>CM019150.1:35840488-35868823 GCA_009733165.1 Naja naja
GTCCTAGGGGCCCATGGTCTAGGATTCACATTGATTTTGCTGGCCCTACCAGAGGGGCACACCTTCCTTATATAGTAGATGCATATTCCAAATGGCTAGAGGTCATCCCTATGGCATCCACCACAACTGATGCTGTCATCAAGCAGCTTAAAAAGCTTTTTGTTACCCACGGGTTGCCTGATGTTCTTGTCTCTGACAATGGCCCTCAATTCACATCTAACATTTTTGAATCCTATCTAGCACAACAGGGTATCAGACATGCCCTGACTGCCCCTGGGCCCCCATTGGCTAACGGCTGGGCTGAACGCATGGTACGTTTTACCAAGGAAAAGCTTCAGCAATTGGGTCCTGGGGACATCACTGGGAAATTGAAAAACTTCTTAGTGTTCAGCACATCACTCCTAACTCATCAACTAACTTATCCCCAGCAGAGTTGTTGATGGGTAGGAAACTTAGGTCTTCCCTTGACCACCTTCATCCCACTTACGCACCCAACCACCCCCAGATTCCACTAGCAAAGTTCGACGTTCAGTGTGGGTGATTCTGTTTATGCTAAGAACCTTATGGGTGAGCCTTCATGGATTCCTGCTGAAATAACTCAAATCACAGGCCCTCGTTCTTACAGGGTGCAAACAGAGGATGGTGTCCTCTGGAGCAGGCACTTTGATCAGCTTAGATCCAGATTACTTCAGGAACATCACAATTGTTCCTCTCTAATTCCCATACCTAATGCCTTTTCTAGGGGAAGGGAGGAACATGAGGATAATCAGCAAGCAAGAATCAACCCCATATGTAACGAGCCATTACGACAGGAACCACCCCAAAACCTGTCACAATGCCAAAATCCATCCTTACAAGTGGAAGAGTGCACATCACTACCTGACTTGGGTGCTGACATTGCGTTGGAGATGGGTTGGGAGGAGAGACCAGGTTGTAACAATCAAACAGGGTCTTCTTTCACTGGAAGCCCTAGTAGGGAAATGTCAACAGACACATTTCCTCTCTCACTGGGTGAGAACATTAAAACTTCTGAACCATGAAGGTCTCAATGTACACGTAAGAGCCCCACCTATTTAAAAGAATACATTAGATAGGTTGGGGTTTGAGTATGGACTGAACCTAGTGGGGAGGGTGTTATGTATGCAGGTTTGAATGTCATTGGTTTAGTTTGAACTGTTCTTGTAAAATGTCAGAAATGATTGGTTTAAAAAGTGCGGGAAAATCCTGCACTCTGATTGGTTGGCAACTGCGGCTGCTGGCTATAAGTAGCAGTCGCAGTCCAGCCAAATTGGATCTGTTATGAGCTGTAGTCACTAATAAACTCTTCACTGAAGCACTCTGCGTCTGACTCTTCATGCAAACTTAACAGGCCCAATCTGAAAACAGCTGTTGAGATTTTTAAAATCCTGAATATCTAATGCAAAGTAGTCCCCAACTCATTGTATGTATAGCATATTTGATGCAAAGTTTTACATTTTCTAGTACTTTGGAAATGCCTGAACTTTTATATGAGCCTGTAGCAGTACTTCGCCATCTATGGGCACAGTAAAGGAAAGATTTGGATCTAATTAAGACTTGAATGAAAATTTTCAAGAGAAAGAAAGAAAAAAAAGAAAGAGGGAGAGAGAAAGAAAGAAAGTCAACAGGAACTTAGCTCAAATTTAAGACTTTATCTAATTGCAGTCAGAGAGAAAAAATACTGATGCATATTTATTTAAAAACCATCATTTGCATGAATTAGAAGTTATCCTCTGGGCTAGCAATCAAATTTTATGAAGTGCACTTGACTAAAATAATGATGAAACATGTTGTTGGTGCAGAAGCCAAAGAAATCCTGCTGCATTTTAATAACTGACAGCTTCTAGTAGAAACTTGGACTTGCAAGAGCTTAGAGAAGCACAGGTGGGGACATTCATTTAACTGAATGTTGTCTATGTTGTAACTGACCCCAACAGGCCTATGAACTACCTTAAAAACAGGCCTATTATTCTACAGAATAAGAGATTTCAGAAGTAGCTTGCAAAACACCTGGCAGGGGGCAACAATTTCAGAGCATGATGATAATTGCTTCCCAGCAATCCAAAGAAATGGTCCTTTCATTGGCTTCAGGAAACTGGTAGAGAAAATAGCAGATAAACATCCCATGTCAGTTGATGGAGGACTTCTTGGAATTGCATACTGCAAATACATACAAAAAACCATATGATTTGCAGATAAATTGGTAGGCTGCAAATCTAAGCACAGTTAAAAATAACAACAAAATCCACAAAAGGACCTTGCTTATTGTTCAATAGGCATGCTTTGGACAGTGTGGTTTGTTATTTGCTTGAATTACTTAGGCAATAGAATCAATGTTTTCAGGGGAAGAAAACTTTCCAAATGCTGAATGACAGATTGCAACAGTATTAGTCAAAATGATTATTTTTATTATATTTAATAGACTTATGTTCCATTCTATGAGATCAGGGTGGTGAACATAGCACTCCCTCAGATAGTGAGCTTCCCTGGCTAGATCTGAACAGAGATCTTCCCAGTTTTAGTTCAACACATTAATCACACTTTATTTAATCACAAACAACATTTTGGAGTCTTGAAAGGTTTTGCATTCATGTATTAAAATCAAACCAAATCCATAATTCTGCTTTCTGCTTTCCTTCTTTCTGACTGGTATTTTAAAGTAAAATCCTGTTTAGGGCTTCTTGTATTTCCATTTCATAAAGACTTTCAAAGATAATATAATGAATTAATAGATAACACTAATTATGTAAATAAGAAACATGTTGAGATAAGATGAAAGCTTGGATACAAGTGTTTGCAAGACAAATGTGAGAAACTAGAGATTTGGGTTCCTGTCATCTTTGGTTAATTCTACATTGAGGAAAATTACCTTTTTTTCCTTTTGCTTGTGAAACAATTCCAGATAACTCTTCACACTTCCTGGTATAAAATATATTTTTAAAAAACTATTTTCTTTTCCCCAAAAACGTATATACACTGGCAAGTCCTGTTAATGCTCTATTTCAGAGGTGTCAAACTCAAGGCCTGTGGGCTGGATCTGGACCACAAGGTGCTTAAATCTGGCCCATGGGGCTGGCCTAGAAATAGCAAAGGACCGGCCCCCTCTGGCAGCCAAAACATGGCATGAGGGGGCCGTGTGCGGATCCCCATACTCCATTTTGGGTGGCAAAGTGGTGCAGGAGGCTGTCTAGGTTGAAAATGGGTCATGTGGGAGTTGCACATGGTCCTCTTGTGTCCTGTTTTGTCCAGCAGGGTGCTGCAGGTGGCATCCGTCCCATCTCCTACCCCCCGGCCAGCCCGCAGAGGAGAACTACAATGCTGATCCGCCCCTCGAAGAAATCCAGTTTGACACCCCTTCTCCATTTAGTGTTAAACACAAATGGCCTTTTGAAATTGTCTGTCAATATTATGGACAGAAAAATTGGGGAGATCACTTCTCTAGGTTTCAGCATGAGAAACAGAATTTTGTTCTAATTTCTTAAGAAAAAGACCTCAGTGATGAAAAAAGCACCATTACTGAAGAGAAAGAGTTTCTTTTGATGCCATGCCATGAGATTCAATAGCTTTATGGGAAGTGAAATGAAAGACAGGCACAGACATACAGTACATCCCTTGGTCATTCCATCAATAAATGGAATGAACACCAGATTTCATTGTGATATTTTCTGTGACAAGTTTTGTTGTCCACAATAATAGTTGAAGCAAATTCTCTTTCATTGCTAGTAAATAAAAATCTTTGCTTACCACTGACTCTGATAAAAACATACTCGGTGTGATATGCCAACAATGCCTATGACTTCTAAGTCCTACTGAGTTCACTAGAATTTATTTTCAAAGTGAAAGTCCGCAGAAATTCAGCCAAGGCCCACATAAAATGGAAGAGCACAACAAACATTCAATGACAATAAATACAATGGATTTGTAAAGACAGTGTCAGAAAACTGAAGCTCTTAATGAATTGATGCTAGGAAAGGATGCTAAGAATAGCAAAATAGTTTCCTCCAGTATGTTCAAAAGAAAAGAAAACATGAATAGTGTTTCAGCTGCTCAGTAAAGATGGCCAAGTGATAACATTAAAAAA
Organism: Naja naja; assembly: GCA_009733165.1. Classification (NCBI taxonomy): domain Eukaryota; kingdom Metazoa; phylum Chordata; class Lepidosauria; order Squamata; family Elapidae; genus Naja; species Naja naja. Next base: position 35,844,588 of record CM019150.1, read on the forward strand.
ATTCAATAACTTCTCTAAAATCCATGCATTTTATTGGGCATTTTGAAGAGCTCATGAAAAACACAAGTCTGCAGTTTGAGCTTGAGACATAATCAAGGAAAACATTTTGTTGTTGAATGAGTTCAGAACTTCAGGATAGCACAGATAACTGAAAGAACTGAAAGAAAAACAGATAACTCATTTCTGGCTGAACCTCTGTCCATTATATCTGAGAAATTCTGAAGAACGAAGTGAAGTACTAGATCCCTAGAGAAAGTTAAAAGGAGAAAAAGAGAGAGAGAGAGAGAGACTGACAGACAGACAAAGAATCTCAGAAAACTAAAACCAATTATTATGAAATTGATATCTGGGAGGATTGTAAAGCAAATTAAAAATCAATCCGTAAGCATATTGGAATCAATACAGTGATTTCTAGAAGTAAGCACTTTCTTGTCAATAAGTCCTGTCAGACTCATTTTATTTACTTTATTTTGTTGTCTAACTTCCTTAAAATATTGAACAGGGAATTATAGGATTCTGTTCCAGATCCAAGATTTTTCAATGTTTTTATTAAAGAGATAGAGGAGAGAGTAGTCAAGTAGGAGAGTAACCAAAACTGATTAGGACAGTTAATGATTCAACAGACAAGAACTTTGCTTGACTACTGAGATCACACAATGATTCTACCTAGCTGAGCATTCTCTTTTGCTGGTTTTAATCCCTAAACTTTGCAACCTTTCCTCCATAGTCCAGATTATGTTTGTGTGTGAGAGTATGTGTATATGTAAATAAATAACATATTTTTACGTCTGCTCTGTTTTGTTTGTTGTGGTGGTTGCATGATAAAAGTCAATCCTGTTCCAGTGATACTCTTACCTAACAGATTAACAGAGTTGGAAGGGACCTTGGAGGTCTTCTAGTCCAACTCCCTGCTCAGGCTTAGATCATCTGGACAAGTATTCAAGTGGACATTTATCATCAACAGAAGAACCAGCTTTTACAGGAAGTTATCTGCCACCTATTCTCCTATCCTATTCTCATTAAAACACCAGCTCAGACTCTATAGTGTAAATGTAAAATTATGGTACATTATTTTTGTAGCAGTGCTTTTCCTTATTGTTACTTACACTGAACTGTACTTGAAGCTTAATTCCAACTCCCAGTTTGGAAATATTCTGTGGGAGCTTATCAGAATCCTTTTTTTAAAGTATCCCTTCATCACATATTAGCAATGTGTCCACACTTAATCCTCTTCCTTAAAGGAAACTTGTTCCCCTTTTAAAAAATATTCCTGGGTATTAAAAAAATAATTATCCAGTTAATTGATACAGCCCCCCTTTATTGCAAAAGCAAAATTGGTCACAAGTCATATTTCAGCAGCCATCACTCTGTCAAGGAGTGGAGTACACATATCAAACAACCTAGGCACCAGAGCTCACTTCAACAGCATTGCCAAAAAGGCATTAAGAGTTGTAAATCTAATTTTATGAAGCTTCTCCTCTGGTAATACTGAATTGCTAACTAGGGTATACAAAACCTTTGCTAGACCAATACTCGAATACAGCTCAACTGTCTGGAATCCGCACTGTATATCGGACATTAATACAATTAAGCGAGTCCAGAAATATTTCTCAAGAAATAGAGTACTACACTCCTCTGCCCACAACAGAATACCCTACACCACCAGGCTTGAAATTTTGTGCTTGGACAACCTAGAACTACACCACCTATGGTCGGACTTAAGCGTAGTACACAAAATTATCTGCTACAATGTCCTACAAGTCAATGACTACTTCAGCTTCAACTGCAACAATACAAGAGCACACAAAAGATACAAACTCAATCTAAACTGCTCCAAACTTGATTGCAGCAAGTACGACTTCAGCAACAGAGTGGTCAATGCCTGGAATGCACTACCTGACTCTGTTGTTACATCCTCAAACCCCACTCCTTTACCCTCAAACTATCCACTATTGACCTCACCCCATTCCTAAGTGGTCTGTAAGGGGCGTGCATAAGTGCACAATTGTGCCATCCTTGTCCTATTGTCCCCATTTATTTGTACCTATTTCCTGCATTCACACTCATGTTTATTCTTATACCTATTATCTTGTATGTGATTGACAAATCAAATAAATAAAATAAAATAAATAATTTTGCACACTGTTCAATAAAGGATTCAGCATTAGAAGCCAATCAGCAGATGGCTGTGCAGTGGCCTAAGACTTTCTATAGAATGATTTGAATTTCTCTTCTGTAACTGACATGTTATCATCATCATCCCTGGCACATTGTAGAATATATCAACATTGTCCATTTATATTATAGTGATGGGGATGGCTCCAAACTCCAGCAATCAACAAACATTAGTGGGAGATACTGGAAGTTTTCTTCCACAACACTGGCAGGACCAAGCTCTGAGGAGTTTCTTTTAAATCGAGATAGATCTCATCTCTGTACATTTTGCTTCCATGTGCAGTTACTAATAACATTGATATTGGCATGGGAAGAATGGGTTAAATATCCTCTTTCAAGCCATATTATTCTTCAATTTATGACAGAGAAGATCAGGTACTGTAGCATTTTCTGATAAAAGTGCTTATATTCACTTGGAATTGGATGGTAACATCTTGTGAAGTTGAGGTGAAAGAATGAGGTGGGGGTGGCAAATGTCACTTTGAGAGATGGATTGACACCTCCTACCTTTAAGGAGACAGTGATAAGCCATTTTGTAAGCAGGCTATCTTTCAACCCCTCAGTGTTAGACAACTTCTACCTAATCTTTAATCTTTCTTTTTAGGAAAGGTCTTCAATAAAGTGATAAGACTTCAAAGCTGCAAAGGATCCCAGATGAAGCTGATTATCTGAATCCCTTTCATTCAGGATTGAGATCTAAGTGTGTAACAGAAAAAAAAAACCTGGTCATTCTTGTGGGTGACCTTTACCAGGACTAGGATAGTTGGAGTGCAGTTTTCTTTGTTCTATTAGAACTTTTAAACACTTTTGCTACCTTCAATCATCATATGGCCTTCTGCAACAGTTCTGAGATGTAGTATCAGTGATTCTGCTGCTTTACTGAGTGAGCAGTAAAATCAGTAGTGGGGAATGAATGGCTGAGCTACTGACCCTTTTTAAATGATGTTCTGAATGACAGAGTAACACAGTTGGAAGGGACCTTGGAGGTCTTCCAGTCCAACCCCCTGTTCAGGCAGGAAACTATATACAATTTCCAACCAATGGTTGTCCAATCTCTTCATAAAATTTTCAGTGTTGGAGCACCCACAACCTTTGGAGAAAAGCTGTTCCACTGATTAATTGTCCTCACTGTTACTAGGAAGTTTCTTCTTAATTCTGGGTTGGTCCTCTCCTTGATTAGTTTCCATCCATGGCTTCTTGTCCTGCCTTAAGGTACTTTGGTGAATAGGTTGATTCCTCTCCTCTTTGTGGCAGCCCTTAGATATTGGAACACTGCGATCATGTCACCACTAGTCCTTCTTTTCATTAAAAGCAATGGGGTACTGCAGGACTTGATTCTCTCTCCAATACTAATTAACATTCCTGGAGCCATTGAGGAAAATTATCTGTCAGTTTGGAATGAGGCATCATCAATATGCTTATGACATCTGATTATTTATTTCTACCCAGAACTAGGCAGAAGAGATCATTACTTGATATCTGAATGCAATGTAGGTCTAGACAAATTCAGGTGGAGTCCTAACAAGAGAAGGAGTGGAATTTGATCAGAAACCACCTGTTAGTTATTCAGTGGCTCTACCATTGGCTCAGTCAGGATGGGTGGGTGGGGAAGGGAGGCATTCTCCCTGAATGACCAGATTTACAACTTTGAGGATGCTGCTGAATTCACCACTGAACCTAGACCAAACAGGTTGAAATTATAGCCAAATTATAGTCAGCATGCTAATTGCAGCTGTTTTTAGAGTTTTATATTCTGCATTTCATATTCATATTGATATATTGTGTATGTTTTAATGTTGTGTGTTTCTTTTATGGTTTACTTTGTTGTTGTTGTCCACCACTTAGATTCATATTATTGAGTTGGACAGTCTTATATATCAATCAATCAATCAATCAATCAATCAATCAAACAATCCCTTATAATTTATTGATTGGGCTAATGAAATCCACTATAGGTGGGGCTATACTTGAAGACTACCCAGAAACTGTTAGTGAAGAATGAAACTGCATGCATGCTGACTGATACCAGCCATTTTAGTATAATACTTATAAGTGGTTCATTTGTTCATTTTAACCTATAAGCTCATGCAAAGTAGGGGCCCAACATATCTACAAGATATCTCTGCCTCTAGCTAGTTAGATTTCCTAACATGCAAATGCTTCAGGAATTGTGGTCCAGTCCAGGAGGTGAAGATCCAAACAGTGTTTCTCCACCCAGTGTTCACTCCTGTAAGGTACCTAAAGTTGTCTCTAGATGAGATGGGCAGCATAATAAATAAAATTGAATAAGTTGCATTCCAAACTCTGTGGGATAAAGGCCCTCGATGACCAACCTCATTGGCTCTATTATGGTCATGGGTGTGGTGCCAGTTTGCGTCCTCATGGTGCACCCTGGATAGCATGGTAGTGTGAACCAAATGACTAGCAACAATTGGCAGCCAGATTACATTGAAAAATTGGCAGTTAATGATAGTTGGCAGTCAGACATCTTTGTAGAACTACTGGCTCTCTAAACACATGGCAATGGCAACAGTCAACTCTGAACAGGATCCATATCCAAAATGGTATCTGCCAGTACTCATTGTTTAAGTGGGGTCTTGTTTCTATCCTTCAGTGTGACTGTGGTGCTTCTTGACAAAATATCCATCACATTGTGTCCAAATGTCCATCAAGAGTTTACACTGGCCCAATGTCTAATTTTTTTCAACATAGACCAGTGGTGAGATTCAAAATTTTTTACTACCGGTTCTGTTGGGCTTGGTGGGCATGGCAGGGGAAGGATACTGTAAAATCTCCATTCCCTCCCCACCCCACTAACCTGCTTTCCAGCTCCGTTCTCCTGTGCAGGGCAACAAAAGAAGACGCAGCCAATCAGCTGTGACTCGGGAGGCAGAGAATAGATGGGGGTGGGGCCAGTTAGAGGTGGTATTTGCCGGTTCTCCAAACTACTCAAATTTCTGCTACTGGTTCTCCAGAACTGGTCAGAACCTGCTGAATACCACCTCTGACATAGACCACCCTGTCCTTGAATGGCTGGGTGGACTGGACATTAACATTTGAACCACCATAAGTCCACGTATATGATAAATAAATAAATAAATAAATAAATAAATAAATAAATATTATGGTCAACTTTTAAAAATAGAGCTCTTTAATAAACCTTTGGAGATCTCTGCTCTCTACCCACTTTTTGATTGGTAGCATATTATTTTATTTTTGCATTGTTTTAATGAATGTTGTTGGTGTGGTTTTACCAGTTTTACTGTTTTAGTACTTGAGTTATGAGTGTCTTACAGATGTATAATTGCAGTGCTACAAATAAATAAATAAGAAAAAAAGTAAGTAATAAAAAAGAGTGTGTGAGAGATACAGAGAGAGAGAGAGAAAGAAAGAAAAAGAGAAAGAAAGAAAAAGAGAAAGAAAGAATAAATAAATATATAGTAATCTTCAAAGTAGCCTTGGGATGCTTGTAAGCAGAACAAAACCCTGGTGGGAGCTACCAACCAAGAATGAATCTAGGCTGGCTTTCATTCAGAGGAAACTTAAGGTGAAATGATAGGGAGAAGCAAGGGAAAAGTACAAGTTGGCTGATATTTTCTGAATCTCTTACCATTGTTGCATTTCAGAAGCATATCATGTAGGAGACTATGAGATCTACTCCTGTGTTAGGTGAAAAGCCAGCTTCCAAAAATGTTGCCAAGAAAACAGACATAGCAGCAAACGTAAATTCACAGAATTCACAGAATACATTCCTCCGCTGGTGGCGCAGTGGTTAGAATGCAGTATTGCAGGCTAATTCTGTTGACTTGCCAGAGGTTCGATCCTGACCGACTCAAGGTTGACTCATCCTTCCATCCTTCTGAGGTCAGTAAAATGAGGACCCAGATTTTTGGCGACCATATGCTGACTCTGTAAATTGCTTAGAGAGGGCTGTAAAGCACTGTGAAGCAGAAGTCTTAGTGCTGTTGCTATTGCAATGTACAGAATTGCATTATTACCTCCTCCCATCTCCATCCTTGCCATACTGTATGTATAAGACTAATTCTTTACATGCATTCTTGTGAAATCAGTTAAGTCTACTGCTTGAAAACTAGGGATCTTAATCTTTCATGTCACTGCTTCTTCAGCAGATTTTTTGATACACCTTGTCCATGTCCATGTCCTTATATAGCCATGAGCTCTCATAGAATTTATATTTCAATTCGATTTACTTAAGAGTATAAGATGTTATCAAAATAAGGGAATAGTTGCTTGATGCTAAGACTCCATCAAAGAAATGTATCAAATGTACTGAGACTACTTTTCCTGGAATTCCCAGCCTTTATTCAAAGTATTCTGAGAGTTGTTTTTCTAAAACCAGGAGGCCTCAAACTGAAAAGCTATTTATTCTCTTGCTCTACTCACCATCTATTAATTTTAGTGGAATTTGCATAAGTGAGATTTAAAATGGATATAATGATGATCCAGCCTTTATTCTGGGCTAAACTTAAGTTTGTAAATAGTTTCCAAATATTTAGGACATTTATATTTTTTTAATCAACTAATCCTAGATCATGGAAACACAAACAAATATATTTGGAAATATAGTAGCGATTTCATAGTGTATGGCTGCAATCCTTTTGCTGCAATATTCTAAGACATCTTAATAATAATAATAATAATAATAATAATAATAATAATAATAATAATAATTTATTAGACTTATATGCCGCCCGCTCTCCCTAAGGACTCAGGGTGGCTAACAATAAAAACACAGTACAAAAATTTACATTAAAAAACAATTAAACAATTACAAGCCTAACAGTAATAAAATAATAAAATTAAAATTAATTAAAATAAGTCTAAAACAAACCACCCCTCTTGGTCAGTCCAGACCGGCCAGTTGAAAGAGCCAGGTCTTCAGGTCACGGTGGAAGGAGCAGAGATCAGGGGCCAAACGAAGGCCCAAGGGGAGCTGGTTCCACAGGGTGGGTGCTCCCACAGAGAAGGCTCTACCCCTGGGCACCGCCAACCGACAATATCTGGATGATGGTTCCCCAAGGAGGCCCTGCCTGAATTGGAGGCATGAAATGGATTCATTTATTGTTATGGCAGGATCAATGATTTAATAATTAGAGTCAAATTGAAAACATTTCCCACATGAATCAGCTAAATCAGATGATTCAAATTCTTTTTCCATATACATTTGCAACCTATTGGGAAATGAAGTCAGCTCAGATTAATGTTTTTAAGCCCACCATTTGTCATTTCAAGCATTTAATGTTTTGTTAAACTCTGAGGATGAATCTTTGATTTATGTTTTGTAGTCACTAAATAGTCCTACATAAGATGGATCATGGGTGGGCTGCTACAGGTTTGCCCCGGTTTGTGCAAACCGGTAGTTAACTTTATCATTTTTAATGGCTGGTTCAGCAAACTGGTAAATCCCGTGCCTGGCTGGCCCCACCCACCCTGCCCGTCCCCTCCAAGGAGTGCCCACGCGGCCTGTTTTAGATGCCAAGTAAGTAAAGGGCTGCATGGAGGCTCAGGGAAGGTGAAAAATGGGCTTCCCAGAAGTTCTGGAAGGCTGGAGATGGGCCCGTTTCTGGCCTGCAGAGGTCCTCCGGAGCCCGGGCATGCCATTTTCACCCTCCCGGAGCCTCAAAAAAACCCTCCAGAGCCCAGGGAGGGCAAAAACACCCCCTTGCCTTGGTGTAGGAGGCTAACTAGGCCACACCCACCATGGCCACGCCCACCCAGCAACCAGGCAGAGAACCAGTTGCTAAAATTTTTGAGGCCCACCCCTGAGATGGATCATAATAAGTGTACAACCAAGCAATTACAGATAAGTTAAATGCAGTTTAAGCTCTAAATGGGAAAATATATTTACTATTTTTGAGATGCTGCCCATAAATATCGTGTGTTAATTAGTGATCCAAAATGTTGCAGTTTAAAATATACAAACATATATGGTCTTGATCCAGAATATATGAGTAATGGGCATGAGCCATTTACCTTGATGGTTATTCATTTCACTATTTGGCAGCCTTTTGATATAATCATTTGTGAAAAGACAATGGAAAGAATAAAGGAAAATGAAAATGATGCACATTCTGAAGTTCCAGGCCAGTTTCAATGAAGTACGGAATCTCAGTGTTAATGCTCTTTAATAAGAAAGGAATGACATGCCTAATTCTGAAAACTTCATTTTTTTGAGATTTTAGATGTTTTAATCATCTCTCTCCCTCCCTCCCTCCCTCCCTCTCCAAAAACCTGCATCTGTGTGCTCATGTGGGCGGGGAGAGGGAAGAGAGGAGAGAAAGATATCAGGTTCTTTTGGCCTGTTCTTCCCCCTCTTTTTTTCTCTGTCATTTGTTCTTTATTTTAGCTAACTGAATTCAGATGCCAAAAAATGCCTTTGGAGACTTAAGCAGCTTATTACTATAGCCCCGTAAACAGCCAACTGTTCTGCCCTGGGTACGGATTCAAGCTTTATATTACTGGCAGCTTGGGACACTTAACCCTGTTGTCCTGGCAGGAATCTGCTGAGTTTTATTTCACTGCCCATTAGTTGAATTATTGCCAAGGGAGAACATTCATGCTTGCTGAAGGCTGAATGCATTTTAGTCATGGAAGTGCTCAGCTGGAGCGGCTTGTTAGAATCTGTCCACCACTAACTGATTTCAGCCTGCTTTGTTCTAACAAAGGATTTTAGGTTCCCTTTTGACAGAGATCTTCCCCCAAAACAAACACAAGTATGATTTGCTTTCCGTGTTTGATAGTCAGAGTTTCTAAGCTGTAATAACAACTTGTCTTGAATGGAAGCAGCTCTCCCAAGGGTCTCTCTTCATATCTGTGCCCTACAGAATACCAGTGAAACTTTGAGATCAAAAATTGTAAGGGCTCCTTTCACAATTAAGCCAGAAACAGAATTTAGACCTATGAAGGTAGGCCTCAAGTTACGACCACAATTGAGCCCAAAATTTATGTAGTTAAGTGAGAAATTTGTTAAGTGAGTTTTACTCCATTTTATTTATTTGTTTTATTTATTTATTAATTGGATTTCTAAGCCGCCCCATCTCCCGAAGGACTCGGGGTGGCATACAATCATAAAAACAGTACAAATATACAATTAAAAAGAAATTAAATAAGAAACCCAATTACAAGCTAAGGCAGTAGAAGAATCGTTTAAAACTCCCATCCCCACCCTCAGTCCAGGTCAACAAGTTGGAACAACCATGTTTTTAAGCCCCGAAAGAAAGAGCGGAGGTCAGGGGCCACCCAAAGCTCCAGGGGCAGTTGGTTCCACAGGGTGGGTGCTCCCACAGAGAAGACTCTACCCCTAGGGTTCGCCAGCCAACATTGTCTGGCTGACAGAACCCCAAGGAGGCCCTGTCTGTGAGAGCGCACGGGATGATGGGAAACAGTTTCTGGCAGCAGGGTCTCCCGTAAGTATCCTGGTCCTAAGCCATGAAGGGCTTTATAGGTCAGCACCAGCACCTTGGGAGCTATCATAAATTATGGACAGATGTATTTACTGTGTGTCTGATTTTAAATTTCTATTCTTTTAAAAATACTGGGCTATTTTACAAAACATCTCTCTGTCTTCATCAATGAATTTGGATTTCTGTAGTTTAATGTATAGCACTGGGGCACAAAAGAGACCTGCCAGCCCTGAATTAAGCATTGTTCCCAACATTTAAAACTCCTCTAAACATTAACTGGAAGGGACTATGGCTGTGCCATACATGCATTATTATCTATCTAGGGATTTTTATATTTCTGGCGGTATAACAGTAGATAGTCCTATTAGGTAGGAGAAGGCAATTGATATTGAAATATGCATAGTAGTCAATTTCATAGAATCTAATGTTTCCACTCATGGGTTATCTTCAACTTCCCTGGTGTGGGTTATCCTATGTACTTATGAAAGGGAGATGTATCACTTTGGTTTCCACTTCAGGTAGTAAAATATCTCAGGCTGGACCTCTCTTCAGTTTAGACAAGACTCTGGAGGGACATCAGTATTATTTAAAACTGATCAGGGAAAAGATGCCTAACATTCCAACTTGGAACTCATTCATTCATTCATTCATTCATTCATTCATTCATTCATTCATTCCCTTTTCATCCCTCTTACTCAAACCCCGCCCCCACCAAAACAATTTATTAAATGTAGTGTATACAGTTAAGGAGATTTTACTATGCTTATCATATACAACTCCTTTCAAAAATAAACTCAGGGGGGGTTATGAGGCTTTATAAAATGCAAGATAATTTATTTTGAATTGGGAATATTTATTGGACATAAACATACTGCTTAAAAAGAATAGTTCTCAAGTTATGTATCCATTTCATGTATTCATAACTATGTTTATACTTATACCTGTTATCTTATAATTGCTTGACAAATAAATAAATAAAAAAATGAAATCATCAAAAATAAAGTGTAAGAAAAATGAATCTGGAGAGGGGAAAAAAAGAAAACCAAATGTAAAAAATTATTCAGCCAAATGGAGGGGGAAACTTCCCCCCTAGTATGACACTAGTTCAGATAGAAACAATCATGTTACTGCTTGAGGCAAAGGATCAGATATCTTCTACTCATTCTCCTTTCCAACCCAATAGGATTCACCATTGAATCTAAGCACCTGCAAACACTTTCCATCCCCAGGAAGTCTCTCATAGGATGCTCCAGTATCTTATCACCCCACATTGTCTACTTACACTCTGAGATAACCATCTAATTTGGTTTAATAGCCTTGATAAGATTTGAGAAATGTCTCATTATTCAGACAAAGAAAACGTCATTTACTCATGCCATGAATTCTTTGGAATATGAGCTCTGATCAAGGAGAAAAAATTGCCAAGCTGAGCTAGACAGGATACCAAATCATTTCCCCCTCCCCCCTCTGTATAGTTGTTGTATTGCAGCTTTGAAGCTCAGGTAAGAAAAAGATTTATGACACCAGAGCTAAGAGAGGAAAGAAGGGATCCAACCAGAGTTGACACAATCACATTTAACAAGCCATCTCAGGCTAGGCTGGGATATCAAGAAAACGTTGACACTCTGCAAAATGCACAATGGATTAAGATGTCTTTCTGCTACTTTGCACCACCAGGTCTTGTTTTGCCTGTAGTGCCTCAATTTAACAATGTGAAAAATGTAACATAAATCTTGTTCCATTGCTAACCTGGCACAAGTCCTACCTGCTGTTATGTTCCAACTTTTATTTTCGCTATTTGTCTGATTTTAATTTGCACTAAGGGCAAGAAAATAAGAGATAATGGCTTGCATGACAGGCATTTCCATGCCTTTTTCATATTGATGGAATTCAAGATGCACTATTGCAGTAGCATCTCCTCCACCTTCTCTCTCCAATGATGAAAAGCCTATTAACTAGCTGAAGTTCTGCATATGCTTTACCAACAAGATATTCTGGTGATAGCTCTATATTGATTAATTTCTGATTAAGTACTAAAATACTTGGCACTCCAAGCATAAGGTTAGCAGAAGATGATTTTCTGGAGAGAATATTTGATGGCCCTTTGGCAATATTTCAAGTGTGTCTTTGGGCAATGGTATGGACTTATGCACTTCATTGTCTATCCTTTCCTGCCCTGGAGAAAGCAAGTCTTTGAATTGAATCATCACAAAGAAATCAATAGCAGATCAAATTGCTATCAAATTATAATTGCTTTATATCTGCTGACTGGATCTGCTGACTGGAAAACATAGAGGGAAAGAGCCCACCTATATATCCATCCCACAGTTCATATTAGCTCAATCTTTCTCTGGAGGGAGAATGAAAGCCTTATAATTATGCATCAATTCAGTTTTATGTTATTTATTTTATAAAAAAGGTTGCCTTGGTTTTTTTTTTTTTGCTTATATTGATTCACATGTCAGTAACATAGAATTCTGAGTTCTAAAACGCTTTATGGTTTATCAAAGGAAAAAGCCATGGCAGTCTTGAATTTTAAAGCTACCATAAGTAGCTGCCATTTTGATTTAAATATACTAACAGAAAATAAAACAGGAAAGATTCATAAGCCTTCATAAATCACTTAAAATGAGTTATCAGTTGCTACATCTTAAAACCACTTAGAGTATAATGTGTCTGGCTCTCGTTAGAATTAATAATTTGAGGTGCTTATATAAAAATACAATATAAAACAACCACAATGCAACATGTTCTACAACATCTGCAATTACAGTATTTCAAATTCAAAATTAGCAGCAGAGTATAAGTATGGAGAATTCAGCTATGATAAGGTACTTTTTTCCCCAGACCTAGTGTATGGTGTATGGAGAATTAAAAGTGAGAAATAAGAGAATTTTATTATTGAAAGACCCCTGAAAGCTACAATATAAGACTCAACTGGTAGAGGGATGTATGAAGATCTCACTCTTGGACTATTTAAATGAACAGATTGATTAATTTTGGGACATAAAGATCCCTGGATATTGAATATGGGTTTTTTAGTTTGAAAAGTAGCTTTGGTTTGGATAAAAGACAGTTGGACAATTGGCTGGGAAGAAATAAAAGAAACAAAAAAAAAGATGAGTGGAATTTGCAAAGAAATTGCATTGGAACTTCAGGAAATAAAAGATATATTGACAAGAGGATTTGAGGACATTTTGAAAAAAATACAAAACATGGACGCAGTGCTGCAAATTGAGACACAAACCACAAGAGGAAAGCAGGAAGAGGAGGAGCCAACTGAAAGAGCAACCAAAGATAAAAAGGAAATAAAAATAAATGTAATGATTGATGTAAACCAAGGGGAGAATATTATAAGGAAAATTAAACAGGAATTGCAGTTGCAAAGAGAAATCTTTGGGAGAAAGATAGGGGTGAGAGCAGATAAATTGAAAATGAGACAATGGAATATAATAGAGAAGGAAGACATGTTTAAGAGAAAGGTCAAGAAGTGGTAAATAGAGATAGAAATGTAAGAGAGGAATATGGGAGACAAGCTAAGAAGTGAAAAACTAAAGCTTTAATGTGAGTGGGAGATGATGGTTAAAAAAAAGAAAAGGAGTTTATAGAAATGTGTATTATTAAGATATATAATTGCTAAAGGTAATAAATAAGAATATTAACATGCTATTGTAGGAAAAGGAATGACATATGGAATTTGATTGACATGAAAGTAATATTGTGAAGTATTATATAAGATAATGAAAGGCTATAATTTAATAAAAACAATTGTATTATTATAATTACATAACCTGTTAAACGTAAATATGATGAATACTATTATGTTTGTATCAAAATGTGACTAGAAAGGGGAATTTTTAAAAAATATAATATTGGCATATTTAGAAATTAAAAAGGAGATAAACAATGGAAAAGTATAATTTTATATAAATTTGTGTATTGTTATTAGAACTATATAATCTGATAAACACTGCAAATATGATTATTAATATATAATTGGAAGTAAGAGGAGTGAGATTAAGAATATAGAGATTGACACAAAAATAACATTGTAATATTGAACAATCAAGATTGATAATTTAACAAAATATATGTATTAATATCAATTTTTAAAAGATTGTTAACAATATTAAACAAGAGGAATATTGTCATATTTGTATCAAAATGTAAAACATTGCGGAACCACACTGTTCACACAATGATATTTTTGTTGTAACAAAAAATAAAAAATGTATTGAAAAAAAGGTACTTTTTCAACGTGTAAAACACAAGTAGACTGTTCATTTACAAACAGTTCGTTTGAAGATACAACAGCACTGAAAAAAGTGACTTATGACCGTTTTTCATAGTTATCACCATTGCAGCATTTCCACGATCATATGATCAAAATTCAGCTACTTGGCAATTGACTCATATTTAAATGATTTATGAAGGTTGCCGTGTCCTGGGGTCATGTGATCACCTTTTGTAACCTTCTGGCAAGCAAATTTAATAGAGAAGCATATTCATATTATTACTAACTTAACAATTGCAGTGATTCACTTAACAACTGTGGAAAAAAATGTCATAAAATGGGATGAATCTCACTTAACAGATGTCTCACTTAGCAACAGAAATTTTTCGGTCAATTCCAAAAATGGAGGACTACCTGTATATAAAAATTAATAATAAATAATTAAATTAATAAATTTATTAATAAAAAAGAAAACCCTCCTGTCTTCCTCTTTAATAAATTATATCTGAACAGAGCAGCTCAGGATCCAATGTAGAAGCTTCCATCCAGGGGAATAAATAGTTAGGGATTGATTTAGACATTCTATTTATTATGCAGAATAATAACATAAGATTAGTGTTCCCTTGACTGGACTGTAATTTTAGAACAGGCAATAATGATAAATTCTCAGTGGTGGGATTTTAGATTATTTCCAAGGTTGTGGGCAGGATACGTGCAGAGAGAAGCACAATCACCTGCTTATTCATCACTTACCTCTCCCAGTGCAATAAATTGTTCAGGATAGGCCCAAGGATAAAGGAAGTATGATTGTCTCTTGTGGTACCCTAACCTGAATGAAATATTTCTTTCCCTGAAAAAGGCTTCTATCTTTTCCTCTTTCATTCATAGCATTCATAGCAAAGTTAGACTTCTTTGAATTTCATGTTTGAGTAAGGCTCAGTGGTGGGATTCAGCCAGTTCACACCAGTTCAGGCAAAGTGGTTGTTAATTTACATACCACCACCACTACCACTTGCTATCAAAGTGGATTCTGGGCACTGTGCTGCACTGCAATGGAGAAACAGGCAACAGAGCAACTGGTGCAAGGGAAGGAGAAGGCCCTTTCTTCTCCCTGCTCCTCCTCTTTCCCTCATGCCAGCTGCTCCATTGCCCATTTCTCCATTGCAGCGCAGCACAGAACCCAGGATCTACTTTGATAGGGGGGAGTAATTTAACAACTGGTTTGGCCAGGGTCAGGTTGGCCATCGCACAGCTGGAGACTCGTCCCGCATGTGCGATGAGCTGGAGGATGGGGATGGACCATGCCTCCCACAACAGGCAACCTGACCCTGGATGAACTAGTTGTTAAATTATTTGAATCCCACAACTGGTAAGGCTGATAATATTTCCTGTTAGATATTACTCTATCACTTCTAGTCTAAAAACATCATTATAGAAGCAGTTTCTTTCTTAAGACTTACTTGGGGTTGAATTAAAGCATGGGAACCAGGTTTGTCAGTGAAGATTATCAGTGAAAGGCAGAACATTCACATGCATCCCTTGGGCCTTTTATAATCATGATCACTGCAGGAATAATATAATTTACCAATGAGAATTTCACATAACATTTCTTCTTATTTAAAAACAAAAAAGCAAAAGCAATTTCTTTCCAGCACATTACTAACATAAATATCATTTGTTGTTCACTATCCTAAGCCTCAAGGAATTTGAGCAGTCTACCAATACTTTAAAGTAAATAAAAATATACTGTGCTATAGAGAAAGAATTTCAGGGAAACAAATCACCTTACTTTTGCTGACACAGTCTTAATGAGTTTAGTTCTATCAAAATAGAAGTGAGAGGAAGCAGGGATGGTTCTCTTCCAGAAGAAAGATTTTAACCACAATTTGCCCTTGATAGCATAGCAATAGCAACAGCATTTAGACTTATATATTGCTTCATAGTGCTTTGCAGCAGTCTCTAAGGAATTTCAGAGTCAGGATATTGCCCCCAACAATTTGGATCCTCATTTTACCAACCTCAGAAGGATGGAAGGCTAAGTCAATTTTGAGTTGGTCAAATCAAATTCCTGACAGTGGGCAGAGACAGACTGCAATAGTGCATTCTAAGCACTGCGCCACCACTGCTCAATAACAAGCATTGCATTTGCTATTTAATTCCACTGTGCTATTTTTTTAACCTATGATAACATTTCCAGAAGCTTTTGGTAGGTTTATTTTTCCACACAAAAACCACCTTTCTTTTCACCCCTTCTTACTTTATATCTAATTTGATCGACCATCTCAAGATTTTTGAGACCAATGGCTTGGCATTAAAACACAATTTTGTATGCCAATTTCACAAATTCAATCTTCAACTATGTCCATGGAGGTCTGGAAGACTTTTTTTCCCCTGGAGCTGTGCTGCCAGACAATATCTGATGGAATTGGACAAAATGGACTAATGCCATTATAAGGTATGTTCTATGACTTGATCTTGATGAAAGATGTACTGCAGCTAATTGTTTCAAATTATTATGTTAATTATAATTAAGAGTATCTCTTAGTACTTTGCACGGATTCTGTTCACTATCAGTTCTGCCATACTGACTTTTTAGGCTTCCATTAAATTTAATTGCCTAATTAAAATGGATGTTCCACTGATAGTCTGTTTCTCCAAGATAGTTTCAGCAGCTATCTTAGGTCTTCCAACATCTGCTTTAAATTCAGATATGTTCACATTGTAGTTCTCAATTGTTAAATTACATCATTTTATCCTCTTACCAGTTATAGCTACAAAACAGTAACCACCAAAAATTAAAAATACTTGCTAATTTCTAAAAATTCCAAAAACTGAGAAAGCTACAGCTGTACACACTTCACAATAAAAGTAATCAATACATTATATTTCAAAATTATGCAAAAAACAACTACAGGATGAATGTAATAATTTTACAACTAAGAAAGTTTAAAAATTCTGATGAACTAAGAGCTTGTCTTCAGGCCTTTGCTCAGATATCTAGAACATTTGTCTTGAACACTTATGCTGAATATTCAAATAATTATTTTTTTATTAAATTTTATTTAGTAATCACACACAACCAAACAAAGACATAAACAAAACATGACCAAACAAAAAACATACATTAAATTCGAACCAAGTACTGCTGAGCTCGTATCACTCATTGTCCATCCTTTGTTAAGTCCAATTCAAAAAAGCTATTGGATCTTTTTCTTATCTAGCCATCCATAGAAATTGTTCCATGTTTTGTAATAGTCCGTTTCTTCCTTGTTTTTGATTTCCATTGTCAATTTGTCCATCTCTGTGCACTCAATAATTTTCCTTATTAATTCTGCTTCCGTTGGAGTTTCAATGCTTTTCCAGTTTTGTGCGAAAGTCATCCTCGCTGCTGTGATAATATGAATCATTAAGTAGAAAATTTCTTTTGGGTATGTCTTATTAGTAATTCCAAGTAAAAAGAATTCTGGTTTAAAGTTTATCTCTTCATCACAGTTTTCTCGTAACCATTTGTGTATTTCATTCCAAAATTCCTGGGCCTTTCTGCAACTCCACCATATGTGATAATATGTACCTCTTTCCTTATTACATTTCCAACAGATAGGGGAGAATTTATTATTTATTTTGTTTAATCTTGTTGGTATTATATGCCATCTGTAGAATAGTTTATATAGGTTTTCCTTATATGGAATTGCAGAGGTTATTTTTTTATTTCTAGTCCAGATATTCTGCCAATCATCCAAATTTATGTTATGACCAAAGTTTCTCATCCAACGTATCATTGTTTCTTTTACAGTTTCTTCTTCTAATTTGGTTTGTAATAATACTCGATAGGTTTTTAATCATTTTTCATCTGGTCCTAGCAAAATTTCATCTAATTCCGTCCTAGTTTTGCTAATGCCCAATTCCTTTTTATCTTTTGCGTGTTTAGATTGGAGTTGCAGATAGGCCCACCATTCTAATTCTATTCCCTGTTCACTCAACTGCTGTCTGGTTTTAGATCCCTTTTTCATCTAATAGTTCTTCATAGGTAATAATTTTATATTGTAATAGATGTGGGTGCATCAAGGCTTCTAATGTCGATATCCAGATTGGGGTTTGGATATACATTTGTTTCTTAATTTTAAACCAGGTATGTAGGAGTGTCTGTCTAACTTTATGTTTTTGCACATAGCTATATCCCTTTATGTTATCTTGTCCAAGGAAGCGTGCCAACCTGTCTGGAGGTTGTATCCTTCTAATGTTAATATTCTTGTATTTGTGTGATTAATCCAATCTTTTAACCAGGTCATAATTGCAGCACTATGATATGACTCCCAGTCAGGTAGACCAAACCCCCCTCTCTCCGTGGTATCCTGTAATAGTTTTAATTTTATCCTCGGTCTTTTCTTTTGCCATATAAAGTTTGATATTATTCTATTCAGTTCATCAAAAAGTTTTTTTAGTTTTATGGGAGCATTTTGAAAAGGAATAAAATTTTAGGTAAAATATTCATTTTATCGTGGCTATCCTGCCCATAAAGATAACTTTAAATTGTTCCATCTTCTTAAGTCTTCCCTTATTCGCTTAATAAGAGGATCATAATTATCTTTCTTCAGAGTGCTGTGTCTGGGTGATATAATAATTCCTAAGTATTTTATTTTTTCAACAATCTCAATGCCCATTGTTGTCGCCAGTAGTTCTTTCTGTTTATTTGTCATATTTTTAGTGATCATGTTTGTTTTGTTTTTAATTTACCTTTAGACCGGCTACAAGACCAAATTCATCCAATTTTTCTAATAGTTTGGGTCCAGAAGATTGGGGTTCCTCTAGAATAAAAAGGAGATCATCTGCGAATGCTTGTAGTTTGAACTCTTCCCTTTTTATTTTTAATCCTTTTATATCACTTTCTTTTTTGATTGTCCTAATTAAAGCCTCTAAGGTCATAATGAACAACAGTGGTGACAATGGACATCCTTGTCTAGTTCCCTTCTGTATTTGAAATTTTTCTGTGAGTCCCCATTAATTAGAATTGTGGCTTTTTGTTTTGGTAGATAGCTTTGATTACATTTACAAATTTGGGTCCTAAATTCAAATATTTGCTTTGTTGTAGGATAAAGTCCCATTTCACGTTGTCAAATGCCTTTTGGGCATCTAAAAATAATAGTGCAACTTGTTCTGCACTCCAATCCTCATAATATTCTAGTACATCTAGTGTTACTCTGATATTATTTCTGAGATGTCTCTGTGGGAGGAAACCATTTTGGTCAGTGGATATAAGTTTATTAAGTATTTTTTTTAATCTTTCGGCCAGAATAGTCATGAAAATTTTGTAGTCTACATTAAGGAGAGAGATTGGTCGGTAGTTCCCTGGATCTGTTAAATCGGTGCCCGGTTTGGGAATAATGGATATTTTTGCTTCTTGCCATGATTGGGGACAGTTCGCTTTGTCTAGGACTTCATTAAAAATTTTTACCATTTCCTTTCCTAAAATTTCCTGTTGTGATTTATAGATTTCAGCCGGGAGGGCATCTGGCCCCGGGGCTTTATCCGTTTTTTGCTTATTGATGGCCTCATAGACTTCTTGAAGGGTTATAGTATGATTTAGGGATTTTTTATCCTCCTCTGAGATTTCTGTGAAGTCAGCGTTTTTTAAATAATTTTGGATTTGGTCTTCTGTTACGCGGTTTGTCTCTGTATATAAATCATTATAATATTTTTGGATAATCTGCCTTTTTTCTTCTTCTTTAAAACATGTTTCCCCTTGTTCGTTTCTTAGTTTAGTAACCCATCTCTTTTCGTTCTGTTTCTTAAGTTTAGAGGCTAACCAGTGCCCTGGTTTGTTTGCATTTTCAAATTGATATTGCTTTGTCTTCTTTAATTTCTGAGCTAATTCTTCCTTATCGATTAGATTTATTTTATGTTTAATTATATCCAGTTGTAATTTAACTTGTTTGTCCTGTGGTACGATCTGCAATTTCTCATGCCATTCATTATATTCCTGTTGTAATTTTGTTCTCTTTTGTCTTTTTCCCTGTTTTTCCTGGCCATATATTTAATGGACACTCCTCTCATTACTGCTTTAACCGTGTCCCAGTTATTTTGAAGAGAGGTGTCCTGAGGATTGTTTTCTTGGAAGAAAAATTCTAACTCTTTTGTCAACATTTTATTAAATGTTTCGTCTTTTAAGATCGACCTCTGGAGCATCCAATTATTTGATTGTTGTTGTTGTCCCTCCCACCTAAGCCTAATCATATTGTGATCTGCTAGTGTTTGGTTCCATTGTTATATCTAAAATTCCTGAATTTAATTTTTAGTCATCCAGATCATGTCAAGTCTTGACCAAGACATATGGCGGTTGGAGTAATAAGTAAACTGTTTTTTCTCTATATTCCTCTCTCTCCAGACATCACTGATATTGAATTCTTTAGTGAGGTCGAAAAATACTTTTGGTAATTTTTTTTCTTTTCTAAGTTAATGTTATTTCCCTTGTAATCTAATGATTTGTCTACGACCGCATTGAAATCTCCTATAATAAATAGTTCTTGATATTGTAGTTCTTTGAGTTTATTATGTAATTTTTGGAAAAAGGATTCTTGGGGGCCGTTTGGTGCGTAAATTACCACTAATAAACATTTGGTCTGTCTTAATTCAGCTTCTACCATAAGTATCCTACCTTCTTTGTCCGAGTATATTAATGAAGCAGGGATCTTGTCCTTTATATAAAGTACTACTCCTCTCTTTTTCTTTTGATCTAAGGCCGCAAACAAATTCCCTAATTTTTTATTCTCTAATAAATATTTTTGTTTTTGGGTAATGTGGACTTCTTGTAGTGCTATGATGTCAGCTCTTTGTATTTGTAAGTATTTGAAAAGCTTTTTCCTTTTACTGGGAATTTAATCCATTTATATTCCAAGATATAGAGTCACACAAATTTATATTTTTATTGGATCCTGTACTTGGCACTTCTTGTAATTCTAATGTCTTTAGGCTCTTCTGCAAGTTCCGATTTCCCGTTATTGTCATCTTTATTATCTATTATATTTACCTTTTTATGTGCCTCTGGTCTTTCCCTTTCCTCTTTTCTGGTTCCCTCCCGATCTTCATCTTCCCCCTCTATTTAATTGTTGGTCAAGAAACATCTCTGCCTTCTCTGTGGTCTCTAATTTGTATTTCTTATCGCACCAAGTCACCATTATACCTTCTGGGATCAGCCATCTAAAGTTAATGTTTTGTTTTATAAGTCTGGCTGTTAAAAATTGATAGGGTCTTCTCAAATCTCTTATCCTTTTAGGGGTTTGTTTAAGTACTGTTATTGTTTTATTGGCATATTGTAAGGTATTATCCCTGGATCTGTGTAAAATTTTGTCTCTAAGAGATTTCTTAACAAGCTTAAGGTGTACCTCTCTTGGCAAATTAAATCCCCTTGTATAATTGGTTTGAACTCTGTATAGTTCGTCAATTTCCTTCATTAAATCTTCTTTTTCTATCTCCAGTAAGCCAGCTAATATACCTGCGATGACCTCCCATAGGTTTTCTCTCCTTTCTTCTTTTACATTTTGAAGTCTCAAATAGTGGGCTGCTTTTTCTGATTCGAGATGGATTATTGCTGTTTCTAATGCTTTGTTCTCTCTTTCTAACTTCTCTGTTAATTCATCTACTCTTTTTTCCTCATTGTGCACCCTTGTTTCGATTTCTAATATTTTCTCTTGATTTTTCCTCATCTCCTGTTGAAATATTTCAAATTTTTCATCTATCTTTTGTATTTTGTCCTTTAAATCTGTTCTAACAGACCCTATTTCATTTTTCATCTCCTCATGGTTTTAACCATCATTTCTTGCATACTTAGTAATAGACCTTGTAGGTCCTTAGAAGAGTTGGAACGTTCTTTTGGGAGCATCTCGTCAATTGCTCTGTGCAGAGGGCTCTGCAGTTGTAGTAGTTGGTAATTGAGTAGGTATTTTTCTGGCTGTGCCAGTCTTAGAAACATTGGTAGTGCTCGTCATTTCCCAAAGTTTACCTACAGTTTTCCCACAATGACAGTTGAAGTTTACTTTCTCCCCTTATTTCTTTTCCTTCTAATCAACTCTATTTCCCAATCTCCTCCCTTTTTCTAAGAGCTATAATTAAACTATCCTCTGTGTGAACAAAATTATCTCAATATATGCTGCTAATAGTATAATGTAGTTATACTTATTCAATACTTATCTGCTATATATCAAAGTTATTCCAACAGTTTCATTAAATCAGTGATTGAAAAATGCTAATAGTGACTTTAGTTAGTTTCTTCAATTAGTTAATTAATTATTCTAAATATTCTAAATACTCTAATTTCATTAACTCATAAACAGTTGAGGGTAATTTGTTTCTAAATCAACTATTATAATAATTCACTTATCAGTTATATAGTTCAATAGTTTTAAGTAAATAAATATTTAACTATTAGAAAAATATTAGAAAAACTTCTAAATGTGCAATGGCGGTAAAAAAAGAAAGAAAAGGGGGTATGGAGAGGGGGGTATCAGAAGAAAGAGAAAGAAAAGAAAAAGAAAAAAAGAAAAAGAAAAAAATGGGTAAAGCAAGAGTCTGAAAGTTACAAAGTTCAAGCTTAAAGCTTAAAAAGAGAAAGTAACACAAGAAATATAATGTATCACTTTTCAGTTCCGCTCCTTGTTACAACGTGACTCATGAAGTTTCCTTTTTGTCTTCCTCCTGTTTCCTCTTCTCCCGTTAATTACTATCTTCCGGATGTTATTTCCAATGAAAAGTTCTATATGACTCAGCGATCTTTCTTGTTGAAATCAAATCAAGTCAATAAAGTCCAAATCTATTTAGTTATTATCTGAGGTTTGTTAAATCGTCTCTCTTTCAATCCTATTTCCCCGATCTTTCGTAGTTGAAAATTTGATTTATAAGAGGTCCACAGCGTCCGTTTTAGTCAACTTGGCTGCTATCTTTTGATTAGACAAAGGGGGAAATCAGATCTCTATTTCTTGTTTCAACTCAATTAGAGTCCAACCCGAAGCCGCATACGTACTCAAGCGGCATATGTTTGTTGGATTATCTAATTCTCTTCTTCTCCTTCTAACAATTTAAACTTTCATTCCTATTCCCTTCTTCCGCTCACCATGGATCTTGCCGCACAACCACCCTTTTAAATCAGAGCTATTTATCTTCTCTTCAAGTATTTCAAAAGTTATCTATTGGTGTCTGAATTATCCTTATTTATTTCTTTGCTTGCTGGATGTTATTTAAACTTGCAAAGCTGTACCTTAGGTTCCGCTTGGTCACCGCTAGTGTGATCAGCTGTCAGCACTTGGGGGTGGCCATTGCTAGCCTCCTGTTCCTCAGCCTGTTCATTCTAGATTCACCCCAATTTCGCCACAGACCGCCATCTGAAGCTTCTCTCTGGGGACCCCTCTCCTTTGGGAGCTCTCCAAGCCCCCTTTGGGCTCCGTAAAGCCCCCGTGAGCGGTGAATGAAGGTCCGTGCTCCGCAGAGTCGTCTGCCCGCACGTTCCTTCTCTCTGACATTCAACCATTATTATTATTATTATTATTATTATTATTGTTGTTGTTGTTGTTGTTGTTGTTATTCAAATAATTCTTGGATAGGAAATGTTTCTAGGATATTTGCAAATTGATACCTAATTAAATTTGTGTTTAATTGTTAGCATCAGACAGTCTTGATAGCTGGCATGTTGCAAAACGGTGTTTTGCATTTAATGACATTCATAGTAGGTGTACGTTGATAAAATCAGAGACTTCCTATGGGAAGCCAAGTTGCAAGACATCAATATAATAGTGCTGACAATTGGCGTTAAGTATCTGAGATATTACAGATAATATATATAAAATCATAAGGACAGTAAGAAGTTTCAAATGAGTAATTTAATGCAATCAATAAATCTCAATTAAACCACTCTCATCTAAGCAAATTTACAAATAAAAATGGAGAACTGCTTTGAAGCAATAAACTAAATTGAGGATTATGAAGCCTTCCGAAACATATTTGAAATTTTTGCTATTTCTGACATTCTAACGAACATTATATAACATTGCAACTTAAATTCATACTTAGCACTGTTCTTTTGAAGTGGAAAGATAATATCATTTTGATTTTCATTCACTATTTCAGTTCTTGTTTTTTTTAATATAGCCAGGGTCAAGCTCTTTACCTTGCTCTCATTTATACAGCAAGAAGTTCTACTTCCATCCTGGCCCTGCTAAAACATCCACAAATGCTCCATACACTGAATGTAGGGTGAAGGCTGACCTTACTTTTAAGTGCCGCACAATAGGGAAGGTTTAAATATCTTGACAAGAGGTTAGTTGTGAATTGTGCTCTAAGATGGTAAGCATAACTTTTTAAACAAAGTCAAAGAAATAAAGCACAGTAAACCAGTGCTATATTAACTCAGACATTGT
>CM019150.1:35869823-35894823 GCA_009733165.1 Naja naja
AAAAGCGGGTTAAAATCAAGGGCAGAAAAATGCACTCTTAGAACTGACAAGGTTGAGTTCTTGGGCTATATGATTGACAAGCATGGTATCCACCCACAGATGCCAAGGTTCAGGCAATCAAAAAGCTAAGGCCAAAATGCAAAAAGCGGGTTAAGTCAAGGACTAAAATGCACTCTAGAACTGACAAGGTTGAGTTCTTGGGCTATATGATTGACAAGCATGGTATCCACCCCACAGATGCCAAGGTTCAGGCAATCAAAGAAGCCCCAAGGCCAAAATGCAAACAGACTGCAGCTTTCCTGGGACTCATTAACTTCATCACATGTTTCTTCTGCAGAACCTACACAGAAGAGAAAAAGTCCATGGGTTGCAGAAAAGAACACCATATCACTTCTGATGCTGTACTTACAGTTCTCTGAAAATTTGAGTATCTGACTTGTGATGTATCCCCTTTGGAGGGGAGAAGGTGTTGAGCCACATGCTTCCAGGGCAGGAAGCTCTATTGCATTTACTCTGCATTTTGACTAATGCAGAGAAACTACAGCCAATTGGACAAGGAAGCTTTGCAATTGTTGGCAGCTGTCAAGAAATTCCATGATATTATATGGAGAACATTTACCATTGTCACAGATCACAAACTCTTTAGGCATTGTGGCAGGAGACAAACCCTACCTATCCTGTCACCAAGAATGCTGAGGTGGACTGAATTTCTTTGCTGCTTATTCATACAAACTCATCCACAGTCCTGGCAAAGACATTGGGCATGCAGATGCTTTGAGTCGCTGCCCACTTCCTTCTCACACTGAGGATTTTGCTCTAGACTTACACCTTTTTCCTAGAAACTGTTGCCAAGCTTCCAGTACATGCTGCTGAAATTGCCAGAGAGACTGCCAAAGACACTTTATTGGCTCCTGTTATAGGCTGGATTAAGAAAGGTTGGCCTCTTCAAGATCTACCTCACCTTGCCCAACCTTTTAAATCCAGGCAAACTGAATTATCTGTATTAAGAGGATGTATTTTGTGGGGTAACAGGGTGGTTATTCCTACAAAACTGCAAAAAGAGGTTTTGGAAATGTTACATGAGGGTCATCCTGGTATTGTCAGAATGAAGGGATTGGCCAGGAGTTATGTATGGTGGCCAGGTATTGACAAAATGGTTGAAAACTGGATTGCATCTTGTCCCAACTGTCAGGTAGTCAGGCCTGCCCCACCTCTCACCCCCACAGAGGAATGAGAATGTCCTAGGGGCCCATGGTCCAGGATTCACATTGATTTTGCTGGCCCTACCAGAGGGCACACTTTCCTTATTATAGTTGACGCATATTCCAAATGGCTAGAGGTTATCCCTATGGCATCCACCACAACTGAAGCTGTCATCAAACAGCTTTAAAAGCTTTTTGTAACTCACGGGTTACCTGATGTGTTTGTTTCTGACAATGGTCCGCAATTTACATCCAACCTTTTTGAATCATATCTAGCACAACAGGGTATCAGACATGGCCTGACAGCCCCTGGGCATCCTTCGGCTAACGGCCAGGCTGAACGACGGTACGATTTACCAAGGAAAAACTTCAGCAATTGGGTCCAGGGGACATCACTGAGAGAGTTGAAAAACTTCTCAGTGTTCAGCATATCACTCCCAACCCCTCAACTAATTTGTCCCCAGCTGAATTGTTGATGGGTAGAAAACTCAGATCTCCCCTTGACTGCCTTCATCCCACTTCACCCAAGCACCACTAGATTCCACTAGCAAAATTCACATTCACTGTGGGTGATTCTGTTTATGCTAAAACCTTCTGGGTGAACCATTATGGATTCCTGCTGAGATAACCCAAATCACAGGCCCCAGGTCTTACAGGGTACAAACGGAGGATGGTGTCCTCTGGAGCAGGCACATTGATCAGTTAAGTTCCAAATTGCCTCAGGAGCATCGCTTTTGCTCCTCTCTGGTTCCCATACCTACTGCCTCTTCTAGGGGAAGGGGAGGATCATGAGTGTAATGAACAAGCAAGAATCAACCCCATGTGTAACGAGCTAACATGACAGGAACCATCCCAAAACCTGTCACAATACCAACAACCATTTTCACAAATGGAAGATTGCACATCATTACCTGATTTAGGTGCTGACATTGGGTTGGAGATGGATTGGGAGGAGAGACCAGGTTGTAGTAACCAAACAGGTTCTACCATCACTACAAGTCCTAGTAAGGAAATGTCAGCAGACACATTTCCTCCCTCACAAGGTGAGAACCTAAAACATCTGAACCACATAGGTCTCAAGCATTACACGTAAGAGCCCCACCTATTTAAAAGAGTATACTGAACCTAGTGGGGAGGGATGTTATGTATGCAGGTTTAAAGTCATTGGTTTAGTTTGAACTGTTCTTGTAAAATGTAAGAAATGATTGGTTTAAAAGCTGGGAAAATCCTGCACTCTGATTGGCTGGCAACTGCGGCTGCTGGCTATAAGTAGCAGCCGCAGCCCAGCCAAAGTGGGTTCGTTCTGAGCTGTAGTCACTAATAAACAAAGAGCTTGAAGCACTCCGCGTCTGTCTCTTCATGCAAACTTAACAGAAACCATTCTCAGCAGTAAGGCATGCAGCATAAGATTGAAGCCCATTATATTCAGTCATGGGTGGAAGCTGTAGTCATTCAAAAGAACTGTCATAACTGTTGTCTAAAAAGAAAAGGAAATTGGTAGAAATTGGCATCTGAGAAAATGGTTTGGAAAGTACTTCTGTATATCTCTTGAGTGAATCAAATGTCACAATAAAAGGATGAACTGCTTATGTAGATTGGCTTATGGCTTGCTATTTGTTATTATGCATTGATTGGTTGCTTCTCTGCATTCAACATGTTTCATTAAGGTATTCAACTGGCTTTGTTCTCACCTATTTTAGAATGCAGCCAGGAAAACCTAGTTTTATATTGTCCTTTTACATCATTCATTCTATCTATTTACCTCAGTCAATCAATCTGGCTCAGTTTTCTATTTATCTTTCTACAGTTAAGTATTGATTCTCTACAAATAGTTGGCTGTTCAAGCTGTAACTACTGGTGAAGTTGAAATGTGATTTGTCTGAAGTCAAGAGAAGATGCAGATTTTGATGATTACATAGATATGACCACATGTGGAATTTACATACACGTTGGACTTCCTGACCCTCAAGGCTCTTTGAAGCCTAAATAAGTAGCTGATATACTGTGCAGATGTATGCTTACCATTTACAGGTAATAGTAGCTGATATACTGTGCAGATGCATGCTTACCATTTACAGGCAGGAAATATTAGAAAAATCTTTTTAAAAAGCAGGGGGAATGTGGGAAAACTAGGTGATGTTTTTGCTGGTAGCAAGGCACAGATGTATTTATTGTTTTTGGCATGGCAAAGTTAATGCAATAAGACGTTTAAGAAAAAAAACTCCTGGCTGAAGACCACCAATTGATTTTTCATTAAGAAAGCTCCTTATTACCACCTGAACACTAGTGGATTTTACCTGTTTGGATTCTCTTTAGGGCTTCCTTCTTGAGAGTATTCCTTATGAGGATAGCATAATAATTTGTGGTATTTTACTTCTTTGTACAGCAGACGAAGTGTCAATGTGAATCTCCATAAAGCAAATAATACACATCTGACCTATATCTGAGTGTGCAGATGCATAGTTTTAGGCTACAGAGTGAAGCTTTATCTTTTCTGTTCCTTCTATTGCTCCATGGAGGTAAATAAGTATATGTATGTATGTGGTGGTAGGTGTGAAGCATTTACTAACACCATTCCAATTTAGAATGTCTTTTGTTTTATGACTGACCCACTTAAATGTAGCTCTTTTCATAGGAACCATAGTGTTAAATCATAGTGTTAAATCATAGATTTAATTCCTGGCTTTCTATGGTAGGCCTGATTTATCACTTATTGCTTGTATGTACACTGAGAGCTTATGCACTGGAAACAAATTCCTTGTGTGTCCAATCATACTTGGCCAATAAAGAGTTCTATTCTATTCTATAAAATCTCATTTTAAAACTGTGGAAAGCTACAGCCAACGATAATAAAAGAATACTATGGTCAGAAAAACACCCAAGTGGCTTCAAAAGCTCTCAGAGACCAGATGATTGCAAAGAAATATATCCTTCCATTCCTACCCACCCCCACCATCCTATCACAACCTATCCTTCCATTTTCTGCACCATCCAATATCAACGGTCAGTACCTATCATTCCATATCTCCATCTTTATCTGAACTGATGAGAAGTGAAATGTTTTCTTCTTCTTCCTCAAGGAAAAAAACAATCCAGTTGCCCATTGAAGAAGAACAAAAGCATTTTTGAGTCAACTATGACCTGGATGTTTGAGAATCTCTACCGACAAATACTATGGTTTCTTTACCAACTGATATAAAGATCAGCAGTCAGTCAGGTATACTCGATGTGTCAGTGGAAGGAATTATATTGATGAGATGCTCCAGAATATTCCTCAAACATTTCAGAGCACTTTGGGAAAGAACAAACATGTCCTCCTGTTTGTCTTCTTGATTGCTATTCTATTAACAGAAGGTTAGTATTTGATTCTGTCTTCCATTATGTGAGATTTAACTGAAAAAAAATGATATAAAAGGGTGAAAAACACTGGAGGGGGAAAAGTCAGAATCTTTCCTGAGTCCTTTTTTTCTTCCTTTTCCTTATTATTTAAGTGCAAAATATGAGAGTCAGAGTGCAAAAATTCAGATTACCACCTTCTAGTGCTAATCTGAATTTTTGCAGCTCAGATTTGGTACAGTAACTTTTATGTAACATTTAAAATAATAATCTAGAATCTAGAATCTGAACATATATGTTATTGCCAAAATTATTATTACTTTTAAATAACCTCCCTAGGAACTCTGATTGATCTCTTCTGTTATGGCTCTAGAAGTTTCTCTAAGACCATTTATTAACCATATTTTCTGCCTAGTTTTACATTTTCATTTTACTATATTTATGTATTCATTTCATTTTTAACATTTCATTGAAAGTTGCATTTTATGTGCTTGTTGTAAAAGGTGCAACTGATATATGCAATATGTATATTATTTATCACTATCATTTGACTTTAATGCTTGGCAAGAATAATGCAGGTGGTTTTCTGCCATTATAAGGTGCATTTCACTATCTCAGTCATTCCTATGACCATCTGGAATACTACAGTATGCTTGTAGTTTAATACACGTTGTGGTCATAACAACGAGGGCAATAGCTTCAAGTGCTTCAGGTAATGTAGTAAACGTGGCAGGATATTACATGCATGTTTTTAGGAAGTAGGTTTCTTTCTATATTCAAGAAGATTTTAGGGGGAAATTCATATGTATATGTAGATTGCTAATATTCTAAACATTCTAGATAAAACGACCATTCAGATCTCATCCAGATCTGAATCTACTGAAATAGCTTACTCAATTAAAATCAGTTGTCATAAACTGACAATTTCATTAAAGTGCAGTCCTTTGGAGCAGTAAATGTAGGATCCACTGTATGAATGTGATGAATGTCATCAAAAGTGGAACCAGCTGTAATGATGTATTTTTTCCAAAAATCATATGTGAACTAGATATTGTAATAGCATTATCATAAATCTGGACTTCAATAATATAAAAGTATTTTCTAAATCTATTTATGAGAAGATTGGTCTCAGATGGTGTACCTCATTCAGGCACCACATATTTCACTAGGATAAAGAAATTTTGCCATGCACATCTTCCTTGAACATTTACTCATCCAGTGCTAGCATCGTTTCTGTTAAGTTTGCATAGAGAGGCAGACACGGAGTGCTTCAGGTCTTAAGTTTTATTTGACTTCAGCTCTGAATGGACCCGATTTGGCTTAGCCAAGGCAGCTATATATAGCCGGCTGCCTCGGTTGACAGCCAATCAGAGTGCAGGGTTTTCCCGCACTTTTTAACCAATGATTTCAAACACTTTACAAGAACAACCAATCAATTCAAACTCTGCATACATAACACCCCTCCCCACTAGGTTTAGTCCATACTCAAACCCCATCTATCTAATGTATTCTTTTAAATAGGTGGGGCTCTTACGTGTACGTTGAGACCTACGTGGTTCAGGTGTTTTAGGGTTCTCACATTGTGAGGGAGGAAATGTGTCTGTTAACATCTCCTTACTTGGACTTCTAGTGATGGTAGAACCTGTTTGGTTACTACAACCTGGTCTCTCCTCCCAATCCATCTCCAACCCAATGTCAGCATCCAAATCTGGTAGTGATGTGCAATCTTCCATTTGTAAAAATGGTTGTTGGCACTGTGACAGGTTTTGGGATGGTTTCTGTCGTGTTAGCTCGTTACACATGGGATTGATTCTTGCTTGCTGACTACCCTCATAATCCTCCCCTTCCCCCCTAGAAGAGGCAGTAGGTATGTGAACCAGAGGGGAGCAATGGCGATGCTCCTGAGGTAGTCTGGATCTTAACTGATCAATGTGCCTACTCCAGAGGACACCATCCTCCGTTTGTACCCTGTAAGACCTGGGGCCTGTGATTTGGGTTATCTCAGCAGAAATCCATAATGCTTCACCCAGAAGGTTTTTGGCATAAACAGAATCACCCACAGTGAATGTGCGAATTTTGCTAGTGGAATCTAGTGGTGCATCGGGTGCATAAGTGGGATGAAGGCGGTCAAGGGGAGATCTGAGTTTCCTACCCATCAACAATTCGGCTGGGGTTAAGTTAGTTGAGGGGTTGGGAGTGATATGCTGGACAATGAGTAGTTTTTCAACTTTCTCAGTGATGTCCCCTGGTCCCAATTGCTGAAGTTTTTCCTTGGTAAATCATACCATGCGTTCAGCCCGGCCTTACAGGGGCTGTAAGGGTATGTCTGATGCCCTGCTGTGCTAAATATGATTCAAAGGGGTTGGATGTAAATTGAGGACCATTGTCAGAAACAAGAACATCAGGTAACCCATCAGTTACAAAAAGTTTCTTAAGCTGTTTGATGACAGCTTCAGCTGTTGTGGATGCCATAGGGATAACCTCTAGCCATTTGGAGTATGCATCTACTATAATAAGGAAGGTGTGCCCTTTAGTAGGGCCAGCAAAATCAATGTGAATCCTGGACCATGGGCCCCTAGGACATTCCCATTCCTGTTTGGGGGTGAGAGGTGGGGCAGGCTTGACTACCTGACAGTTGGGACAGGATGCAACCCAGTTTTCAACCATTTTGTCAATACCTGGCCACCATACATAACTCCTGGCCAATCCCTTCATTCTGACAATTCCCGGATGACCCTCATGTGACATTTCCAAAACCTCTTTCTGTAGTTTTGCAGGAATAACTACCCTGTTACCCCACAAAATACATCCTCTTAATACAGATAATTCAATTTGACTGGATTTAAAAGGTTGGGCCAGTTGAGGTAGATCTTGAAGTGGCCAACCTTTCTTAATCCAGCCTATAACAGGAGCCAATACAGTGTCTTTGGCAGTCTCTCTGGCAATTTCAGCAGCATGTACTGGAAGCTTGGCAACAGTTTCTAGGAAAATGGTGAAAGTCTCAGGAGCAGGGCCCTCAGTGTGTGAAGGAAGTGGGCAGCAACTCAAAGCATCTGCGTGCCCAATGTCTTTTCCAGGTCTGTGGATGAGTTTGTATGAATAAGCAGCAAGAAATTCAGTCCATCTCAGCATTCTTGGTGACAGGATCGTGGGCGCTGGTTTGTCCCCTGCCACAGTGCCTAAAAGAGGTTTGTGATCTGTGACAATGGTGTGTTATATCGTATTCATGGAATTTCTTGACAGCTGCCACAATTGCCAAAGCTTCCTTGTCCAATTGGCTGTAGTTTCTCTCTGCTTTAGTCAAATTCGAGAGTAAAATGCAATAGGAGCTTCCCTGCCACTGGGAAGCATGTGGCTCAACACCTTCTCCCACTCCAAAAGGGGATGCATCACAAGTCAGAACAACAGGCAAATTTTCAGAGAACAGTATCAGTACAGAATCAGAAGTGATTTGTTTCTTAATATTGTTAAATGCAGCTTGTTCTTTTCTGCCCCAGACCCATGCAGATTTTTTGTCCAGTAAACTATGTAGGGGTTCTGCAGTGGTTGCTTTCTGAGGTAGAAACATATGATAGAAATTAGTGAGGCCCAGAAATGCTTGCAAGTCAGTTTTGCATTTTGGCCTGGGGCTTCTTTGATTGCCTGAACCTTTGCCTCTGTGGGGTGGATGCCATGTTTATCAATCATGTAACCCAAGAATTCCACTTTGTCAGTTCTAAGTGTGCATTTTTCTTCTTTGACTTTTAACCCCGCTTTTTTGAATCTGGTTAGGACTTCTCTGAGTCTCTCGTGTAACTGAGTGTCATTTTCAGCAGAGATTAAAACGTCATCAAAATAGGGCACCACCCCTGGCAACCCCTGTAGCATCCTTTCCATAAGGTTTTGGAAGATGCCTGGTGCCACGCTTACACCAAATTGCAACCTTTTCCATTTGAAAGCACCTCTATGGGTTACAATGGTTTGGGCCTCTGCAGTGGCATCATCAACTGTTAACTGTTGATATGCCTGGGCCAGGTCCAATTTGGCGAAAACTCTGCCCCCGCCAAGAGAATGTAATAAATGATGCACTACTGGAACTGGATATGCGCTTTGTTGTAGCGCATGGTTCAATGTCCCCTTGTAGTCTCCGCAGATTCTCACAGACCCATCAGTCTTGACTGGTGTGACTATGGATGTCTCCCACCTGGAGTGGTCAGTGGGCTCTAAAACCCCTTGAGCTATAAGTTTATCTAATTGTGCATCAATTTTTTCCTTTAAGGCAAATGGGACCCTTCTGGGTTTTAAACGGATTGGTTGTACCTTGGGATCTAGGTTAAAGGAGATAGGGGTCCCCAAGTACTTGCCTAATCCATCGCTGAAGACCTCTGGAAACTCAGACTTCAAGGCCTCTTCCCACTCAGTGTTGCTCACGTGATTGATGCCAGTCACCTCGATGCCCAGCGGGTTGAACCATTCAAGTCCCAGCAGACTTGGGCGATCCTTGTCTACAATGGTCAGGGGTAGACGCTTGTTGTGGCCCTTGAACTTCACGTTGAATTCTCTTGTTCCAACTACTGGAATCTTGTTCCCTTGGTAGTCTTTAAGAGTCAATGCTTGCTTCTTGAAGTGATTCTTCTGGATGTTTGGAAGTAGTCTGTGAATAGTGTCCCATGATACCATAGATAGGTATGAGCCTGAGTCCACTTCCATTTGGCAAGGCCTTCCTTCAATAAGTAGCTTGACATGCACTTTTCTGTTTTTTAGAGGAGAAGAATGACCAATAGTTACTGTCTGATTAGTTTCATTCTTCCCCCTTGCTTCTGTGCTGCGCCCCATCTTCTCACTGAGGTTGTTTGGCTTGAATTCCTTGTCTTTGGTTGCAGCAAACTTCCTTCTGTTTGGTGGAGTTCTGGATGATTTGCAGACTCTTGCTAGGTGTCCTCTTCTTTCACAACAGAGGCAAATGGTGTCTAGAAACTTGCATTCAGTGTGGGGGTGGCTTCCCCCACAACCTCTGCAGTAGAAATCTTGCCTCTTTCTTCCCAGGTCTTTTCTTTTCCACTCCATTCTGAGTCTGTAAATTCCTTCCTCCACCTCACTGCAATCTGACTCAGAATCTCGTTCCTCACAATGATTCGTAGTGGACTTTTCCCCATCAGAATGGCTCGTGGCCCTGTTCATCTTCCTCATGGCTGCTGCTGAGGACTTGGTAGCTTCTGCTGAAGAGGCTTCTTCTATGGCTTCTTTCAGCAGGATCTTAGGTTTCATTAATAACTTGG
This sequence comes from Naja naja, assembly GCA_009733165.1. Lineage (NCBI taxonomy): Eukaryota > Metazoa > Chordata > Lepidosauria > Squamata > Elapidae > Naja > Naja naja. Next base: position 35,879,620 of record CM019150.1, read on the forward strand.
TCTGTAACACCTTGTCTTTAAGGCCCAGGACAAAACGATCACGCATGGCCTCTTCTAAACTGTTGAATTCGCATGCACCCCCAATGTCTCTTAAACTTGCCACGAAATCGTTTATGCTTTCGTTTTCCCCCTGATCACGACGGTAAAACTCATGTCTCTTAATGAGGCATGATACTTGTGGCGCGTAATGGGCTCTTAACAGCCTTTCCAGATCAGGCCAAGCCATTACCTTCACGTCTGCTGCTCCTGCGAGTGCCTTTGCCATCTTGAAAACTGCCGGACCACAGTACGTAAGCAAGACCGCCCTCTTCCACTGCTCGGAAATGGCAGCCAGATCGCTTCCTTCCAGGAACATCTGAAAGCCATCTGCATACGACTCCCAGTCTTCTGCCGTCGGATCGAACGGGGCTGGGGGGGTGTTCAGCGCAGCCATCTCGCTCTTCTTCTGTTCCGCATTGCCTTCTCTTCAGGGGAATCCCACCTTTGTCGCCAGTGTTAAGTTTGCATAGAGAGACAGACACGGAGTGCTTCAGCTCTTAAGTTTATTGTGATTTCAACTCAGAATGGACCCGACTGGCTTTGCTGCAGCTGCTACTTATAGCCAGCAGCCACAGCTAACAGCCAATCAGAGTGCAGGGGTTTCCCGCACTTTTTAAACCAATCAACTCCAACACTTTACAAGAACAATTCAAACTAAACCAATGATTTCAAACACTACATACATAACAGTTTCCATCTACCTGAATTAATTAATTAAGTTAATACAGCTTTGGAAGATATAGCTTTTGCATGTGAACAGTATAATTTCTTGCAAAAAGCATAGCATTTGCATAATGGGACCTGACTACTGATCAATATATTTTGAAGCTTGCTTTATCTGGATGACTTTGCTTCCCAGTTTTATTTTATTTGGTCACAATAATTTGCAGGAATTTTGAAGCAGCTAGTCAGAATAAGGAGGAAAAAATCTCTTTCCTGTATATAGAAAGTCTTAAAGTCTTGTGGAGAAGTAAACAGCAGGAATGGAAGAACACTGTAATTTATATTTAATGATGAAAACAGCCATATGTGTGAGTATACAGAACCAGTGCTCAGGGAAAGAAAAGCAAATTTGAGGTACATTTTTATAACACCTGCTGACAGTACAAGGTAGAAGGATGCGAAAAGATTATCAATGTTTCAGAGTGCTGTGGCTGCCAAAGAAAATAAACAAGAAACCAAGGCAAAAAAGAGTAGATAAAACTGCATTTTCTCCTCCTAAGCAACTATAATAATAATGGATAATCTTGTAGGATCATTATTGCTTGTATATACTCTGCTTTCTGGTGGCTACTCCATGAAACCTGGAATGGTTGTTCTCCATCCAAAAGTGTTTATTGCAAGTCATTTTGAATGACAGTGTGGCCAGAAGAGCAAATGATAAATGGGAAACCACTACTTACCAGACTTCCTGTAGTTGCTACTTAAGCACATCTATATGGATACTGGTATTAAATATCTTTAGATTAAATTAAAGGAGAGCATTTACATTTAATTTACTAATACATAATGTAGCAAAATATTTTAACAATCAATATATTGAAGGATATTTTTGAACAATGGACTCAGAAATTAATTTTAAGACTAACTGCTTCTATAGATAGACTGTGTTTAAAAGAAGAGGATATGTTTTACTGGACAAAACTGAGAATGATGTGAAAATGGAATTATACATTGCAGACTACAGAAATGACATGGAAAAAGATTCTACACTGGACATATAACATAAACTGGCTGATGACCATCTAAAATGTGGTATGCCTTAATAATTAAAAGATATATACAAATACCAAATCGAAAGACTAACCTGGACAACTTTCCTATATTGGATCTACAAAACAAACTTATTAAAGTTTTGAAGATTTTGTGAGAAAAGATAAAGGAAAAAAAGAAATTAAATTGTAATATTACAATATTTGAAGGGACTAAATATCAACATTGATACAAGTAAAAGGAAGGAATATAGAGTTGGTTTCTTTGATCAAGTTAAAGTAGTTATGTTATCATTGGTAATCCTTTAATAGACTTCTTTATAGACAATAGATGGGATATGGGAAGAAAAGATCATTTGTTGCATTTTAAGAGAAGGTGATAAGGTACTAAAATTGTTTAGAATTGTTATAAAGGGGGAAGTCATTTTTTATACATTTTCTTTTTTTACTATATTCTTTTTCCTTTTTTGTTTCTACTTTATCTTTCCTGCACTTTCTATTTCTTCTATTTATTTTTTTAGAATGTATTAGTTTTTATCTTTTTAATTGTAATTTTTAATAGAATTAATTACTATAAAAAAGATCAAGCAACTTTTTCTTGGATATAAAAATGTTAATTCTCATTTAAAATTAAACAATAAAACTCACTTCTGATGTTGCTGCAATGGCAATTATTATTTATCATGTGCTTTTGATGTTTTCAGTAGAATATTCACGCAGAAGCCTTTTAGTGATTTTTATTACATATATTTCCTTTCAACTGAGGCAGATATATAGGACTTGCTAATGAATTGAAATTAATTGCCCCATATCATTTTGTAAAATAGGAAAGCTAAATTCATAGTTTCTCTACAACGTAGCTATTGATTGCAGGGATAATGGTATGCAAAATTAAGTAATCCCCTGCTTTCCTATTAAGACATTTTTTCTTTAATATAAATTGTTAATAGGATCAGAAGACAATATCATAGTTTGAAAAGTATTTGCACATTATGCTACCTTATTCATCTTAAGCATATCAAGCAAATGATCATTGAGGAACTTTCTTTTTTTCCCTTGTCTTTTTGCAAGCTTGTCATGCATTTGCTGGCATTTTGATTGCTAAGTTTTCTGTCTCAATCATAGTAATTAGCACTGGGTGAGTTTTGTCAATATCAGGTTTGCCTGCTTGACACCTCATAGCCTTGAACACATGCATGTATCCATAAAAACATACAAAATAAAATTTGCATAGCCTAAGATAACTCTTACTTTAAGTTATCCAGACTTCAGATCCCAGTCCCTTGATGGCCAATTCAGAAGACTGCAGGAAAACACCCCAACTTTTTTTACAATTTTTTTCTAGATAGAATACATCAAGCCTGAAAAGCTAGATTCAAAACCTTTTAGTTAAACCTGTGACCAAATAGAATATAGTATAATGATGTTTTATTATATATTCAGACATATAACTTTAGCCCAGCTGAACAATTAAGTGCCCTTTCACACTAAGAATTCACATGGAATGAATATGTCAATAAATTATTCTCTGCTATCCCAGCTATCCTTCAGTGTCACTAACAAAACAAATATATTTTTCCTAGCTGGGCATTGTTCAAAGATTATATGTATATTCCTTCCTCCTATCCTGTGAAGAGCCAAAAAATACAACTTCAGTCTCTAGTGCAGCATTTCTTACCTTGATAACTCTAAGATGTTTGAACTTCAGCTTGCAGAATTCTGTATCAAATAAAAACCTTCAAGTGACTTTGAACTAAGTATATAACTTTAAAAAAAATACTCCAGTTGCAAGATTTATTGATTAAACTGAGATGGAGGGAAAGATAAGTGATTTTGAAAACACTTAGGATACTGATAGGTGGCACTCATATACAAGTAGGTAGAATGAAACAACTTTGGTTCTTCTATACTTAAAAACTAAAAGATTTGCAGAACTGACAAGAAGAAGTTGGAGAGTGTAAGAACTTTTTTATTGATCAGTTCCAGTAATAAGTAAAATCAGTTATGCTGACTCAAAACTCTGGGAATTGTAATCCCAACATCTGGAAGGCAACAGACTGGAGAGGTTATTTTAAGTTGTACCAATAGTCCTAGCATTTATAACACGGGCATATTTGTTTACAAATAGAGGAAAAAATATAGGAGTTTTTTGTTGTATAAAATGCAATGCCCATCAACTTTTTATATAGTACCAAAAATAGATCATGTCCACAGTATTATGATGAAGCATTGGGCTTGGATAGGGAGCAAATAAAATAAAGAGGCTAAAAGGAAGAAAACAACCAATATAATTCTGGAATGAATGCAGAGATGTAAAGCCTTGGTGGCTCTACTTCAGTGAAGCGAGAAAAATCAATGACAAAGTTTCATAGCTCCCTCCAAAATATGTACATATTTCAGTGTTCTGCACATCTGGATGTCACTACACTAAACCTACTGTGAACAGAACAAGATATAAGATGTGCTACATATTACAGTGGGGCAAAAATGAAGGGTCATGATATGCAACCCGAGATTTTCCACAAAGTTTGAATACAGCCCCCAGAGATCTCTAAATATGTTTAATTGAATTATATTTTTAATGTGACAGCAGTAAACAATAATTAACCAAATATCTTTGGCGCAGGCCTATTAACGATATTTAATTATCCTTAAATGAAATCTAATCCAGTTATTATTTTTTGGCATGAGGTCTCTAGCATGCCATTCAGAGACATCTTGAGTTGGGCTGTGAAAATGAAGTTAATAGATTTTGGTGCCTGAATTTGCTGGGGAATGTCATCCTGTTTGCTCAGACTGCTGGCTGACATTTCCCGCCCCCCCCCCACTGTGTGATAAACTGTTGTCAAAAATATTGTAGGTCTTTAGTTTCACCTCCTTTTTCCAAAGACTTTCAGTGTGCAAATATTCCTTTGAACATCCCATTCTGTGGAAAAGAGATGTTAATAATGAGGGTGACTTTTGGCACACATCCCACATTGCTTTGAGTTATATAACTATAGAATGAATAAGCAGCAGTGCATAACCTCCTAGACCACTGGAATATTCCAGTGTCTAAACATTATTTACTATCCCATGTTGCTATATCAATGCTGAGCCCCAGACAGGGCTGACCTGGATTTGAATCTTGCATAATGTCGGAATATGCCAATTAGAATTTCCCCACTGTGTTCTGAATGAAATCTGTCCTTTTTTTCAACTGGATCTTCTTTATGCATTGACGTTTAGCACAAAAACACAGATATTAGTAGCTTTTTATTAGCCATTGAAAGCTATTGAGTAATGGTCAACTGAAATGACATTTTCTACCCATTGGAGGCAAGAATTATATAAACATCATAATGTATGCCCTAAAATAGGCTTCAGGATATTTAAGAATGAGCCCTAAAATAGAAATAAAGAAAACCTAGCACCACCCATAAGCCTATGAAATCCTGCTTCATTTGATATTAGTTTTGTCCATTGCAGTGCTTTGCATTTAAAAAAGCATTATATACAGTCCTCAGCTATCAAAAGGATATCTACAGTACTTCAATCTACTCATACCAAAGAATTCATCTTGAATTTCCATTATTTGCAGGACTGGAACAGGTTGAATATTCTGAAACTAAAGATAACTATTCTCTGTCTTTCTGAGAGTGTTCTACTATAACACTCACTATTCCTAACATTCAAATACTTGATAGTTCATTGAGATTCTGTTTAGCATGTTACTCCTGAATGTCAGACATTAGTCTTTGCAGTGCCCTTGTGTTCATAATTAGTGTTCTTCTGGAGAAGAAATTGTCAAGAAGACATTCTGCAATGGAACTGAGAGGCCTGGAAGCTGTTTTCAGTGGAAATGGCACTTGCAGATCATTAGATTGCTTCCAAGAAGGATTTCTTTAACAAGGAAGGAGATAGGTGTGCCAATAAAATCGGTAGTGAAAGTATTAGCTTGTTGCATTTTGTGGCTACAGCCAAGTGCTAAAAGGAAAAGAACAACTTGAATTCCTTTTTTGGACAGATAAATTCATTATTCATTATGATCTATTACAGTTGACATTCCTTAAGATGGGAAAAATATATATAAAATGACTAAGCTGACATCATTAAGCATCATTAAGCAATCTCCACTTACCCTGCAAATAAACTTCACTTCTCTGAGAGTGAATTAATTCAAGATAGGTTTGTATATAATTTCAGATTTATTTTCCCCATAACTATTATGGATCAGTTAAACATTTCTTCAGAAATAATTTATTTACAATTGATTATGGTTTAAAGAACACCCAGGAGAGAAAATGGCAGAAGGTATGATTACAATTGTATTTTTAATAAGATTTTTATACTGCTTTAATCCAACAAAACTTAACTGGTACTTAATAAAACAAGAAATAATAATCAGTAATGGTAAAATAATATGACAATAAGTTAGTGACTAATTATATATTCTATGCTGTGATGCCAGTTTCATTTAAACTGATTCATCGCCAAAGGCCTTCCCAAAAAGCCAAGTCTTGGCAATTCTCTTGAAGGTCCTACCATTCTCTGGAATGAGCTGTCTAGAAGATGGGAGCTTCCACCAATAATGTTAATCTCGACATCCTTTCCTGTTGTGTTTGAGCCATGGTGGCGCAGTGGTTAGAGTTCAGTACTGCTGGCTACTTCTGCTGCCTGCCAGCTGCCTGCAATTTAGCAGTTCAAATCTCATCAGGCTCAAGGTTGACACAGCCTTACATCCTTCCAAGGTGGGTAAAATGAGGACACAAATTGTTGGGGGCAATATGCTGACTCTGTAAACCGCTTAGAGAGGGCTGTAAAGCACTGTGAAGCAGTATATAAATCTAAGTGCTATTGCTATTTCTAATAGATGGAGGCCTTCAACGGACACCCTTTGTTTGCCAAGCATAATTTACTTGATACAAGTACTGTAGTCCTGAAGATATCAAGGCTCCAAGCCATATAGGGTTTATAGGAACAACGAGATCCTTGAATTGCATTTAGAAACAGATTAGTAACCAATGTAACTCTTGTAGCAATGTATTAAATGCCAATACTGAGACTGACCACATGGAAAGCTGTATTTTGCATCAGCTAAAGTTCCCAGGTAAACTTCAAGGGCAACCCTACATAGAGCAATTTACAGGGATCTGCAGTTCAGGTGAGAGGAGATCAGAGCACGAATGGCCAACCTTAGTGCATTTTCAAGAAGGACCTGAATATTAGAGGGCTGCTTTGTGATAGGAGTACAATCCAATTAAGACAGTGCAGTGCAGTGCAAAAAAGCAAACAAACAAACAAAACAAAGAAATATTCATTCTGAAATGCAAGTTTCTTTTCCCTGCCAGCCTCTCATGCTTTTTTGTAAAATATCATGATCTGGAATGATAATAGTTCTGCCAATGGGAGAGGTGTATGATCTCTCAAGAAAGTGATCTTGAGATTTGGTCCACTAGATTGGGGGTGTCACACTTGCATCATCACAGCAGCATCATATGACGTATCAGGACATTTTTCCCCTTTGCTAAACCAGGCATGGGCATGGCCAGTGTGTGATGCATCTGGGCCAGGGATGGGATTCAAATTTCTTAACAACTGGTTCTATGGGTGTGACCTAATTTGTGTGTGTGGCTTGGTGGTCATGTGACTGGGTGGGTGTGGCTTGCTGACTGGGCATGGCTTGGTGGTCATGTGACTGGGTGTGCATGGCTTGTATGTAAATATTATAAATATTTATGTAAATATTGATTTTTTTAAAGCAGACAAAGCAGGCAGGCAGATTGAGTTGCTCACAGAATCACAGATTAACTTAGAGATCTATCTATCTGCAATCGGTTATCTGAGTCTGTCACTTAAAATTTGCTTGCAAGCAAACTCATAAAATTTGCTAGCAAGCAAACTCACAAAATTAACTCACAATACACCATGTACGTAAATAGTGAATTTTTATAAAAAAAGTAATTTTACCCCAAAGCAGGCAGGCAGATTGAGTTGCTCACAGAATCACAGATTAACTTAGAGATCTATCTATCTGCAATCGGTTATCTGAGACTGTCACTTAAAATTTGCTTGCAAGCAAACTCATAAAATTTGCTAGCAAGCAAACTCACAAAATTAACTCACAATACACCATGTACGTAAATAGTGAATTTTTTATAAAAAAAAGTAATTTTTACCCCAAAGCAGGCAGGCAGATTGAGTTGCTCACAGAATCACAGATTAACTTAGAGATCTATCTATCTGCAATCGGCTACCTGAGTCTGCACGGAAAAACTTCAGTCCTAAGGAAGGTTCAGGTCTGCTTTTAGATTAGCTAGAAAGCAAGAAATCCAAGGATTTCCTGCTTTCTAGCTAATCTAAATTTCCTGGCAGAGCAGAACAGCTAATGGTCGGGGGGAAAAAAAGGAAAAATACCAACTTGCCAAACCAGGCAAATTGAATGGCTCGCATGCCAGGTAAGGAATGAGCGGGCGGGGAGGGGCGGAGCCAGCCAGTGGAGCGATTTGCCAGTTCTCCAAACTGGGAACAATCGTGTGTGCAGCGTTTGCAAGAAATCATCAGCTGTGCTGCCTGGACAGCCGACAAGCGCTGCACTCTACTGCGCAGCATTTGAAAATCCTCGTTTCCTGCTTTTTCAACCTCAGCTGTGCCATGCAAATCAGCTGAGGAGGGAAAAGCAGGGAATAAAGGACAGCTTAGAGCCTGGGCAGGCAGGTGGGTCAAACACTGAACTGGTTCGCTGTCAGCTGCTCTTCAAAGCTACAGGTTCTATAGAACCGGGCTGAACCAGTAGCATCCCACCCCTGATCTGGGCCGCCGGCCGCAAGTTTGACAGCTCTGCGAGTTTAACAGACTAGACTGTTACTTATTGTGAAGTCTAGCCAGTCATATAAGTGTTTTGTTGCATGAAAATCCTTCATAATTTCCTGTGACTCCCTAGAATGGGCTGAGAAAGTGTATGTTGTAGAAGTGCTTGATTAAATGGGCTACTTATGATAACATTTGGACAAGCTACACTTTCCAGTTTGAAAGAAAACTGGCTGGGTGATTTGGGCCAATCACTCTTTCTCAGTACAATTCACCTCACAGGGTTGTTGTTATGGCAAAAATGGAAGGCTTGGGTATTAGATATGTTTGTCACCATGAGTTGACCAAAAACATGTATTTAAAAAGATGAGGTAAAAATACAAAGCAATAATAAGACATTATAGGGTAGCAACAGTGGTGCATTTGAATATCTGTAAGAAATACCATAACTAGTGGGATCACAAAATATATAAAGTAATAGAAACTGAAGTTAAAGTGGCTGGGGCTTTAGAATTCAAACAGATAGCCATCTGCCACACAACACCCCAGACTTAACAACTGTTGAGAAGAAAGACAAAATAACCTAAATATACATTGTAATATCTGGAGAACAGAAAAGAAAGAAATGGATAAAATCACAAAATACAAATGTTTGCAAATATAAGTTAGAAGGACAGTGGCAAAAGAAAGCATAGATTGCACCAATAGTAATAGGTATCTTAAATGCAATCCCAAAATATCTGGAGCATCACTTCAATACTGTCATCATTGATAAAATCACCATCAGTCAACTGCAAAACAGAGCTTTACTTGGAACATCTTGCAACCTGCAACAATATCTTTCATATCATCAATTATCAACATTTGCCTTTCCCAGGGAAGAAAGGTCTCAATAGGTGGATAAAAGTGCCAAATCATCTAAACATCTGACTGACTGTTCAATCAACCATGACAACAACATTGATATATAGACAATAGTGAGAAAAAAAAGCTAAATCCAGTCTAAAGACCTGGCTGACTGTGTGACCAACCTCCCTATGGGGAAGCAGCAGGGGTGGGATTCAAATTTTTTAACAACCAGTTCTGTGGGTGTGGCTTAGTTGGTGGGCGTGGCTTGGTGGTCATGTTGGCTGGGCATGGCCAACTCAACATCACTCACATCGAGGCACGCATCTCCTCACCTGGCCTCTTGTGACTGTGGGGATGCTGCAACAGTCATAAGTGTGAAAAATAGTCATAAGTCACTTTTTCCAGTGCCATTGTAACTTTGAATGGTCACTCCACACAAGCAAAGTACCAGCAATGGAAGGGAAAAAAACTCCAGAGAAGTTCCTGAGACAGGAAGTCTAGTCCTGCCAAGAATGTAATAAAGGTTAACGGAGGGGCAGTTTCTGTAAGCAACATCAGAATGTTTCCTTCCTGCTTTCCTTACAGGATTAGGTCAGTAATTTCTTCTAACAACCGGTTCTCCGAATTGCTTAGAACGTTAACAACCAGTTCTAGCGAATAGGTGCAAACTGGTAGAATCCCACCCCTGGGAAGCAGCTTCTTCATTGTGGGTTTAATTGAAGTATGAGAAATGAAAGAAATAATTTTATAATCAAAATTAAAACTTACATCCCTTGACCACTTCATTACTAAAGAAGTACAGACCACCAAGCTGAGGAATTCATTGAAAGCATATATTTTAAAAGACATCTTGAAAGCAAATTCTCTTGTATGAAACAGAATGAGAACTGGTAAGAAAAACATAATGTTGTAGAGATTTTTTTCCCAGCTTTAGCTTTGGGGCTTCAAAAATGTCGAGATGGGGCTTGTGAGATCAAAGTCCTATCCCTTTTCTACATGTGCAACTGGGGCCATGGATTTAGCACTAGTATAAGGAAGCAGAATCACAGCCACAATGCAATGGATACAGCCAAGCTTTTGGCAAATATGTGGCTAGGACTGGGTGTATTCTCCAGCTTGCATTTAACAAGAGCATGAGCAGATCCTGGCAATATTCATTTTCAACCTTGGTGCCTTTACCTTCTCCCCAGTATGTAAACTGTACTAGTATTAAAATAGCATTATCACCTGCTCCCTGGACCTTTTTTCCAACAGGGAAAAACATTCAACTTGTAAAATCTCCACTGCCCTGGAAGGGAGTCAGGAGTTTGCAGCAACTGAGACAGATGGGGAGAAGATAAAAGATTTTGGGGAGCCCCAAAGAAACACATATACACAGTTGCAGATTAACAGTGCAGATGAATTTCTGAAAAAGATGATTCTAAAACAATGTTTCACAACCTCATCAACTTTAAGATGTGTGGACTTCAATTCCCAGTATTCCTCCAGCCACAAGGTTCAAGTCCACACATTCTCTTAAAGTTGCTGAAGCTGATAAACACTGGCAATAGATGGATAGTAATGTATTAGTAGGTGTGGAAAGTTTTAGGGGAAAAAAAGTAAGAGTGCAGCAAACGATTTAGAAATGGGTGAGCAGTCTTGTATTGAGCCCACAAATCTTATAGTTGCTGAGGCTGAGCCACTGTGTTCCAAATGATGTATTTGAATGAATGGCCCTGAGAACCTGAACTAAAAAATGAAAGTCATATCTACAAGAAACATACTGCCTATAAAATATAGATTCTTGTTACTTTTATTCTTAAAAAAATCATATTCTTCTTCTTCTGCAAGACATAAATTCTTTTATTTTTGAAATGTTGTTTTCCTTTCTTTCTGCCTTCCGTAACTGCAAAACAATTGCTTTTGTTTCAGCTATGCAAAGAAAACAATAACAACAATAAAAAAATCCATAACCACAAGAGTCCAGCTACTTCTAGAAGCAATATCTTAGCGTACATTTGTTCTTCCCATCTGTTTCTTTCTTTTAGCTAGTTTCCAATCCATGAGGGGCTCAGTCCTCATAACATACCACAAAGCTTATTTAAGTTGAGCTTTGTTAAAGGTCTTTGTCAAAAGCCTTTCCAATGTCCTACATAATACTCACTCTTTCTTCATTTCCTCTTTCCCTTGCTCCCCGGGCAGGGCAGAGAACAAATGCGATATGATGAAGTAAATGTCTGGGCAGCTCACAGGTAACACTAGGTAAGGATAATGGTGGGGGCCCAGAGCAGTTTTTCTTATTCCTTCCTCACTCTCTCTCCTCAGTTCTAAAAGACAGAAGGGAGAGAACCTGCCTGGGCAGTGGACAGTGGCAATTAAAAGCTTAGATGGCCATTAGTACACACTGAGAAAGAGATGCGATTAAACAAAGGACCATCATGACAGGAAAGGGCAACAGGAAAGGTGTTTGCAACTAAACACATCTCTGGCTACAAACAGTGTTGCCACCACCTGCATCAATGAAGCATAATGTTAGATGAATTCACTGAACCTATATAGCTTTCTGACGATGTTTCCTGCCCTTTCCTGTCATTCTCTAACAGCTTTCTGTCAACTAGCAAAATGCTGTGGAGCATTCTTTTCTTTGCAATTCATGCACACATCACAGCGGCACAGGGGCAGAGCACTTTCTACTTTTTGTTATAAATATGTTTCTTTTGAATGTTCTAAATGTAATGAAGTATTTCAGTTTGGCATTTTGGGTAAGTTAACCTGTGCTATTTCTTGCCAAAATTGCCCCGGGATCTCTGGGTAAAATACTACAATGCATTTCTCTTTTCAGTTAATCTCCATAAGCAGCACATTATTCTCTGTCAAACGACTTCTTTTCTCTCCATTCTCACTTATACACATAAGGATGAGTTTCAGGTTGTTGCAGTGGTTTTAAACTCATGCTACCATATTTGGGTTACAAAAATCTGGGCAATTTAGAAATGCCTGTATGTCTTTGTTGCCATTTAAAAATCTGGAATGTGGCCCATGTGTGGTAGCTGGAGCCTTCAAGTCAGGTCCCATCTTGAGATATTGGGAGAGGAGACTCTCCATGTGCTGCCCTTCAGGGAACATATAATCTAGCAGGCTGTCAAGAAACAAAACACTTGTCCCTCAGCAATACCCAACAGCTAAGCAGAGCAGCAAACCATGATGATGCCAAACTGACAACATCCATGCAATAATGTAATCATGGTTCATATGTGCTGGCATCTGTACATACTGGGTCATTGCATATATGCCATCACCATATTCCCCTTGTCCTCTGCATTCCCCATGGAGCACAGTACTTTTCTTTCTCAGTGTCTGCAGCAGCTACCTTGTCATCATTGTTTGTACATCCTGCCCAGCTCTTCTTCCATTGCCTGCTTGCTTTCATGCATCACAAATACAGCATGTGCTGAATCTGGAATGGAACAATGCAGCACAGGAGATTGGCAGAGAAGGAGCAGGCAGGAGATGGTTGAGGAGGAGTTTGAAAAGAGGTGGAATGAGGTTAGGAGAGTCCCTGTTTTGGGAGAATACTGTTTTGATGCTCAATCCAACCACTTAAACTACGTTGAAATAGACCCTGACAAAGTTAATAAAGGCAAAACAGGGATTGGTTTGAGAACAGAAAATATCAGTTATGTAGCATTCTGCAATTCAAGGATGGATAGAGTGCATTTTATCTCATTTGTAAGAAAAGAATGCCTCACATATTGATAGTTTACTAGCCTTTTGTTAATCTGTGAGGAAATATTGGTGTTGGTCACTATGTGTCAAGTATGATAAAATCAGCTTTGATTCCATTAGAATTGTTGGCTAGAATCATAGAATAAACAAGATGTTTGGCAATCTGCCTAAGTGAGTGCCACTGCATGTTCTTTGGACTTAATCTATAAAAACGTTTGGGGTACTTTCTACAATGCACTTTTATTTAAGGGAACTCACTAATTAAAAGTGATCCATACAGTGATATCACACTTCATAGATGTTAAAGAATTCAGTGTGTTTCCTTTCTGATGTGCTCAAGGGGTGTAAGCATCTGATGTGGTCCAGTAGACAGTTTCTTGATCGTAAACAGTCTGGCACCAGATGTCTCAAAATTCATAGACTATATCTAACAACTTCATGAAAATATATATATTTATTTTTGCATTTATTATTTTTATAAATAACTCTTCCTCCTTTTCTCCTCCTATTTTCCTCACAACAACCCTGTGAAGTGAGTTGGCCTGAGAGAGAGAGTGACAGTAACTCAGCTGGCTTTTGTAGCTAAAACAGGACGTGAACTCAGCTCTCCTGGTTTTTAGACTGGGGCCTTAACCACTAGACCAAACCATAACTAACCTTTCTTCATTGCATTCTACTAAAAAGCATTACATGAAAGTCTCAATTGACTAAAGCCACAATAAATGGTGGGAATCAATATCATGGGGCCATTTGATGACACCCATAGTTTATGGACGATTGCAACTTGGAATGTAAGAATAGTAATCAATGAACAGACAAATAAAAGGAAAGAGAAAAAACAGAGGAAATTAACAAGAAGGATATATATCTGAACAAAACTCTCTGATTCTATGGCGTAAAGTTGAATGGATCCAGGGAAATGAAGATGTAGGTTTAATTATGAATGAAAAGCTAATATACCTGTTATAATGTATGTTTTGGCATCAGCTAAACAGTTGTGGATCCTTATGAATGCAGGAATATATGGTTGGTGCTAGTTGCATATTACATATTGGAGATACAAACTGTGTATCTTTCTGAATGAAGAAATACAGAAGGAAAAGTAATTCTGTTATGTGACATGAATGGATGATATGGGAAAGAATGAGAACAGTGACTCGTGAGTATCTGATTAGACAAAAGTATATTTCTTTTAAATATGTCATTTAAGTCTATTCATATGTACAGATGAAAAAATAATATGGATCAAAAAAAGTGAAGTGATCATGATAAATGCTGGCATTTGTCCTGCCCACCCAAGAGCTGGAGGAAAGCCCAAAGAGAAAGAAAAACGTGAAAGTAATAGAAGAAAGTGTAAGAATTGCAGAAAACAAAATACAAATCCTTTATGAATAAATCCTTTATTACAAGATAATTTATTTATAAAGGATTTATTAATCCTTTATTAGAAGATAGATTAAATAAGGAGGTGGAAGCTGCTTACAGCAGAGTGAAATGCAGTGTGTTACAAAGTGCCACCAAAGTATGTGGCATTATGCAAATAGGATATACAAAGCAGGATGCATAGAGAAATATTGACATAAAAAGTGAGAGATGCATAGCGCAATAATGAAATAAAAAGGGTGTAGATGAGAATAAATGCTGCAAATAAGATTTTCTTACTTTCTTCAAATAAGAAAATGCTGCAACACCTATGGATGAGACAAACATGTGCAACTGGAGAAATATGAAAATGTGAATGTGGCTTATACTTGTAAGGTGGCTATGCAACCTAATGGGTCCATGTGAAGACTACATATAAAGGAATAAGTGAATAAGTGAATGGAAAAACCTACAGGGAGCTGAACAAAATTTGGAAATATATAAAGGTTTATGCTGGGTAAGAGATGTGCATATTGGATTTTTGCTGTTCAGCAGGTTATTGAGATACGTATGAATATGATAAATATTATTGTACATTTGTTGAGTTAGAGAGAATGTATGATAAAGTGAATAGGTTTAACTTATAAAAAGGTTTGAGCAAATTCAGTAGCTGAGTATTGGTTGCTGAATGCAATAAGAATGGTGTCTGATGAAAGTAAAATCTGTATTAGAATAAATGCAATTGTAA
>CM019150.1:35899823-36156422 GCA_009733165.1 Naja naja
ATGCTTGAAATCTCTTAAGCTTTATTATATTTTATCTTAGAAGGAAGTCAGGTAATTGGCAATGACTCAAAAGAGAGGTCACAGTCCAAGGGGAAGGATTGGCAACGAGAATAGAAACAAACCTGCTGGTTATTTTTTTCTGCCTTCTTAGAGATGGGTAAAAGGCATCCTAATTTAGCAGTGAGGTAAAGCTAAATCCTGGGGAAACTCTTGCAGATACCAAGTTGTTTGTTGAGAATAAAAATGGGAAAGCAATATTGAGGCACATAAAATTTAAATTTAAATTTTGCCAGGGCAACTGGAATGAAGCCCATTATTAGATAATCAGAAAAATGTCACAGAATTATGTTTCTTTCCTTTAGGTCTCAAAAACATGAAATTTTCCCATTAGCGTAGGCAAAAATTATATGGTTGTGTACACACCCTATATTAAATTATAATTTTTTTGGCTTGGGTTTTATTTATTTAGAATGATCTGTAAGCCCAGACAACTGATTGTAAACCATGTTTCACAGCTTGGTGTGTTGTATGAATTCAACCAATTGTGGCTACATAAATTATATTTAATACAATTTAGGATCGCAGCTTATGTTTGGGATGATATTTTACTAAGTTTAATTCTAAACAGAGTTGCCTCCCATTTTAAGATTTGGAGCTATCATTAGCCATATTCAAAGGGAAAGAAACTTCATTTATATCACCACACCTTGTAATCTACATACACCATTTGTCTGATAATAGGGATAATAATATTGCTCTATTTGACAACACTGCATATCTTGAGAAATTCCAACTCATCAAGGAGTTACTCTTATTTTATATACAAATACTACACTGTTCTTGTTAATGTGATCTTTACATTTAGTTCAAGGTTTGAATTTTCCATTGTGGTAAATAAATAAAAACTTTTATTGAATTGGTAACTGAATGATTCAAGGCCTCTTTTATTGGTATTTTTTAAAGGATCAAGTTACAGCATATTTTTCTGTCAAATAAAGTGATATTCTCCATCAAAAATACTGTATTAATTTTCCCTTCACATTCTTTGAGGAAAATTAGACAACTGAAACTTTGGTTTGGCCAAAAAGTATAATATATACATATGTGCCTATACCATCCTAATCCTCTTCCCTTCCATCATCATTTGGGAAAAATCTGTCACAGAGTCCTTCCTTCCTTCCTTCCTTCCTTCCGTCCTGATATTTGGTCCACTTCTTGATACCCTTGCTGTTGTTGGCAAACCTTTCCAGTCATTGGATAATATATCCTAAACATCTCCTGCTGTTATCATTCTTTTCAAGTGGCTGTCTTTATTAGACTATGCTCTTTGTCAGTCCCTTAAAATCTGTTTACAACTTTACCTTGAGATATAGATCATAAGGTGGTATTTTGTTAGGAAGCAGAAGACCATTAGGCTAAAACTATGTGGCTCTTGGAGAAATGCTTTCCATTCTAACCAAGCCCACTTCTTGGTTTGTGTTGCAACATCAATACAAATCTATAAACATGAATACCAGTGACAAGCCACTGATAGCAGCTATCTCTCTACATCTTACAAACACTTCTTAACGAGGATGATCTGACCAACGTTATTGAAAATAAGCTCCATGGCTTTCAGCAGGATGTTATGCCATGCCTTACCTGTTCCCACTAAAATCAATGGAATTTAAAAATACTGAGCATCAACTTTTGTACCAACAGGTTTTATTCATTTGTTGCAGTAAAACATATTTCAGATTTTATTTTTTTAAAAAAACCCTTCTAGCTCCTCCTTCACAAAACAAAAGAGCAGGAACGACTCACCTAAAATAGCTAAATCAAAAACAACAGCAAAATCTATGCAGCTAAACAAAAAGCCACAATTTCATAGCATGTCCTGTACATCCCAGCTTGTAAACTAGCTGGGCTAAAGTGCGGGCCATAGTTTCATGATCTGTTTTGTTGAATGTACTTTAAATCTGGCTCTCAAAGCTGTCATTTCCCCATCAGCACAGTCATACTTGACAAACCAGACATATTTAAAAATGGGAGCATGAGCCCATCAATCTTTCATACATTGTTTAGTTTAAGAGTTCATGGATACTCTTGGCATATTTATGTGATTTTAGATGGCAAATTAATTAAAAAGCCTGTTCCTTTTTTCTGAAATCATGCTTGAGAATCACAGTTTTTTTAACTGCAAGTAAAGTAATATTCTATTATTACCAGTTCTGGAAAGGTAGTTGTCAAATGTAAACTTTTGCCAGGTCAAGACAAAGCAGTTTCATATTGTTTCTATCTGTAGGAGACCACAACATGATTGTGTTCCAACTGGCCATAGGAGTACTTGCATGCATCCTATCCAATACATACTTAATATGTTTTTGTGGAACTTAAGAACTGTGTAAAGGCTGGAGTGTTGGTTTGACTAAGAGATGCATGTTCAGATGCAGCAGGCTATGAAGTCTCTTGGAGCAAGTCACTATCTCAGCCTGATCTATATACAAAGTTGTTGTGAGGCTAAAATTATTCTATATTCTGAAGGTATATAGTCAATGTTGCTTTAAGCAAAATTCAGGAAGGCTCGTGTTCTGTAGTGTTACATAAACATGTTTTGCTTGGGAAAGATCATATATTCCAGATTTAATTGTGCAAGCTGCACTTGACTGTGTAAATCTATGATAACACGTACCTGTTGCAATTAGTAAGCCACACATTTCTGAGAAACAAGACGAAACCTCCACATTGAAAGGGCAGTGAAGTAATTACTACAAACTTGATTAGATGCAAGTGAACAATGTTCATATATCAGTGCAGTTCACTCTACAACCTTGGGGCAAGGCACTGATATTCAGTTGCATCATCTCTGCACTTAATGAGGGTTTCTGCCAGTGTGGTGGGTAAATAAAACTTTAATACTTTTTAAAAATAGTACTAAGCAGTAAAGAAATATTTCCTTTCATAATAAAGTAGGATAACGAAACGGGCCAGTAATTAAATGCAGGCATAGTATGCATAACATCTTAGGAGCAACCCCTGGCACCTCATGTTTAAATGAGTGATAGGAAAGGAGACAGGAAACATTGCCAAATACAGCAGAGAATGTGAGAATAAATAGAAAAGGAGTTTAACCTGCATAACTTTACAGCTTCTGATGAAAAGCATGTGCTGCTTGCTTGTTGCAATATTTATTCTTAGCATTCAAGGCTTTAAACACAGATCACAGAGTCAGAAATCAGATCATTCAGGGACAGCTCTAGCAGAACTGGCACAAGAACAATCTAGACTTAGAAATCTTAATAGATTGCATCTTAAAATTCTAATTCTTGCATCCATAAAGCTGTAAGGTACCAGAGGTAAGCTTGCAAGCAATATATTACACAAATAAGTCAACACACCATCATCAAAAGCAGTTTAGTATTCATACCAATGCATAAAAGGTTGCGAGGTTTTTTTTTTATTATATTAACTTTGGTGCTTCTCTTATACATAAATTGGTTTATTACTCTATTTTGGTGTCTTGAAGAGTCAGTAGAAAACTTTACCCCCCACACCTTTCCAGTCGCCTGCCTATTTTCTTTGAGTACAGTAGCACTTTTATTTTCTTTGCCCCTTTGATGGGGCTTAAATCAAGCAGAAAGTATGGACTCACAACATCATGTAAACATATTTGAAATCCAATTTGCAAGGAGCAATTTAAAAAAGGAAAGGGAAAAATATTTTCTGAGAAATTCCTCCAAATTCTTTACAAAAATCAATCCAAGAAACTGCAGTGATGAGATACAAGAACTAAAAAGACTTTAATGATAAAGAAACAAAAAATGTAAAAGTTCAAAGACAAAGAAAGCCACACATGTTAAGTCAAACATTTGAAGAGGGGAAAAATACATGGGTGTTTAAAATATGGCAGAAGGGTAAGACAAGCTTTAAAAACAATACATCATTTTAAAGGGAGAAAAACAGAACAAGATTAAGCAAAGGAAAAATTAGTTGGGAGGTGGATGCCCCCAAAAAAGAAGTAAAATCAGTTGCTTGATTCCACACAGAAGGCAGAGCAAACAAACCAAAAAGCGGGGGAAAGCTAGTCTCTTTAAAAAAACACCAAAACCAAAACCAACACAACAACAACAAAAAATTAATATTTTCTGGGTCACTGAAAAAAAAGTAAATGGAGGAAAAGCGGTTGGAGAGAAGAAAGAAAAAAAAATACTCACCAAGCAAGAAAATTTTCAGAAGTAAAAATGTCAAAGAAGAAGTGAGTGAAAGAAGACAGGGAAGGAGGAAAGAGGAAGTGAGCCACCACCAAGACAGACAGTAACAGCCCCGCTGCAGCCCAAGCTACCGCTCTTTGCCCGGGTAAGCAGCCACCGCCAACTCTACCAAGCTGCGAACACACTGGCAGGGCTGAGACTCCTGGCGCTAAGATGCCTTTCAGCAGAACGCACCATTCCTAGGGCCGGGAGGGGGTCGGAGGACCGCAGACTCCTGCAGCTTCCGGGCTTCTTGGCGGAGGGAAATCCCGCAAAGCAAGCCCGTCGAAGGACTCTTCAAAAAGATGGAGGTGGGAGTTGCTGGAAGAAACGAGAGGGCGTTGTAGGTGGGCGCCAAAGGTCCTGACTCTGCAAAACACCTCGTCTTCCCCCTATGCCTAATTTTGAAAAAGTCCGTTCCTGAAGATACTAGGCGGCGGGGAGGGAAACCGGGCGGGGAAAAGGAGGCAGAGATTTATTCGCTGAGGGCTGCTTGGTGCGATTCCTCGGACTTGGCAGCGGAGGAATTGTCCTTCCAACCTCTAGTCCTGCCAGTTACTCCTCTGTGTCTTTTCTGTGACAGGAGGACTGGTGAAAGCGTCGGATCTTGAAGCGGGCGGAGCTGGGGGCCTGACAACGGGGTGGGGTGGGGGAACCAAAGGAAGCGATGCCCCCTGCGAAGGAGGGTCTGGTTTTTCGGAGAAGGGGGAGCGAGGTCGAACCTCTCCATGGTGTAAAGAGCAGCGTTTTAAGTGGGACTGTGCAATACTGCCCCTCCCCCCAGCAAAAACTACCCTATCTTTTGCAACCTGTCCTAATTAACAAAAAATAATAATTTGAAAGAAAGTCTCAGAAGTGGTTATTCTTGTTCTTATCATTTGCTATGAGTTGGCCCAGAAGGAAAGGTTGATACCCAAATGACAAAGGATGTGTTCTAGCACCACAGTGTAAACTCCAACATTTTCTTCTGTAACTGGTGCCACTGCCTGCTGGCATATAAACACCCATGGGAGGAATTTGCCCCATGACATAATCCAGATATAACAGTAGAAACTGAGCACATTGGGTTGTGCTCCAGAGATTGTAAGCCGCCCTGAGTCTCCGGAGAAGGGCGGCATATAAATGTGAATTAAAAAAGAAAAAAGAAACATCAGAAGCTTTGTGCAGAGCTCCCTGGAAGATATTGCTGCTGGTCAAGGATGATAGACTGGGAGAGGTTAATATCAAGACAGGAATCTTTCAAGAAGACTCACTGTCACCACTGTTTGTTGTTGCACTGATGCACTGATTCTTCTGTCGACAATATTGAACAAGTCAAGCCACGGCAGAGGTGGTATTCAGCAGGTTCTGACCAGTTCTGGAGAACCGGTAGCAGAAATTTTGAGTAGTTCGGAGAACTGGCAAATACCACCTCTGACTGGAGATTTTACAGTATCCTTCCCCTGTCACGCCCACCAAGCCTTGCCCACAGAACCAGTAATAAAAAATGTGAATCCCACCACTGGGCCATGGCTATCAAAAACATCTGCCAGGCTATCCCACCTTCTGTATATAAACAAGTTGAAGCTATATAGAAGAACACTCACTGAAACAGAATTGCTGCTCCAAATTGTATATAGATATAGATATATACTTAAGATAATACAAGGAATTTGGACTGGATACATGGATCACCTTTACTGTCAACAGGAGAAAAAATAGTGAAAACTGAAGGAATCAAGATGCCTTATGGAAATAACATCAAGAATCTGGATGAAGATGTTCACTACAAATCCTTGGGCATCCTTCAAGCTGATAACATCAAAGCACACAAGTCAAGATGAAGGCTAGAAGGGAATACCATCATGAAAGTGAAGAATACTTTGAAGGCTATTGCTGAGCACATTGGGTTGTATCCCAAAAATTCTAAGCCGCCCTGAGTCTTCGGAGAAGGGAGGCATATAAATGTAATTAAAAAAATTTTTTTAAAAAGTCCAAACTGGAGGAAATAAGATCAAGGCAGTTAACATTTGGGCAATTCCAGTCTTTACAGGCTAACTCCAAACAGCTGCATGATAAAGTAGCATGAGCAATAACAACAAATAATCCTTTGGAATAGAAGTAAAAGAACTGGAGAAAATCAGTAACAGAAGTGGAATGACTGTGGCAAAAGAAAGCAAACCAATAATAATAGGTATCTTGGCTGCAATCCCAAAATAGCTGGAGCACCACTTGAACAACATCAACATTAATCAATTACCTCCAGTCAATTGCAAAAGGCAGCTTTATCTAGAACAGCTTACATTCTGTGATAATTCCTTAACATCACCAAACATCTTCCTGTCCCAGGTTCTTGGAAGTACTGGATAGGTGGGTAAAAATGCCAAATTCAGGCTAAACATCTCTGCTTTGCAACCAAATCATAATAATCCAGTCCCCTCTCTCCAGTCATCTGCAATTTGCCTGGCTTCCTGCACTTTCATTAACTCTTAAGGAAGGGCATTGTGAAGAAAAACTTCCCATGGAGCTTTTTTGGGACCAGGAAGTACAGACAATCAGAAACTTAGATGGATGGAAGAGGTATAACAGAAAACTGCAGAAAAAGTGCTTTCTACTACCTTAAATTGAAAAAAAAAAACACCCCAAACATTCTTTATGCTCTTTATGTGAATAAAATAAAAAAAATAAAAAAATTGTCTGTAGCAGAAGAAAGCAAGAAATTTCAAGATAGATTTTTTTCCCCCAGTAGAGGCCATTTTAATTTATTTGCAGCCACCATGCTTACACTGTATGCAGCAAACTTTCATACAAATCATTCAGCAACCTGGTTGCAGAAAAGACCCAGCACACAATGGCCAGAGGAAAGAATTATCCCTCTCCCCCATCAAGGAGATGCTATTTGGGAAGAGAAACCAGGGTTACAATTAGATCTGGCTTGGGGGACAGAAAACTAGCAGCAAGAGGACGGCAGGGTGGGAACAAGATAGATTTTTGGCACAAGTTACTATTTGTTTGAAGAAAGTTAATAGATTCAGACTTAGAAAAAGATGGAGCTCTCTGAAGATCAGAAACAGATATATTTACAGTGTTTGGCTGGGCTGGATATTTGGTATTTATGGCACTGTAGGTAACTTGGATTTCCAAGAAGGGTTTCCAAAAGTCATTTACACTTCATATGGAAGTAGAATTCAGGTTTCAGGACTGCTTAATTACTAGACCAAACTTGCTCTTCCAGGTAGTGGAGTGGCTGTGGGTGTCAATGTGTTTTGGAATACAGACTTCAAATCCCAAAAATTGTTAATTTCAGTGAGAGGAATGGAATAGAATAGAATAGAATCTAGAAATCTGTAGTTTTCATATTTTCTGCTGGAAAAGCAGGCAAAATGTGGTAAATTTCTCCACTAATTAGAATCTGTTTAAAATTGTGCAGTTTGCTATATAGCAATAGCACTTAGACTTATATACTGGTTCACAGTGCTTTAACAGCCCTCTCTCATCAGTTTACAGAGTCAGCAATCTGGGTCCCCATTTTATCAACCTTGGAAGGATGGAAGGCTGAGTCAGTCTTGAGCTGATGGGAATTGAACTCTGGCAGTCAGCAGAATTAACCTGCAATACTAACCATATTCTAACCACTGCACCACCATGGCTCTTATCATTGCATAATATGATAGTACTGTATTTACTGGCAATAGTCTATAAATAAAGGCATTGTTAAAGAAGACTGGATTTTGGTTTCCCCAACCTGGTGCCTGGTGCCAGATATATTTTGGTATAATTTTTATAATATCATTGCCTGTACTTACCATGAATGATAGTTAAAATCCATCATGTTTTGAGGAACCAGTTGAAGAAGGATGGTTTATAAATTGTAAAATCTACAGGTTGTCTGTAATTCTAGATTTATATACATGACACTAAACACTAGTAAAACCAGGAGGTCTTACTTCAGAATAGGACTATCTAAAGTGGTATAACTTGGTGTCAGATGGGAAATTTGGATGGGATTTTGATTTCTTGTCATTTTTTGTTAAGCTCCCTTTACATGGAAGACTGAAAAGTAAATCAAAACAAATGTTTTAAAACTTTTTGTTTCCATCGTAAAAATATTTGGAGCTTCAGTTCTTCTTTTCTTTATCTTTGGTGACACAACAAAGAGGTACTATGTTGATGAAATCCCTTTTCCTTTCTTTTTAATGAATTTTTTATTTTCTTCAGGTGCAGAATGAATAACAATAAACCAAACCTTGTCAAACAAGAGAAATTCATTCCCAAATGTTACTTAGCAGCAAATTTGCAACACAACAATAAGTTCTACCATATACTGATTATATTCATATTCCAATAAAGAGATGGTTTTTATTTTCAACTTCCAAAACATTTTATTTATTTATTTATTTATTTATTTATTTATTTATTTATTTATTCGACTTATATGCCGCCCCCTCTCCAAAAGGACTCAGGGCGGCTTACAACTAAAATACAACAATAAATAGATTAATTAAAAGAATATTAAATTAAGCCGAATTAAAATTTAATATTTAAAACCCCTTAGTTAAAATAACCCCAACCCAAGAGAATCAGCACAGCTCAGATTGTAAAAAGAGCCAAGTCTTCAAATCGTGGCAGAAGGTGCGAAGATCGGGGGCCAAACGGAGCTCCAGCGGAAGAAGATTCCACAAAGTGGGAGCTGCCACAGAATAGGCCCTCCCACGGGTCGCCGCCAAGCAACATTGTGTCGCAGACGGCACCCTGAGGAGACCCCGCCTGTGCAGGGTGGTTAGTATTTGATGTTGGGGGGAGCCGTTCTCATAGATAACCTGGACCCATGCCATGTTGGACTTTGAATGTTAATACCAAAACCTTGAATCTCACCCGGAGGGCAACCAGAAGCCAATGCAGGCCGCGCAGGAGGGGTGTAACATGGGAGTATCGGGAAGCTCCCATCACAACCCGCGTGGCCGCATTCTGCACCAGTTGAAGCCTCCGACTGGTACGCAAGGGCAGTCCAAGGTAGAGAGCGTTACAGTAGTCGAGGCGGGAGATAACGAGGGCCTGAGTGACTGTGCGCAGGGCATCTCAGTCCAGAAATGGGCATAACTGGCGAACCAGCCAGATCTGGGCAAAGGCCCCCCTGGCCACGGCCCCCACCTGCTCCTCCAATTTGAGCCGTGAGTCCAGGAGGACCCCCAGATTCTGTGCCCTCTCCATGGGGGGCAACACCTCCTCCCCCATGACTAAAGATGGAACATCCAAACTGGGCCGAGATGTCGGTATGCACAGCCACTCTGTCTTGGCTGGATTGAGTCGAAGCATGTTCCTGTCCATCCAGATCCGTATTATAATTATTTGTTCTTCACAAACAGTGAAGTCACTCTGGGGAGTGAATAAATAAGGATTGTTTTGTACATATGGCTTTTCTAATAACATAGGAAAGAAAAATGTGTTGGGGTGCTGTGAAAAAGATAAGGGTGAACTTGGCTTCCAGGATCACAGATTGCCTTACAGAACTGTAATAAAGCATTGATTTCCATTCCAGAATATTGAATTGGAATCTCCCAGAAGGCACACAAGTGATTTTTGTTAGCTATGGGTATTATTTTAATGCTTAACCAATAAGTTTGCACCCAATGATATATTTGTGCTCCACACTTAGGTAACTATTGACAAACAAATTAATAAAGGTACATTGTCCAACCTTACATTTTCTTGTTGTTAAGCATGTATTAATCATTTATATGGCACAATAATAAAATAGGCTGTAGTTTGCGGCGGGGGGATGGTATGAAACTTGCTGTTGTGTGAATGTTGTCCTAGTATAATATGTGATGAATAAATTAAGCAAATGAGATAAGTTACCAGGCAGTTAGCATGTTACATTGGTTTGCTTGGAATGGGATTACAGATTATATATCAAAATATTGTATTAATGTCCTGAAATTATTGTCTATGAAATGAGTCAAACTTGTGTACTTTTATGAAACTTTAAACATGTTTGAAAATACAACTATGCAAGCGATTATGCAAGTAATTTCCAATTATTCTAATTACTTGAACACCAAATGTGAATGACTTTTGATTCCAGTATAATTTGATAATCTCAAGATTCCACAACTTCAGTGACCAACCACTAGACTTAGTTTAACTGAAATTAAGTCTCCACATAAAGATGTACTGATGTGATCAGGTAGAAAGTACAGCTCTCTAAAATGCTCAGCTTCTTCCCCAAATGGTGCATCTTTCCATTTCTTGGGTTAAGCAGTGCCAGTCGAATGGCTATGAGATCTCTCTCTTTTTTCTTTTGGACACTACTACTTGAATTTTCATTGGAAGTCATCAATGTCATTTAAAGTCATTCTATTTTCATTCAGCATCATATTTGGTTCTATTGGTATTAGTGTTTTCCCCCCTTAAAATAAAATATCCAATGTCAGTTGTAAGTGTGTTAGGCTTCTCCATCAATATATAACAAATGAAGTCAGGTGACCTGCAATAGCTGGAATCAACAAGGCAGTTCTCAATGTTGCAGGCTGATGAAGCTACATCCTTCCACTCCATTCCAGTGTCCCCGGCTGATTTTGTGTTGTTGTCCCCCTAAAGAGCTGGAACCAACAATGCTATCAGGGGAATATCAGAATTGCACAATAGTGCTAGACTGCTCAGCTGACTATTGTACTTTAGGATTTTCTTTTCTTTTCTTTTGTTTCTTTTCTTTTTTCCTATAAGGCAAGATTAAAATTGTATAACAGTTTAATGATAAGACTAGTCTCTGATTCTCAAACAGAGCACAAAGGAATCTTGGACTTTTCATTTGTAATCCATATTAAGTAAAAGAAGGGCTGAATATTATTTCTGAATCTGGCCTCTCTTTTTAAAACTTTGATGAACTGATTGGCTCTAGGAGATGGGATAGAAGAAAGAGCATTGACATAGTAGGTAAATTCCTGCAGGTGAACCTGTCCCATATCTGTTTAGTGTTGTAATTAGCAGATGTAGATGTACAAAAGAAGAAAGACTGCTAAGCTACAGGATTAAATAAATTGATATCCTATATTGCTATCATATATTGTGCATTTATATTCAGTACACAGAATTAAGGAACCTTGTGACACAGTGGTTAGAGTACTGTACTGCAGACTACTGTACCTCTGCTGACTATTGGCTGCCTGCAATTTGGCAGTTCAAATCCCTCCAGGCTCAAGGTTGACTCAGCCTTTCATCTTTCCGAGGTTGGTAAAATGAGGACTCAGATTGTTGGGGGCAATATGCTGACTCTGTAAAACCGCTTAGAGAGGGCTGTAAAGCACTATAAAGTGGTATATAAATCTAAGTGCTATTGCTATTGCTATTATGTTTTATCTACTTTGGGAGGCAACAGCGGGATGATAGGGATCAGTGGTGGTGAAAGTACATTTCAGGGCTTTCTGGTTTTTGACTGAATCAAGGATTGGTCATAAACACTTCAACCTGGAAGTGGGGAAGGACCATCTTTCCTTTTTCTTTTGGATTTAACCTAGCTAAACTTAACAGAATAACAGAGTTGGAAGGGACCTTGGAGGTCTTCTGGTCTAACCCCCTGTTCAGGCAGGAAATTCTATGCCATTCCAGACAAATGGCTGTCCAATCTCTTCTTTAAAATCTCCAGTGTTGGAATGCCTACAACTTCTGGAGGCAAATTGTTCCACTGATTGTTTTAACTGCCAGTAAACTTCTCCTTGGTTCTAGGTTGGTTTTCTTATCAAAAAGTAGAGCTTTCTGGTGTTGCTATGCAGTTTACAACTTTAGATAGATTTGATGGGGTGATCAAATCTACCAATCTAGGTGACACTAAGCACCCTACTCTGACATGGCAAGACACGCACCCTCAGTATAAAAGGGGCTGTCAACTGTCATTTTCTCTGAGGAGATCTACAACCCACGAAAGAGATTTTCTACGTGAGGTTTGTTCTATCTAGAGAGAGGGAAAAAAGATAGAAAGAGATTTAAAGGTTTCTAAAAAGGGTTATTCTAAGGCATTGCTTAAGAGAGAGTATTCAGCATAGGCTAATACTTCTCTCAAATCAACTACCTCAGTTTCTGGAAGGGAAGGAGGAAACTGTTATGTATGCAGATTTGAATGTCATTGGTTAAGTTTGAACTGTTCTTGTAAAATGTCAGAAATGATTGGTTTAAAAAGTGCGGGAAAACCCTGCCCTCTGATTGGCTGGCAACTGCGGCTGCTGGCTATAAGTAGCAGCGCCTTCCAGCCAAATCGGGTCTGTTATGAGCTGTAGTCACTAATAAACTCTTCACTGAAGCACTCCGTGTCTGACTCTTCATGCAAATCTAACAGAAACAGTGAAGAAAAGTTCCTAGGCTAAAAGACTATTGACTTTAACTCCTAAGCTGAAAGGAACTAAAAGTGAACCTATAACTATAGACAGTTATAAGAAACAAGAATAACCTAGAATAAGGAGAAAGACTGTAAATAATTTCTTATAATTATTTATTAATTGTTCTGCCTGTTACAAATAAAAGACTTACTTTGAAACAACTTGGGCTCAGTATTTCTTCGAATGACTTTAGGGATAGACAAAGCTTAACGAACCAGAACTTACAAAAACAAAGTTTAAACAATCAAATATTAACATTTCTCCTTGATTATTTTTGATTATTGACTACTTCATTGGGATAAACAAACATAGAAGATATGAATGAGACCTTCCAAAGAGTGATGTCATGTAACTACAAATTAAGGAAGTGAAACCTCTGTAGAGCTCAGGATGTCCAGGGAGTGGTCTTTGTTTTGACTCTGCATTAGCTTTTTTTTCAACTTGATGCTCTCTGTTGAGATTGTGTTGGCCATTCCATCTGGAAATTCTAAAATTTGTAGCCTCAGCATACCTACAAAACACCAGAGTTGAAGGGATGTAATGTAGTGAGGATCATGTTTAACAGTAAATGGGGAAAAATATGAAAATTTACATTTTCACTCCTGCAGCAAATTTCTTCTAAAATAAGTAATGTGTGAAAATGTGTATGCATCTGCATGTGTATGGGTATATGTACACACACACACACACACACACACAAATAAAATTATCCCTGATCTGGCAAGAATAAGAATACTTTCAATTTGTGTTTCATAATGAGCTTTCATAGAAAAAAAACAAAACAGCATCAACAGCAAGAACAGAAACCAGAGTGGTTTGGAACAGGAAAAAAGCTGCATCCATTAACTGTGAGATGGATGGAGAAACAAGTGCCAATTTCTTGAGGAAACCAGGCCTGCTGCTTACACAAACATTTGTCAGTGACCCCTTAGCCTCCTCATTAGGTGCACAGCTGCAACCAGATTTACATGCTTTAATTAAAACTGACTTTACGAACTCGCTTGCTTAGGCAGGAAAACATTAGAAGGAATAAACAGGCGAAGGGGGAGGATTACAACTGTGACATTTATTCTAATGAGCAAGCAGTCTCCAGTGCTTCTCCCTCCCTCCTCACAGGTAAATGAAAGTAACTTAACCATGCGCATAGTAATTAAAAACTCAATCTACCAAATGAAACTGTTTCCTAAGGTTTCATGTGCATCAGCAAGTGCTAGAAAATGGTGCCTGTGTGGCTGCCTCAAAGGAAGCCTCAGAAAATGCTGTCTTCTTGATTCTTGCATTTCGGGAGGAAAGCATAAACAGAGGAAGACTGTTGCCCTGTTGAGACATTATGAAAAATACACAACTCCTTCACCAAGGACATATTGCAGTCGTGTTTGGAGTTTTTCCCAAACCATTAGAAACCTCTCTTACAAGAGAATGGTGAGAAAATAAAAATCACCTGGTGCATTGATGGAGCTTGGGATATTGTCATTGGAAGCAAGTCCCTAGATAATAAGTAAAAAATAAAAATAAAAACAGCAACAGCAGCAGCAGCAAGGAGGGAAAGAGAAATGCACAGAATAAAGGAGTTCTGGCAACCCCACAAATCACAGCTGAGAGAAAGAGGGAAAGAAAAGAGAGGAGAATATGAGACATTTTGTTCTTCATTTTTATCTGCATCCGGTGGCAGTATTATTTCTTGCACTTCAGTTGGATGGGACATGATCCTTTCTATGGGTCAGTTCTTCTTTTAGTACTGTACTTGTGTATTGTATTAGCTTACATTATACCATGCAAGAGCACAGGTGAGTGCTCGACTTACAATCGCAATTGGGACCAAAGTTTTTCATTCCTAAGCAAGGTGGTTCTTAAGTGAGTTGCACCCACTTTTGCAATATTTCTTGCCATGATTGATAGGCAAATCACTGCAGTTGTTAAGGGATTATGTAGTCGTTAAGTGCATCCAGGGTTCCTCATTGATTTGGGTTGTCTGTAACAAGCATGGAAGGTTGCAAATGGTGATCACATGACCCCAGGACACTGCAACCTGGGTACATTCTGGTTTCCAAGCACCCAAATTTTAATCGCATCCCTGTCAGGATGTCACAATGGTTATAAGTGCAAGGACCAGTCATAAAATCCCATTTTTCAGTGCTGTTATAACTTGGAATGATCACTAAATGAATCGTAAGTCAACTACCCATAAGATATAGAAGTCCCCTGTTTCTTGCTAGTTTATTAGAGAATCTCCGGTTGCACATCTCTTGTATCCAGAAATTTTACTTTGGAGGAGAAAGAGGAAATTCTTTGTGGAGATCAAACCTGAATAAAAGTTTAGGGATCTTTGGGTAAAGACAGGTTTTACATGTGATGAATTCCTCAAAGGATTTGCTTATATTTCCTGATTATGTCTAAATGCATACAGCAGTATTTCTCAGCCTTGGCATTTGAAGATGTGTGGATGCCAATTTACAGAATTCCCCAGCCAGCACACATCTTCAAGCTGAAAAGATTGAGAAACAATGGTATAAGGTGCACTTATACATATGCATGTGAACATGAATTTACTAAGAAAATGAAATAAACATAAAATATATTTTAGGAACCAACCTTTGTGTGTGTATATATCTGTGTATGTGTATATATTGTTTCCTAAAACAATTCTATAAATGCTACATACATGTAATCTATCTCTATATTTATCTCTATCTCTATCATCTATCATCTATCTATCTATCTATCTATCTATCTATCTATCTATCTATCATGAAGATTCATTGAGAGTGAAGATTCATTCTCCAAGCTTGTGGGTTGGTTGCCAAGTGTTTTGTTACCAAGCTAGGTACCATCTTCAGTGGAGTGTAGGAGATGTCAGTGTTCTTCTGTTTATAAGAGCATCAGGTGTGTCAAGTGAGGGTCTTGTGATGGGTCAGCTGTGAGTCATCAGTGAGTCTTGTGATGGGTTGTGATAAGGAGATTGGGTACATTAGGTCAGGGTCATTGGGAGGTGAATTGCTGGTGGGGGGGTTGTGTGGGTTGGTTGAGGGTCAATGCTGCTTGGTTGGCTGTGCAGTTGATTTGGATTCTAAGGGGCTCATAGGCTGGTTGTAGGTCAATGTGTTTGGGTGGAAGGAGAAGTTTATCAGCAATGCATCTGAAGGCAGGAAATAAAGATGGAGACACTTCACAGAGAATATGCTGTGAAGTGTTTCAAAACAAAGAATACATTGTAATGATGGATAGGCAAACAATGACTTGTCACTGATATTTCTGCCTCGATCAAAAAATGAGGATATAGTAACATTCAGGTGACTCCCAGTTATGACAAAGTTGGGCACAAAAGGCATTTCAAAATCTTCCACCAATTTTATGAATATATATGATTTGTTCAAATTTCTCCAAGGCAAAGTAGTTCAGGGTAGGAAACAGAATCCCTTTGACTGTAACTATATAGGTTGCAGAAACAGAATCTGGTTGAGTTTTTCCTTCCCTTCCTCTTAGACTCTAATGCAGTGTTTTTCAACTGTGGCAAGCTGAAGATGTGTGGATTTCAACTCTTAGAACTCCCTAGCTAAGGATGAAAAAAAACACTATTCTCGTGGAGTCACTGGTGTTCTCTGAGCTTGGTTGTTTGCTTGCAGATGTTTCATATCACAACTAGATAATGCAATGCAAGTGAGTATGGGATTTATATTCCCTATTTATCTAAAGTAGCTTGCCCTGCCAGATTTGGTGGGAGCTGTGGTTTTCTCCTTGGTAGTTCTTTGATTAGGTTATTGTTTTCTTCTTGGTGATGTTAATCCTGCTTATCTAGGTGTTGGCTAGAAGATGTGTTCTGGTCTTTTTGTTTCCTTCTTAACTTTCTTTTGAATGGGATGTAAATTTTAAAAGAAGAATAAGAAATGTGGTGGCTCCATATCTTTAGTTCATAATAAGTGAAGCTGCTCTGAATTCTTCTCCAAAGCACATGCCTAAGACCCAGAATCTATTTTTTTCTCTGGATTCACATAGCATCCTTGATCTTCTCACAGATTCAAAATAACATGTCACAAGAATATAGTTAAGTCCTTTCAAATAGTCCCAAAGTGCACAAAGCTGCTCAAGGGGAAAGAACATTTCTTCTACATCCAGTCTCTGAAGTCAGCTGGATCTGAAAAAGCAAGCAAATAGACCTGTTACACTTGAAAGTGGGCCTGAGGAACAAACAGAATGTTGCATATTAAATACCTCAGGTATTCTCTCTCAGCAGCACCTAAGCACGTGTACATTTAGATACTGCTGATTTCCTAATGATTTGTGATCTTATTTCTGTGGATTTCATGTTAAAAGCCTTACAATGGCAATCTGATTTGTCAATATGGCAAGAAAAAGCAGTCTAAATAAGAAAGCACAGGACAGTTGTAACAAAAGTAAGTAATATTTACAACTAAAAGTAGAATTAGGAATCAATTTGCCAGTGAAAAGAAATTTATAATAATTAAGTAATTTTTCAAATTCAGTACAAGAGGTCTGCTGATAAACATCTACCAGTAAAGTTTATTTGAGGGCAATTTGATAGTTTGGGTATCTTACTTTTTCTTTTTTTTAAAGCTTTTTTTCTAAAATGTTTTATTAAAACTGTCCTGGCTTTCACCCCCTGCTGGATTTCACTGCAGGGAAAGAGATGTATGAATTTTTAAGCAGTATGGGTAGAAAACTAGCAGTAGCAAAATATACGTTTCTTTTTCCTCTCCAACTTCAAATAAACAATGGACTAATTCAAGAAAAAATATTTTACCTTAGTGGTGGTGTTGGCATTGGTGGTTTTATTAAATCTAAATATTAATAGCATTAAATATAATCTTCTGTAGATTACTTCTGATGAAATTCTCAACAGTAGTAGAAATAAAAAGAGAAAGTACAGCAGAAGCAATAACAGGAATAAACATGAATAAATACAATTATATATATTTAGGATTCCCTTCAGTATAAATGTTAGTACAAATTGTTTTTAAGGGCACATAAAACAGAAAAATGTAAAGGAAGAATCATATAGATATTTAGATGAAATGTTCTTAGTCTAAGAATCAACTATGGGGCTTGTTAGGAAAATTTGCTAGCTAAGAAAACAAGAAAAAGAAATTTCCAGATGATATGTTATTACTGAAGCCACCTGTAGCTCACACTTTATAAAAACAATGTAATCCTAAAACAAACAATAAGGTTATAACAACAAATATCAAAAAGATAAACAAAGATCAAACAGGTTGATTGTTTGATCCTGTCGAACCTAGCAATCATATCATACTGGGATTCAATATAATGCAAGTGCAAGTAATTGAACAAAGCCAAACTAGGCTCTTAGATGACTTCAACAAACGTAGAGAGTTCAATAAACTTAGAGACTTCAACAAACTTAGAGAGATGCAGTTGACAAGATGGGGGTAATAGCCAATACTTTAGAAGATAGACTCAAGTTATAGAAGGATCTCTTTTTTAACTTAAAGAAAATGTTTTATTTGGAAATAAATAATAATGGGATGATTCCCTTATCTATCTATCTATCTATCTATCTATCTATCTATCTATCTATATCTATATTTATATTTATATTTATATTTATATTTATATTTATATTTATATTTATATTTATATAATTTTTATTGAACAAAACAATTAAAAACAATGAATGTGTTGAAGTCGTTTTGACATAACTTTTGGTCAGTATCATATAAGTATATACATTCTTATATACATTTGTTCATACATATACATATATACATTTATTCATTCTTACATTACATGCTCCAACATCCTTAGTCTTATTTTCATCTCATACTCTCATTTACCCTCTCAACAACTCTTTACCATCTTAAGTCCTTCCTTTCTATCCCTACCAATGGTAAAATCTATTCCAAATTGCATAATATTCTGATTCATCCTTATTTTTCATCTCTAAGGTTAGCCTATCCATTTCAGTGCATATCAGAATTTTGTTTATTACTTCGTCCTTACTTGGTATGTCTTTTGCCTTCCATTTCTGGGCAAATACCATTCTTGCCACAGTGATAACATGTATGATGAAATATAGCTCTTCCTTATTATATTCTTTTGGTATAATAATTTCCAGTAAGAAACATTCTGGTCTATGATCTATTTTAAATCCCAGCATTTCTTCCAACCACTTCCCCGTCCTATGCCAAAACTCTTGTGCTTTTTTACAGCTTCACCAAGCATGGTAATATGTACCCCATTCCATTGAGCATTTCCAACATTTTGGGGATTGGCTTTTATACATCCTAGCCAATCTGGCTGGTGGGAGATGCCATCGATAAAACATTTTAAATAAATTCTCCTTATATGTTGTGACCAGAGTAATCTTTTTATTCCTTTCCCATAATGTTTGCCATTGATCCAATTTGATACTATATCCAAAGTCTCTGGCCCACGTCATCATAGTCTCTTTTACCAGTTCTTCCTCTAATTTATAGGCTAATAAAAATTTGTGAATTTTCCTTATTAATTTGTCCTCTGATCCTAATAAAAATTGTCTAATACTGCTCCTTGCATGTTGATCCCCCATTCCTTTTTATCCTTTTTATACCTCAATTGTATCTGTAAATATTCTCACCACTCTAAATCCATCCCTTGTTGCTTTAAGTCCTGTCTGGTTTTTAAATTTCCATCTTCACTTATGGCATCCCTTGTTTTAACAAATTTGGATGTGTTATTGCCTCCAATATTGATACTCAATTTGGCATTTCTATTTATATCTGGTTTTTGGTTTTATTCCAAATCTTCAGCGCTTGTCTAATTTTATGTTGTTGAATGTTAGTGTAAACCTGGTTTGTCAGGCCATAAAAACGCATGCCATCCTTGCTGCAAGTCATGACCTTCTAACTGCAAGATTCTTCAAGTTATATAAGGATCTTGACAGACTTGAACACTGGGCCTTATGCAACAAAATATATTCAATGGTGAGAAAAGTAAGTACACTTAGGCAAGAAAAACCAAATGCACAGATATAGAATAGCTGATACTTGGCTCAAAAGTAGTGACTGTGAGAGGGATCTAGGAATTCTAATGGATCACCACTTAAGTATGTGATAGCAGTGTGCTGCAGCTGCCCAAAAAGCCAATGCAGATCTAGGCTGAATCAACAAAGGGACAGCATCAAGATAATGTGATGTGATAGTATCACTTTATATTGCACTGGTAAAACCAATTGTACACTTGGAATACCATGTACAATCCTGGTCACAATGCAAAAAAAGATGCTGAGACCCCAAAAAGTGTGCAGAGAAGAGGCTAAACCATACAATGAACAGTTGCAGGACCTGGGTATGTCTAGTCTAACAAAGGGAAGAACTGGGGTGACATGATTACAGTTTTCCAATATTTGAGGGGCTGTCACAGAGAAGGGGGGTGTCAATCTATTCCCCAAAGCAACTGAAGGCAGGACAAGGAGTAATGGGTGGAATTCAGGGGTGGGATGCTACCGGTTCTGCCCGGTTCTATAGAGCTGGTAGCTCTGAAGAGCAGCAGACACCAAACTGGTTCTGTGGCTCTTGCCTGTCATTTATTTCCTGCTTTTTCAACCTCAGCTGCTTTGTGCAGTACAGATGAGGTTGAAAAAGCAGGGGGGGAAAGGCTTTTCGAATGCTGCGCACCTATGTGCAGCCCTTTTCAGCTGTCTGGGCAGCACAGTCTAAGGTTATTTTACATGCACGTGCAACACACATTGGGCACGCTTGCACATGAAGCAAAATCACTGAACCAGTAGTAACACCGGCTGAATCCCACCCCTGACGGAATTGTTAGAGATCCAGACTAGAATTAAGGAGAATATTGTTGCCAGTGTGAACAATTAATCAGGGGAAAGGGTTGCTTCCAAAAGTTGTGGGTACTTCATCACTTGAGATTTTCAAGAGGAGCATAACTGTTTGTCTCAAATGGTATAGTGATTCCTGCTCAAGCAGGGTTGTACTAGAAGACTTCCAAAGTCCCGTCCAACCCTGTAGTTCTATGTTGTATATAAGTGGATACGGGGGAAACTAACAAAAAAGTCAATAATTCTAAAATAGTCATTAATCTTTCACAAATGTCCAGTAAAATGTAATGTTCAATAACCAGGCACCAAAATATTAATAAAGTTGATCCTGAATGCAAGGATCATTCATGTTGAAGAAGAACATTCCAAATTTGAGAGGTCATTGTGGTAAAAGCCCTATATGGCTTAGGGCCAGGATATTTACGGGACCATCTACTGCCATTAACATCTTCCCAGCATCCTGTGCACTCCCACAGACAGGGCCTCCTCGGGTGCCGTCGGCCAGACAGTGTCGCCTAGCGACCCCCAGGGGGAGAGCCTTCTCTGTGTGTGCACCCACCTTGTGGAATCAGTTGCCCTTGGAGCTGCGGATGGCCCCTGACCTTCGATCCTTCCGTCGTGGCCTGAAGACATGGCTTTTCCAACAGGCTGACCTGGACTGAAGGGGGTGGTGGTTATTGTTTTATTATAATATGGCTGTTTGCCACTTTTATTTAGAATTTTGGGATTTGGATTTAATAGTTTTTTAAAATTTGAATTTTGTATTGTTTTTATGATTGTGAGCTGCCCTGAGTCCTTTGGGAGAGAGGGCGGCATATAAATCCCAAAAATAAATGAATAAATAAAATAAAAAGAACTGTTGGAGGAATACATTTGAGAAAGGTCTTCCCAAAGAATGGCAGCAGTAGAAAAAAGGTATTCATTAAGAACTATCCAAAATAAAGGTAGAATAATAAAAATAATGGGATAATAAAAGCCTACATTGGAAAAACCAAATGTGGGTTGCAGAATTTCAAAGGAAATTGTTCAAATTTGTAAAATTGGCCTTTTTTTAACACGTGATACACATTGGAAAAGGGTGGTGATTTGATTGCATGATGGCAGTCAGCGTCTTGACTTTTTTGAAATTCCCTCCCCCAGGATTTCTCTGTGGATTAAATAAGAAGTTTGCATTCCCCGATCCATTTATTCTTCTTCTTAAAAACATTTGGAAAGAGCATCTGTCATGAGCAGCTGCTTTGAATGACGGTAGCCATTAAAGAAATTGTACTGCGAATTGTTAGTTCAATACGTAGTTCAATAATAATAGCATTAAATGTAATCCTCTTTTCTAGATTGCTTCTGATTAAGTTCTTAGTGTGAAGATACAGGAAAGTGCAATTAAAAATGAGTGTTTAATTTTTGAAGAGATGTCACCTAAGACATAGTAACAAAGCAAATGTCCACACTAGTGGTTTAAAGCACAATCCAGTCATTGTTAGGGTCTCATAAAGTTTGTGTGTGGATGGACAAATTATAGAAAGTTAGTGTGGAAATGATCTAGGGCAGTGAATTCCTTTTTGGAAATAGGCTGCCACCTAATATTACAAAAATATTCTCCGTAGAAGAATTTGAAGGGTATCAAACTTCTCATTTAAATTTCTAAAAGGCAATCTTAAAAATAATCCCATAGCAAACCTTCACCAAGTGGAACCAATAGGGAAATCTCAGCAGGGACTTTTACAGCAATAAATCGAGCTGCTGTTAATTTCTTTCCTGGGAGTTTTATAATGTTTTTTTTTAAACTCTGTGCTTTTAGAATGTAGGGTAGCAAATTATGCTTTTAGAATGTTTGTTCCTCCTCTTCTCTATCCAGCTTGCATTCTAGTTGTCATGCCATAAACAGAAGAGATCCAACAAATTGAAACATTAGTAAACATTAGTAAAAACAGAGTTTTGAATATGGAAGCAGTCTTTCCTAAGTCCAACTGAAAGGAATCAAACTCAGAAAATGAGACAGATTAGAAAGGTGTTCTTCCTGCCATTACAAATAATAGCAGGAGATACTATATAATATCACAGCAAATAACTGGCTTCCACTTTTCCAGATGTGGCAAACTTCCAGCCACCATAAAAACTGCGATAGAAAAATCAATGTTTTTTCTCCCTTCCTCCCTACTCCACAATTGTTTGGAAGAGACAAAATGTATGATTTATCAGTCTTTTCTGAGCAGACATCTCAAGAGAGGAAAGAAGCTGGAAAAAAATAGGGTGAATATCCACAACTGTTTAGGACCATCATAGCTTGGTTAAAAAAAATCCCCACAGTCACTAGACTGAAGAACAAAAGGCAGAAAATGCCCAAATTTTTGTGGGTTTTTTTCCAAATCGTCTGATTTGACCAATATTTACTCAGTTGTTCCAAAGATTTGAAACTATGTAGAGATTTGAAGTCTTAGATTTCCATCCTCAAGAACGGAGACCTCTCTATGATAATAATTCTTCATCTATTGGTCTCCTTATCTCCTAGATAGAAATAAAGGAAGGTAGTGATCAAGCATAGAACTAGGAAGACTGTTCTATGGTTTCTTTCTTTTAACCTTACATACAAAGGGTAACAAAACAAAACAAAAATCTCACACCTACCACTTATCCCTGTGTTTTTGATTCATTCATTCATTCATTTTATTTATTGTTTGTTTGTCAAGCATATATGAGAAAACAAGTATAAGTATGAACTTAATATATAAACATATAAGTATAAACAGGTATAAGTATATACATAATAAAGGAGTACGAATAAATGGATAAATAAGTAGGACAGGGATGGTAGGCACACTGGTGCACTTATGTACACCCTCTTAAAGACCTCTTAGGAATGGAGTGAGGTCCACGGTAGACAGTTTTAAGTTTAAAATTTTGGGGGTTTGAGGATGTAACAACAGTCAGGTAGTGAGCTCCAGGCATTGACCACTCTGTTGCTGAAGTCGTATTTTCTCTAATCAAGTTTGGAGTGGTTTACTTTGAGTTTGTATCTATTGTTTGCCCATGTATTATTGCAGTTGAAGCTGAAGTAGTCATTGACAGGTAGGACCTTGTAGCAGACAATTTTGTGTACTAATTGTAGATCAGACCATAGGTGGCATAGTTCTAGGTTGTCCACTACTTCTTCTAAAGATCCTCCCCAGCACAGAAGTGGAGGTTGAGCTAAGTTGAATAGAATGAAATTTAAGGAGTATGAATGAAGAAAGAGTAATGTAGTTTAAAAAATAACTGGGACAGGCCTGACTACCTGACAGTTGGGACAAGATGCAACCCAGTTTTCAACCATTTTGTCAATACCTGGCCACCATACATAACTCCTGGCCAATCCCTTCATTCTGACAATTCCTGGATGACCCTCATGTAACATTTCCAAAACCTCTTTTTGTAGTTTTGCAGGAATAACCACCCTGTTACCCCACAAAATACATCCTCTTAATACAGATAATTCAGTTTGACTGGATTTAAAAGGTTGGGCGAGTTGAGGTAGATCTTGAAGTGGCCAACCTTTCTTAATCCAGCCTATGACAGGAGCCAATAAAGTGTCTTTGGCAGTCTCTCTGGCAATTTCAGCAGCATGTACTGGAAGTTTGGCAACAGTTTCTAGAAAAAAGGTGTGAGTCTCAGGAACAGGGTCCTCAATGTGTGAAGGAAGTGGGCAGCGACTCAAAGCATCTGCATGCCCAATGTCTTTACCAGGTCTGTGGATCAATTTGTATGAATAAGCAGCAAGAAATTCAGTCCATCTCAGCATTCTTGGTGACAGGATCGTAGGCGTTGGTTTGTCTCCTGCCACAATGCCTAACAGAGGTTTGTGATCTGTGACAACAGTAAATGTTCTCCCATATAAATACTCATGGAATTTTTTGACAGCTGCTACAATCGCCAAGGCTTCCTTGTCCAGTTGGCTGTAGTTCCTCTCTGCTTTAGTCAAGGTGCGAGAGTAAAATGCAATAGGGGCTTCCCTCCCGCTGTGAAGCATGTGGCTCAAAAAACCCCCCACTCCAAAAGGGGAGGCATCACAAGTCAGAACAACAGGAAAGTTCTCAGAGAACTGTATCAGCACAGCATCAGACGTGATTAGTCTCTTGATATTGTTAAATGCAGCCTGTTCCTTCCTCCCCCAGACCCAAGCAGATTTTTTGTCCAGCAACCTATGTAGGGGTTCTGCAATGGTTGCCTTCTGAGGTAGAAACATATGATAGAAGTTAATGAGTCCCAAGAATGCTTGCAAATCTGTTTTGCATTTTGGCCTGGGGGCTTCTTTGATTGCCTGAACCTTTGCCTCTGTGGGGTGGATGCCATGTTTATCAATCATGTAACCCAAGAATTCCACTTTATCTGTTCTAAGTGTGCATTTTTCTTCTTTGACTTTTAACCCCGCTTTTTGAATCTAGTTAAGACTTCCCTGAGTCTCTCCTGTAATTGAGTGTCATTTTCAGCAGAAATTAAAACATCATCAAAATAGGGCACCACCCTGGCAACCCTTGTAACATTCTTTCCATAAGGCTTTGGAAGATGCCTGGTGCCACGCTTACTCCAAATTGCAATCTTTTGCATTTGAAGGCACCTCTATGGGTCACAATGGTTTGGGCTTCAGCAGTGGCATCATCAACTGTTAATTGTTGATATGCCTGTGCCAGGTCCAACTTGGCAAAAACTGTGCCCCCTCCAAGAGAGTGTAATAAATGATGCACTACTGGAACTGGATATGTGCTCTGTTGTAGCGCATGGTTCAATGTCCCCTTGTAGTCTCCGCAGATTCTCACAGACCCATCAGCCTTGACTGGTGTGACTATGGGTGTCTCCCACCTGGAGTGATCAGTGGGCTCTAAAACCCCTTGGGCTATTAGTTTATCTAATTGTGCATCAATTTTTTCCTTTAAGGCAAATGGAACCCTTTTGGGTTTTAAACAGATTGGTTGTACCTTGGGATCTAGGTTAAATGTGATGGGGTCCCCAAGTACTTGCCTAATCCGTCACTGAAGACCTCTGGAAACTCAGACTTCAAGGCCTCTTCCCACTCAGTGTTGCTCACGTGATTGATGCCAGTCACCTCGATGCCCAATGGGTTGAACCACTCAAGGCCCAGCAGACTTGGGTGGTCCTTGTCCACGATGGTCAGTGGTAGGCGTTTGGTGTGGCCCTTGAATTTCACGTTGAATTCTCTTGTTCCAACTACTGGAATCTTGTTCCCTTGGTAGTCTTTAAGAGTCAATGCTTGCTTCTTGAAGTGCTTCTTCTGGATGTTGGGAAGAAGTCTGTGAATAGTGTCCCATGACACCATAGATAGGTATGAGCCTGAGTCCACTTCCATTTGGCAAGGCCTTCCTTCAATAAGTACCTTGACATGCACTTTTCTGCTTCTTAAAGGTGATGAATGACCAATAGTTACTGTTTGATGAGTTTCATTCTTCCCATTTGCTTC
The DNA here is from genome assembly GCA_009733165.1 of Naja naja. Classification (NCBI taxonomy): domain Eukaryota; kingdom Metazoa; phylum Chordata; class Lepidosauria; order Squamata; family Elapidae; genus Naja; species Naja naja. The sequence goes on from CM019150.1 coordinate 35,925,645, forward strand.
TGTGCTGCGCCCCATTTTCTCACTGAGCTTGTTGGGCCTGAATTCTTTGTCTTTGCTTGTAGCAAACTTTCTTCTGTTGGGTGGAGTTCTGTATGATTTGCAGACTCTTGCTAGGTGTCCTCTTTTATCACAACGGAGGCAAATGGTGTCTAAAACTTGCATTCAGTCGGGGTGGCTTCCCCACAACCTCTGCAGTAGAAATCTTGCCTCTTTCTTCCCAGGTCTTTCTTTTTCCTCTCCATTCTGAATCTGTAAATTCCTTCCTCCACCTCACTACAGTCTGACTCAGAATCTATTTGCTCACAATGAGTTGTTGTGGACTTTTCCACATCAGGATGGCTTGTGGCCTTGTTGATTTTCTTCATGGCTGCTGCTGAGGACTTGGTAGCTTCTGCTGAAGAGGCCTCTCTATTGCTTCCTTCAGCGTGATCTTAGGTTTCAGTAATAACTTGCTCTGTAGCACCTTGTCTTTAAGGCCCAGAACAAATTGATAGTGCATGGCCTCTTCTAAATTGTTAAATTTGCATGCACCCCCAATGTCTCTTAAACTTGCCACGAAGTCATTTACGTTTTCGCTTTCCCCTTGATCATGATGGTAAAACTCGTGTCTCTTAATGAGGCATGATACTTGTAGCGCGTAATGGGCTCTTAACAGTTTTTCTAAGTCAGGCCAGTCCATTACCTTCATGTCTGCAGCTCCCACCAATGCCTTCGCCATCTGGAAAACTGCCGGACTGCAGTGCGTGAGAAAGACCGCCCTCTTCTGCTTCTCAGAAATGTCGGCAAGATCGTTTCCCTCCAGATACATTTGGAAACGATCTGCATACGTCTCCCAGTCTTCTGCCATCGGATCAAACGGGGCTGGGGGGTTGTTCAGTGCAGCCATCTCACTCTCCTTCTGTTCCGCGTTGCCGTCTTCTTCAGGGGAATCCCATCCTTGTCGCCAGTGTTAAGTTTGCATGAAGAGACAGACGCGGAGTGCTTCAAGCTCTTAGTTTATTAGTGACTACAGCTCAGAATGGACCCAATTTGGCTGGGCTGCGGCTGCTACTTATATCCAGCAGCCGCAGTTGCCAGCCAATCAGAGTGCAGACTTTTCCCGCACTTTTTAAACCAATCATTTCCAACATTTTACAAGAACAGTTCAAACTAAACCAATGGCTTCAAACCTAAATACGTAACACTTCTCATAATCGCGTCTCGCCACACTATACCGAGCCTTGACGAATCGTCATGTCAAATACAAATACATCACATCACACATAATGGATCAGCTTGGCATCGATCAAATACGGAGATTTACAGATTAGTCTTCAAATATCAAAAAGGAGGACATGTAGGAGGATACTTTTTGAGAGAGGACAGAACTTACAAAAGGAGGACGGTTGGTCTCCATATGTATATGTATATGTATATGTATATGTATATGTATATGTCTTCTGTTTCAATCATTGTAAGAAGCTAGGCTATGGTTGCGAAGATTCAATGACTTGATGGCATATAATCAATCGGACAATAAAATGTGCTAGATTATGCAGTGAAACTCAAGCAGTGGGAACAATACCTAGGGTCATTGCCACTAGGCCATCATTTGAATAGTGTTCTTACCCCTTGCACAGATAAAGGCAATGGAATAGTATGATTTATGTAGCAATGTTGGCCAGCTGCTAGACTGTCCATCCAGTTTGGGCCCAGAGCTCCAGATTGTTTACTAGATGAACACTAAGTGTAAAAGCATGGAAACTTGGAGAAAGTCAGAGCAAAGTATAGATGCATTTAAAGAACAATGTACATGCATTTAAAAGAGTCATCCTATGCAGATTTTTAAAAAGAGATATGTGCCTGCTTACCCACACATGTGTATGTCTGACTTCTAAGCAGTAATTATTTACCCACACATGTGTATGTCTGACTTCTAAGCAGTAATTATTTACCCACACATGTGTATGTCTGACTTCTAAGCAGTAATTATTTACCCACACATGTGTATGTCTGACTTCTAAGCAGTAATTATTTACCCACACATGTGTATGTCTGACTTCTAAGCAGTAATTATTTAACTCGGTATTTCTTACTGTTTTAGAAACTTATTCCATCTGGCTATGAATTACTCCCACTCATCTATAAACAAAAGCCTTATTAAACTCACACATGCTTGCTTCTATTTATATCACAGTTCTGTACTAATATTTAAGGACATAATGTAGAACACCTGAATTTGCCACACAGCTGTCTGCTGTTTTAGATTATGCTAATGTTGCTCTCCTAGTTGTAAAGAATTAGCATGCATGCCATTTTAGGTATCTTTTTTATATTAGAAATGTTCCATCATTTCATTCTCCCCCCCCACATACTTTTTTAATTTTGTGCTTTGCCTTGCTACCATGCTTGCAGTCACAGGTAAGCAAACTCTCTGTGGGTTTACAACTTACTACCAATTGTAAACATTTTTCCTAGCTTGTGCTCAGTTCTTGATAACAACATGGAGACCTCCATGCTTGTTTTCTTGGCAGAAGTACAGAAACAGTTTACTATTGCCTTCCTTTGGATATTTTCCAAACTTTGGTGTTTGGAAAATTTCAACGAGAACTTCATTGAAATAGATTGAAATCTAATAGAACCGATTGAAGACTGATAGAAAAAAATGTCAGATAATTTATCTGTTCATTGTTAGTAAGAATTTAACTAAAACTAATGACCTTAAATTTCATACCAAATATATCTCTTTTGCCCATGTACAAGCTGATCTTATCTCCTTATACATGGAATGTCTCTTATTTTTTTATTGCTGAATTGTGAGGTCCTAAAAATTATTCTTCTCATATGTCAGTAAAGGATGTAAATATGCACAAAAGAGGATGTAGGAGAAATTGAGAAAGAGGGGAAAAATACATATATAGCCAAATTTAACTTTCCAAGGAGACATTAATAAAGGTTTAAGGAAGGATTAAATGAAGCTAAAATGAGATGTCATCAAAGTACCACTGAAGCCAATTAATTGCAAATTAAATTAAATTAATTGTACAAATACTCCAGCCAATCTGAAGGAAAATATTCCACTGATACCATTTTATTTATCCTGCTATCATCTTTTTTGTCCCCATGCCAATCACACTGATTATCTGGAAAGAAGTAGGAAGAGGCAATGATACCAAAGCTGATGAAATAATTTTAATTTACATGATAATTTCCCTGTACTGTGCTTAATACTCTGAGGAGTGCACACGTGCCCACACACCCACAGCGTTTGTGCGTGAGTGTCCCATTCTTGAATAAGCTTCACCATTCTAATTGAAATTAAATTACATGCTTTTATTTGGTATTCAGTTATTTGAAAAGCATCTCACATTGATATTATTACTGATAAGTACTGTATATACCCTTATGTTCATAAAAAACATTAACCCATACTTACACACATGCCCATACATTAGAGTTCATATTAAAAGAACTGTCACCCTTTTGCATTTAACATAAAGATGACAGGACTGCTGAGGGAACTGTCCAAGAATAACTATAACTATTCTTTTAAAATGTCCATGTATATACATGGCATATGGCTCAATTAAGTTGTCAAGCTAACCTCTTTATATTTTCAAATCAGCAGACTAGTAGACTGAAGCCAGTAAAACTGAACCTTTCTTATAGGCATTCTTCTTGCTTCCAGGAAATGGCCTCTGGTCTCAGCAAGTGCACAGGGATTTCCCAAAACACTGCTCTGGACATCAGAAGAAGCGTTTCCAAATTCTCCATCAAATTTGTGGGGAGAAAAAATGGACTATTTCTCCTGATTTCATTTGGACAGGTGAAATTATTTTGACAATTTCTCAGTTCCAGGACTCCTGCTTTGTAATGACAGCAGCAATGCTACTGAAAAAAACATTCCCAAAGGACTCCCCTCATTGTATTGTCACTTGGGAAGTCAGAAACACGGCAAATCATTGAAAGCACAATGATGCATACTTTTCAATGACACATACTTCTCAACCATTTCATAACTAAGTAAAGAGCACTTGGATATTTTACCAAACTATTTTGAAAGCAAATTCTCTTTATCAAATAGAAATATTACAAATTGGTGGAAAAAGTGATAGAATTTGTTTCTGTGAAATCTCTGTACTGCCAGAGATATCAAAGGGAGCACATTATAAAAACAGCATTGTGCCACTGTGACAGAATTTCTGTACCTTTCATATGTGTATGGTATTGCACACATGTATGAAAGGGACAGAGCTCATGTCATAACTGTGTGATTTTGTTAAGAGAAAACTCAATCCAAATATTTTATGTGAGAGAAAGAGGATGAAGACAGCCCCATCCTAATAGAATTTCAGAATATATGGTGGATAATATAGCAAAATGCTTAATCTGGAAAGATTCTGTCTATAGGTGTGGAAACAATAAAGAACTCAGCTTGGAAGAATCACCACATGTCATTCTTGGCTTTTGGGTCTGATATCTTCAGAATATGGAAGGCCACTATTATCTCACGTGATGAAGTCCTAGCCAGATAATCAAAGCAGATTTTCATTATCAAGAATATACATCATCTTATTCCAGTGTTAGATGATAGTTATTTCACCTTCTATATACCAAAATATTAATCAACCTATCTTTTCACAATTTATGAAAGGCATTAACTCAAGCAAAGATGATATATCTCAAGCTGATAATACATTACACACATACTCATATACATACACACACACGGTTTGAATTGTGATTAGCCAAAGTTTATATTTCTGTGCAGGAATCGTATAACAGTAGGTTCCTCTCAGACTGATCACAGTCATAACCAGGGATGTCATTGTTTGGATGCTAAGGGTGCTAACAAGACATCCTTTCAGAAACTTTTGCACATGTTCATTCCTGGGATATTGAATGTCTGAACAGATCTAAGTAAACTGAAAACACTCTCCTTCAAAAATTATCCTTCAGTTACTTGAACATGTTTTGTAAAAACAATGCCTGGCATAATATGCTGTTAAAACAGTTTTCATGAGTTTCTTCAAATAACTAGACTTCAATTCCCATATGCGTGCTGGGGAATTCTGGGAGTTGAAGTCTGCTTATGTGGAATCTGCCTATTCTTAATATTTTACAGGTTCTCTGCAACCATTGCAGAATAAAATCTCTATCATTGAGAATAAAATCAAGACTAACTTTGCTATCATGTTCATTTTTTAAAAAACAATAACAGTGTGAATTGAATCTTATTCCAGTCATCAGTTCAGTGATTTCAAAACAGGTACAATCAATCTAATAACCTTCTGGAATTGTATATGCAAGAAGAAAGAGCTAATAAATGAGAATCTGCCTTTTCTCTTGGGGCACCTGTCCTATGGAACAACTTAGCCTCACTCTCTACAAAATTAGGATGACTCTGAACCTGACCTTTTGTAGGCTTTGAAGACTCTGACCTTTTGTAGGCTTTGAAGACTCTGGCCTTGTGCCAACCATTGGAACCAGAGTAATAAATGAATCCTTTGGTAATGATTTGATATGGAATGATTAAGGGTTTCTTTGATAGTGTTACGTCTTTGTTCTCCATATTAGCTTTGTATTGGCTTTAATTTTATGTGGGTCACCCAGATTTGCAGTTTGAGAGTTTGACAGCCATACAAATTGAGTACACCAATAAATAGTATTCTGAAAAAACATATATAGGATGATACTAATCTAATGTATATTAATATATATTTTACTTGTGCTACATAATAATAGCAGGCTTACCACCTTTCATGCAGCTGTGTTAGTTCTTGATAATAAGAATTGTTATTGACAAAAATCTTTACCCTTTGTGATTTTTTTGGGGGGGTGGGGAGGTTGTAGAAAACAAAATATGTTATCAAAGAATTCAGATAGATGAAAGATGGTTATGAAAGGAAGGTTCTCTTTTTTTTTGAATGAGGGTATCAGACCTTAGGGGGAAAAACTTGTGGGATTGGTGGTAGAGCATGTATCTTCCATATCATCTGATCATAAAAATAATTAATTTTTAATTATTTAATTTTTTAAAAAAAGAAACAATTTTACACAGAGAATCTTTTCCTCTGCAGTGTAATTTTTTCTAAAAAAATTCATTTCTAGTCTAACACCTGTTATAAAAGGAAAAATAATAGGAAGGAAGGAAGAGGAAAACATTATGGAAATGCAGGAATCAGAACACAAATTTCAATAGCAATGTCCATAATGGCCAGCTAGCATGGAAACAGAAGGAAAGGGCCCAATGAAACTTATCTCACAACCAAAGGATTAAACAGCCCTGGATCCTAATCAGAAGATTTGCCTGATTGATGAAAATATTTTTCTTCTACTGCTTATCTATATACTTTTGCAAATATCAGCTGGCATTGCAGCAGACAATATCAGAGCCCTGACCTTAGATGAGCTTGGAAACAAATAACCAGGATCAAATCTAGTTAATACATGAGTGGGAAATAAAGCTTCACTGAGAAGCTGAAAAATATGTCCTGGGTAAAGGCAAGGGAAAACCTTTTCCTTATTACTACCAAGAAAAAAAGTTTTTCCCCTTCTTTTTTATTCTTTCCCTACCCAAACTTTCTTTCCCTTCCAAAAAGATTAAACAACTCTACAGTATCCCATCTCCCAGGTGGACATATCTTTTTAGGGAGGGATAAATTGCTCCATTTTGCAGGAGCAGAAATGAACTTATAACAGAGTTTGAACTGACGTTGATGGGCTTCCCAGGGTTGGCCATCTGTTTCTGACAAAACATATTTGAGTCAGGCAGTGGAACTACATTCTAATTTAGTGCTGTTATTGTTAGATTTGCATGAAGAGTCAGATGCGGAGTGCTTCAGTGAAGAGTTTATTAGTGACTACAGCTCATAACAGACCTGATTTGGCTGGGCTGCGGCTGCTACTTATAGCCAGCAGCCGCAGTTGCCAGCCAATCAGAGTGCAGGGTTTTCCCGCACTTTTTAAACCAATCATTTCTGACATTTTACAAGAACAGTTCAAACTTAACCAATGACATTCAAACCTGCATACATAACACCCCTCCCCACTAGGTTCAGTCCACACTCAAACCCCAACCTATCTAATGTATTCTTTTAAATAGGTGGGGCTCTTACGCATGCGTTGAGACCTTCGTGGTTCAGAAGTTTTAACGTTCTCACCCAGTGAGAGAGGAAATGTATCTGTTGACATTTCCCTAGTTGGACTTCCTGTGAAAGAAGACCCTGTTTGATTGTTACAATCTGGTCTCTCCTCCCAACCCATCTCCAAACCAATGTCAGCACCCAAGTCAGGTAGTGATGTGCAATCTTCCACTTGTAAGGATGGATTTTGGCATTGTGACAGGTTTTGGAATGGTTCCTGTCATAATGGCTCATTACACATGGGGTTGATTCTTGCTTGCTGATTATCCTCATGCTCCTCCCTTCCCCTAGAAAAGGCATTAGGTATGGGAACTAGAGAGGAACAATTGCGATGTTCCTGAGGTAATCTGGATCTTAACTGATCAATGTGCCTGCTCCAGAGGACACCATCCTCTGTTTGTACCCTGTAAGAATGAAGGCCAGTTATTTGAGTTATTTCAGCAGGAATCCATGAAGGTTCACCCATAAGGTTCTTAGCATAAACAGAATCATCCACACTGAACGTGCGAACTTTGCTAGTGGAATCTAGTGGTGCGTTGGGTGCATAAGAGGGATGAAGGCAATTGGAGCTAAAGAAGCAGAAAATGGTAAGATCGTCCTGGGATTAAGATAAAGATGAGTTTTTAAAAAGCAAGCAGCGAGTCTCAAGTGAAGGAAAAATACGTTAAATATGACAGCTTAAGGGCTTCCTTTGTGGAATATCAAAATAAAAGGAAAGTTAAGACTCTGTGCAGAAAGTGCCATTTTAAAGAGACGCTGTCAAAAAAGCAAGACTCATAGAAAGTGAAAGCTTGAATACATAAAGACGGACTACCGGATTAGTTGGTGACATTGATATAGATTCTGGACTTGGGTTAGGATTTTAGAAAATTTAAAGAAGAAATAAGGAAAACAAAAATTCTGGTGGCCATCCAAAGAATCAAAAATGGAGTTTAAAAGTATGAAAGAACTGCTACAGGAAGTGACTGAACTAACTTTGGCTGCAGAAAACATAGGCATTGAAATGGTGAATAAAGAACAAGAAGAAGGAACCTTGGAAAGGGAGGAGCCAGCACAAGAGAAAGCCATCTTAAAAAGACAATTAATACAAAGATTAATACAAATAAAAGGGAAAGGAAGGGTGGCTAAAAAAACGGAACCTAAGAAAGTACCTAAAAAGGGGAACATTTATGAAATTAAGCATGTTAGAAAGGTTCAGAAGGAAAGGGAACAGAAAGGTAAAGAGAGTGAGAGGGATTCAAACTGGACAGAGAAGGGGGAGAGCAGGATAAAAGGGAGGAGAAGGGAGACAGCACAAGCGAAAGCCATTTTAAGAAGACAACTAACACAAAGATTAATACAAATAAAAGGGAAAGGGAGGATGGTCAAAAAAACGAAACTTAAGAAGATAATTAAAAAGGGGAACATTCATGAAATTAGGCATGTTAGAAAGGTCCAGAAGGATAGGGAGCAGAAAGGTAAAGAGAGAGAGGGATTTAAACTGGATAGAGAAGGGGGATAGCAGGATAAAAGGGAGGAGAAGGAACAAGAAACAAGAACAGAAGATAGAGAAACATGGGAATTACATAATGAAGAAAGAAACTTGTTTGCATAGAGATAATGGCTAATGCATTAAGAAGGGGGGTTCTGCATGAAGAAGTGGTAATAAGAATATATTGCAATTATAAAAATGTAAAACAATAGGGGTTACTGACAATTTTTACTGGTAAAAGGTCACACTTTTATTTCTTATTTACAAAAGAAAGGTAAACGTTGATTAGATAAATTGAATTAATTGAAATGATTTTAGAAAATGTTTAAGAATGAGATTTGTCAATAACCAAGATTAGTTATTTTATTATTATTTTGGAACCATAAATAAACCTTAGGCGGGATATGTGTTGCAGAACCCGATTGATTAGAGATATATTGTAAGGTAGCTTTTCTTTTTTCCTTTTCCTTTTTCTTTCTTCTCTATCTTTCGCTCTAAAGGGAATGATTATGATTATGTTACTATATTAACCACTGAGGTGTCACTTTCAAAGTAGTAAAAGGGGGCAAGTCTAGGTTTTTTTCTTCTCATTCTTTTTAGTGTTAAAACCTGTACGGATTTAGGATTATGGAGAGAATATGTGATGAAAGGGCAAATCTGACGGATAAAAGAATTCTGTAAATGATAAAAGAGTATTAACAATGTGAAGATAATTAAAGGATAGATATGGATGAACTTTATCTTTAATATGATGGGCAAACATATTGTTATTTGTAAGATTTATAAATGATGTTTTTAAAATATATATATATATTTGCAATTAACTTGAAATGAACTGGGGGGTTATACAGATTGAGATTAAGATTTGAGATTAGGATTAATTTCTTTGACCCTTTGTCTGCTAAAATGGAATAGAAGTAAAAATGGGATAAAATAGGAAGTTAAATGTTTAAAATGAATATAGACTTACTGTCATATTTGCATGTAAAAGTGACGACCCGGGAACATGCTGTCTACTGAAAAGAGCTGTTTTAAAAAATGGTTAAAAATTGAATAAAATTTGTTATAAAAAAAAGAGAGGGATGAAGGCGGTCAAGGGGAGACCTAAGTTTCCTACCCATCAACAACTCTGCTGGGGATAAGTTAGTTGATGGGTTAGGGGTGATGTGCTGAACACTAAGAAGTTTTTCAACTTTCTCAGTGATGTCCCCAGGACCCAATTGCTGAAGCTTTTCCTTGGTAAAATGTACCATTCATTCAGCCCGGCCGTTAGCCGAAGGGTGCCCAGGGGCAGTCAGGGCATGTCTGATACCCTGTTGTGCTAAACAGGATTCAAAAGGGTTGGATGTAAATTGAGGGCCATTGTCAGAGACAAGAACATCAGGTAACCCGTGGGTTACAAAAATTTTTGAGCTGCTTGATGACAGCATCAGTTGTGGTGGATGCCATAGGGATCACCTCTAGCCATTTGGAATATGCATCTACTATAATAAGGAAGGTGTGCCCTCTGGTAGAGCCAGCGAAATCAATGTGAATCCTGGACCATGGGCCCCTAGGACATTCTCATTCCTCTGTGGGGGCGAGAGGAGGGGCAGGCCTGACTACCTGACAGTTGGGACAAGATGCAACCCAGTTTTTAACCATTTTGTCAATACCTGGCCACCATACATAACTCCTGGCCAATCCCTTCATCCTTACAATACCAGGATGACCCTCATGTAGCATTTCCAAAACCTCCCTTTGCAGTTTTGCAGGAATAACCACCCTGTTACCCCACAAAATACATCCTCTTAATACAGATAATTCAGTTTGCCTGGACTTAAAAGGTTGGCAAGGTGAGGTAGATCTTGAAGAGGCCAACCTTTCTTAATCCAGCCTATAATAGGAGCCAATAAAGTGTCTTTGGCAGTCTCTGGCAATTTCAGCAGCGTGTACTGGAAGCTTGGCAACAGTTTCTAGGAAAAAGGTGTGTGCCTCAGGTTCAAAGTCCCCCTTGTGACAAGCAAGTGGGCAACGACTCAAGGCATCAGCATGTCCAATGTCCTTGCCAGGCTTGTGGATAAGTTTGTATGAATAAGCAGCAAGAAATTCAGTCCACCTCAGCATTCTTGGTGACAGGATAGTGGGTGTAGGTTTGTCTCCTGCCACAATGCCTAACAAAGGTTTGTGATCTGTGACAATGGTAAATGTTCTCCCATATAAATACTCATGAAATTTCTTGATAGCTGCAACAATTGCCAATGCTTCCTTGTCCAATTGGCTGTAATTTCTCTCTGCTTTGGTCAAGGTGCGAGAGTAAAATGGAATAGGGGCTTCCCTCCCGCTGGGAAGCCTGTGGCTCAAAAAACCCCACTCCAAAAGGGGATGCATCACAAGTCAGTACAACAGGTAAATTCTCAGAGAACTTTATGAGTACAGCATCAAACGTGATTAGTCTTTTAATACTGTTAAATGTTGATTGTTCCTTCCTGCCCAGACCCAAACAGACTTTTTGTCAAGTAATCTGTGTAATGGTTCTGCAATGGTTGCCTTCTGAGGTAGGAACATGTGATAAAAGTTAATGAGTCCAAGGAAAGCTTGCAAATCTGTTTTGCATTTTGGTCTGGGGCTTCTTTGATTGCTTGAACCTTGGCATCTGTAGGATGGATGCCATGCTTGTCAATCATGTAGCCCAAGAACTCAACCTTGTCAGTTCTAAGAGTGCATTTTTCTTCCTTGACTTTTAACCCCGCTTTCTTGAATCTGGTAAGGACTTCTCTGAGTCTCTCTTGTAATTGAGTGTCATTTTCAGCAGAGATTAACACATCATCAAAGTAAGGCACTACCCCTGGCAGTCCTTGGAGCATCCTTTCCATAAGGCTTTGGAAAATGCCTGGTGCCACGCTTACTCCAAACTGTAACCTTTTACATTTGAAGGCACCTCTATGAGTCACAATGGTTTGGGCCTCTGCAGTGGCATCATCAACTGTTAGTTGTTGATATGCCTGGGCCAGATCCAATTTGGCAAAGACTGTACCCCTGCCAAGTGAATGTAATAAATGATGCACCACTGGAACTGGATATGTGCTCTGCTGAAGTGCATGGTTCAATGTCCCCTTATAGTCTCTACAGATTCTCACTGACCCATCAGTCTTGACTGGTGTGACTATGGGTGTCTCCCATCTGGAGTGGTCAGTGGGCTCTAAAACTCCTTGAGCTATTAGTTTATCTAATTGTGCATCAATTTTTTCCTTTAAGATAAATGGGACCCTTCTGGGCTTTAAATGAATTGGTGGCACCTTGGGATCTAGGTTGAAAGTGATAGGGGTCCCCATATACTTGCCCAATCCGTTGCTGAAGACCTCTGGAAACTCAGACTTCAAGGCCTCCTCCCATTCAGTGTTGCTCACGTGATTGATGCCAGTCACCTCGATGCCTAGTGGATTGAACCACTCAAGTCCCAGCAAGCTGTCTTTGTCCACAATGGTCAGGGGCAAACGTTTGGTGTGGCCTTTGAACTTCACAATGAATTCTCTTGTTCCAACTACTGGAATCTTGTTCCCTTGGTAGTCTTTAAGAGTCAGTGCTTGCTTCTGGAAATGCTTCTTCTGAATGTTGGGAAGTAGCCTGTGAATAGTGTCCCATGACACCATAGATAAATAGGAGCCTGAGTCCACTTCCATTTGGCAAGGCCTTCCTTCAATTAGTACCTTCACATGTACTTTTCTGCTTCTTAAGGGTGAAGAATGACCAATGGTGACTGTTTGATGAGTTTCATTCTTCCCATTTGCTTCTGTGTTGCCCCATTTTCTCACTGAAGTTGTTAGGCTTGAATTCTTTATCAGGAAACTTCTTTCTGCTTGGTGGAGTTCTGGATGATTTGCAGACTCTTGCTAGGTTACCTCTTTTTTCAACGGAGGCAGATGTATCAAAAACTTGCATTCAGTGCGGGGTGCCCCCACAACCTCTGCAATAAAAGTCTTGCCTCTTTCTTCCAAGGTCTTTCCTTTTCTTCTCCATTCTGAGTCTATAAATTCCTTCCTCCACCTCACTACAGTCTGAATCAGAATCTATTTGCTCGCAATGGGTTGTTGTGGATTTTTCCACATCAGGATGGCTTGCGGCCTTGTTAATTTTCTTCATGGCTGCTGCTGAGGACTTGGTAGCTTCCGCTGAAGAAGCTTCTTCTATGGCCTCCTTAAACATGATCTTAGGTTTCATTAATAATTTGCTCTGCAAAACCTTGTCTTTTAGGCCTAAACAAATCGATCGCGCATGGCCTCTTCAAAGTTGATAAACTCACATGCACCCCCAATGTCCCTTTAACTTGCCATGAAGTCATTAACGTTTTCGCTTTCCCCTTGATCCCGACGGTAGAATTCATGTCTCTTAATGAGGCACGATACTTGTGGCGCGTAATGGGCTCTTAATAACTTTTCTAAGTCGGGCCAGTCCATTACCTTCACATCTGCAGCTCCCGCCAATGCCTTCGCCATCTTGAAAATGGCCGGACCGCAGTGGGTGAAAAAGACCGCCCTCTTCCGCTTGTCGGAAATGTCGGCGAATCGTTTCCTCCAAATACATTTGGAAACGATCTGCATACGAGTCCCAGTCTTCTGCCATCGGATTGAACAGGGCTGGGGGGCAGGGTGTTCAGCGCAGCCATCTCTCTCAGCTTGTTCTCTGCGTTGTCTTCTCTTCGGGAAGGATCCCACCTTCGTCGCCAGTGTTAGATTTGCATGAAGAGTCAGACGCGGAGTGCTTCAGTGAAGAGTTTATTAGTGACTACAGCTCATAACAGACCCGATTTGGCTGGGCTGTGGCTGCTACTTATAGCCAGCAGCCTCAGTTGCCAGCCAATCAGAGTGCAGGGTTTTCCCGCACTTTTTAAACCAATCATTTCTGACATTTTACAAGAACAGTTCAAACTTAACCAATGACATTCAAACCTGCATACATAACAGTTATTACTCTGCCTTTTGATCTATAATGTTTTGGCCAGGTTTCATTTTCAACTGCATTTTGGAGCTAAGCATATGTATGCACTGCTGATTATTTGATTACTCAATCTTTTTCAGTGGGGGAGGGAGGGCTCTAGAGAATTGGGCCAGGATAGCAAACAATTTAATGTTATGTGCCAGATGAGGCTAAGAGTGAGGGAAGAGAGATTAAGGGATACTGAGGCTTGTAGATAGGGCAAAAAGATGTTTAGTATTAAACAAGTCCTGCAGGTCACTGAAAACTGAGGAGTGCAATTGAAAATTCTACATTAGTTGTATATCATTCCAAGGACAAGAAAGATATTCATTTTCCTTTCAAAGTATTAAGCCAAGGGCTGAGAGAGGCAGCCAGTATCCTTTGGAGATGGTGAACCTGTCACTGATTAAGTCCATGGAGAGTTGCTCTCATCTTTATGATCAAATTACCTCAAACCATTGATCTCCTCTGTCTTGTGTGTTTCCAGTATCCTCCTCACTTGTCTTCTGTTACAAGGAAATACTTCAGAACAATTTATTGCTAGCTGCAATTTTTCTTCTTGTTGTCTAGATCAGTAGCAATTTCCTCTTCTTGTCTAACATCCTTTGCAAAACTAGCCTTGCCAATTTTCTCTCCACCACCCCGGTCTATTATGGGCTGTGAACCCAAATGAATTTTGTGAAGCAGGCAAGATGAAATACAGTCTGAGCAACTCAGTTGTTAGAACAATATAATTTAGAACTGAACTTATTGAAGAAGGAGCATATTTGTTCTGTTTTCTTTTATATGTTGGTTTAGGTTTGGTAATCACAGTAAAGCAGCCATTATCAGCCTTTTCTTGCAGTTCCAGGAATGAGCAAACTTCATACTTATGAATTATGATATTTGTTTGGCTTTTTACTAGACACCCAAGATTTATAAATGGGAACCAGTAATCAGAGAAGACAGAAACCAGAAATGAACAGAAATTCATTTTTGTTTACTGCAACTTTTTTTTAGGGTACTGGAATAATTCAAGAGGAGGAGGAATTATCCTGTTGTGGATTAATGGGATCAGAGTAAATCCGAAGAAGCAAATTAATTGTTTCCTCCAAAGCAAAAAGTCTCAAGAAAATCCAATTTTTGAAAGTAGTAATGGTTCTATAGAAAAATTCTTGGTTTCTTGCCAGTGCAAAAGTTTGTTCTTTTGTATTGTTTCAATAATTCCAAAGTGTGCCTCACTTGGAAGATGTTAAAGTGGGCTTTCCATTTCCAGTGTCTACGCTGCAATTTCTTCCAAAGCATCACACAGCTATTGCATTATTCTGAATTGTTAAATCTGATTTCTGTGTCTTACAGAGAAAATGGGATGTCCTACTCATCCTGGACATACTGGCATGCATCCAACATGTATGCCTGATGACTTTTTCTAATTTCATAAAAAGTGCTACAGAAAAGTCTCCCTATTGCCCCACAGATTAAAAGCATAGAGATGTTATTGAATTTGAGCTGGAAACAGATATCCAATTTCTGAATCCATTTGGTCCCTTTTTCCTATTCCTCTTTGACCAATTTTGCTTCAAAACCTAAAGGATATTACAATTTATAGGCAGCTGTGGAGATATCAAAATAATGGAAAAATCTGTAACTAACAAAATAGCAATAACATCCATTAACATTTGACAGAGTCCAGACACAGTGCCGAGAGAAGTTTGAAATGAAGATTCAAACATGGTGGCATAAAAGAGCAATCTCTTATTTGCAGTGGAAGGAAACATTTTCTGAAACATTGCACCTCTTATTGCAGATTTTTGTTGTGCCTCTTGCTCCCTGTGGCAAGATGGCAACCTACATGGTCATCAGGTTATCAGGAGGAGAAGGAACACTTAAGGCCGGTGTTCTTCCCTTTCCTTCATCATAATCTTATAAAAAAAAACCCAAAAACAGAGACAATGGAGGCAGGATAACAATTGGCAATCAGGATTGCATTTGGAAACAATACATTTTTTTGCCAGGACCATTTTCTGTGGACAAAGACAGATTGGGAAATTAGCACAAATCCTCCTCCTTTTCCTCTACCTCCTCCTCTTCTTCCTCCTTATTACTTTGATTTGATGGCAGGGCTTGTGTTCTAGTACTCATGAGATTTATGTGAGAAATTCAACCATATTCAACCAAATGACTATTGGAGAAGCCAGCCAAAGAGAGCATCTCCCTTAAACAGTATGGAGAGATATAATTTACAGAAATACAGTACATATCAAATATGTAGTTGCCTAAGTTATCAAGGACTGTCCTAGGTATTGGAGTAGGGCTACTGGAAGAAAAATTGTTTACCCATAAAATATATATATGAAGACTGGAAACAGTCCCTAATTACAAATCAAATTTAAAAGAAGAGGATATCTGAAAAGAATATAGGAGTTCTGGAAAGGACAAAATCCAGAATAAAAACATAACAGATCAGAGGCTAGCAGATCAATGCTGATTTTAATACAAAATAAAGAATTGGAAGAACTGCAAAAGTCTACCCAGGGCAGAAAAATCAAAGCCTTGCCTGAAGAAGCTTCATCTATGGAGACAAATTATAGGGAGTCACCAATAGAGGAAGCCAGGATAGCTATTGAATTGTTTTAATTAAACCAGGCACCCACTCCTATGCTTTCTTCAAATCAAATTCCTGTAACTAAAAAGCAAGAAGAATGGAAACAGAATAACTGAGCATCTAAAACCACACAAAAACAACAGAATAAAGTTGCCAGAATTTCCAAATAAACAGCACAAATATTAAAGTCTGTCAATACTGTAATGTTAAATATAACCAACAGTTCACTGCAAGAAACAAACTAATTGCAGCATGGCTGCTGTTATAAATGAATATCTTGGATGAAACATCAATTTTTAAAAAGCCAAACAGTGCACCTCCAAAATGGAGGATCAGGTTGGAAAATGAAATCAGCATATTAAAATCAAATCCAAGTGAACTGCAACAGATAAAAGAAAAGAAACTGAAGAATAAGAGGACAAAAATACAAAAATCAAGAAATATTACAGTAGAACCTCTGGTCACGAATGCTTCTGATCATGACCAAATCAGGTGATAACCAAAAATTTCAAACTTTTTTTGCATCTGGTCATGAGCAAATACTCAGGTGGTGATCAAGCACAGCCATGGTGATTTCCCTTTCTACACTGATTTCTTCTTCTGTGCCATTTTTTAATGTGCATGTGCAGTCAGCCTCACTTCCAGTCACAACCAAATCGGGTTGCGACCGAAGTCATGGAACAGATTATGGTCATGACCAGAGGTTCTACTATACCTAGAAAAGATCAAGGAAGCACTGGAAATAATAAAGCAACAAAGAACTATAATCAAGAAGATCAGCTGATACAATTTGAATTGCACACTCTAGGTTCTATTTCAGTGAAATCAGAAATGTTTCTATTGTCAACTCATAAAATATTTCTTTGGTCTTTTTAGAGTTGCCAAAAGAAAGGGAGCAGTGCAACAGCTTGCAAAACTGAAACAGCATTCCATGGCAGAAGGGGGATTATCAAAGGAGAACTTGCTCCAAGCAACCCAAATGCAAACAGAAGCTGACAATATAATTACAGCCAAAGTGGAGAAACCTTATCCAGTGATGGAAAGAAAAACAGATGAGTACTGGTGGAAAACAAAACTCCCCAAAGCTTTGGAAGTTGAGTTCCCCTATCCCAAAAAGCGGGGAATGCCCCTGAACGAGCTGGGAAGAGTGGAATGGATGTGGGACTGGGAACAAGACAGAGCCCCTGTCAGAAAGTAGAACTTTCTGGAGTTACTATGCAGTTTACAAATTAGTAGAGTTTGATGGGGTGATCAAACCTACCAATGACAGGGTGGCATTGAGCACCTCACTGTGATACTGTAGGACACACCCCTAAGTATAAAAGGGCTGTCAACTGTCATTTTCAAAAGAGAAAGAAAATGAAGAGATTCTAAGGAGATTCTGTGGAGACTCATTTTGTCTGAGAAGATCCAAGACTCTGAGGAGATATTAGGATCTGATAGACTGAGGTCTGTGTATGAGAAGATATAGCAAAGAGATCTGAGAGAAGATCTATAACCTAAAGAGAAAGGGACTTTCTAAAGAGGTTAGCTATATCTAAGAAGAGGTTATGAGAGGAAGAACTGTGAATCTCTCATAGTAATTTCTAGTTCCTTGAAGGACTGTTTAAGAGGAACGAAAGAAGAAAAGACTCTGTATATATTTAAGAATAATATATTTATTGATTATTCTGTTATAAATAAATCTGTTTTGATCTGACACAACTTGACATTGCAATTTATTGAATGACTCTGTGAAATAGATATAGTTTAAAGATCCAGGCCAAACTCAATTAATATTATTATTTAACAATTTGGTAGCAGTGGGTGGTTAGTTAAACCTATCTATCTTCAAGTCATTCAAAAATGCCAACTCTAAAAACTACCAGAAAAAGTGCCAAGGTGATGGCCAGAGCCAAAGCAAGGCTCCTGGCATCACAAAACAGAACAGAAACAGAGTCTGAGACAGCAAGCAATGTGGAAAGGAACCTGAAAGCTGTCAAAACCTCTCACTCACTCATGGCTCCAGATCTCTGCAATCCAGCCCACCAGATTGCACCGGAGGAAGCAGTCAGGGCCAGGACTGAGGCCCATGAAGACAGCAGACTGGTAAGGGTCACCCAGTCCTGCCCTGAAACCCTATTAGTTGCTGGCTTGACAAGTGCAGAAAGCCAAAAGCACTCTCTTTCAGCTTTCCCACCCAACAAAATGGCTGCCCAAAGGCAGGAGATTCAAAAATCTCACTTTAAAATGGCACCTGCCACCTTCCTAGCTGAGGAACAGACCCTGCCTAGCCAGCATGGCTACAGCTTAAGAGCTACTCTCCTGGCAGCGCCTACCACTGCAGCAGCCCACAATAGCCAGCCAGCCCAAAGGCTGACCCCACCAGCAATGACAGCCCAGCAACAAGCAGAAAACAGCTCACCTATTGAGGAAGAAATCCAAAAGGCCTTAAAAACTCTAAACTCGGCCTTTGGAACAAATTTTCTACACCCCCCAGCGACCTGGTCTACTCCAAGCTACCCAGAGAGGCCCTGGTCTACTTGCAGCCGAGATGGGACCCGTTCTACCTACGGTCATCTAGATGAGCCCCAGGCTACCATGACCTGCAAGGAAGGATCCCAGCACACCACTCCCTATGCTGCCAACCCCCTGGCCTACCCAGGCACCACCCCTGCAGCTTGCTTACCTGACCCGAGTTTTTCGGGAGAAGCCCCAGTGAAGAGCCCCTTGTCCAGCATCGTTCCTCTTCAAATGGCATCTGCACATGCCCAGTTGGAACCTCCCAAGGCAGGCCAGAGGCCTACCTCAGAAGCTCAACCAATGAGCTCTTTCTTCTGTGAAGGCCAAGCCACAATGAGCTCTGCACATGTGCAAAAGGTTTTTGCTCCCCCTCCCATCTGGGAGGAGCAATTGCTCACGTCTAGGCCAATGGGGAACAGGCCTGCTGTTACCATACCCCTCCCTTATTGTGCTGACAGGGGATACCAGCACAATGGATACAAAAGTAACTCCTTTACAGAGGGAAATGCTAACTTGTTGCCTTTAAGTTTTAATAAGCTGTCTGTTTCTGGGAGAAACTTGCATGAATGGGCCAGGGAGATCCAGGTGATACTAATGAGGGAAAATGGGCTTGATTTACTAATAAATCCTCCTCACAAGCCCTGGTCTATGGAAGTAGACATGCTTCACCATAAGATTTTTTGTCTGATTCTCCTTTCAATTGATCCAGCACTTTACACTAGCATCCCCCATGGACTCACTGTATGTGAGCTTTGGGAAATTTTATTTAACATGTTTAATTCTAAGAATTGTAATGCCACAGCCAGAATTTCCGAGAATTCCATTCGTCCAAATTAAGGGCTGGAATGGATATCAATGAGCACCTCTGTAATTTAAAGAGGATGAGGGAGGAATTAAATTCAAGGGGGGAACCCGTCTCTGAACAGAGTTTGATAAGTATCATTATTAATTCCTTGGATGCCAGTTGGGACAATTTTATTTCCCAATTGGATAACTCCAACTATAATGCTATATCCCTGGAAGTTCTGACTGGCAAGCTCATTGGGATAGGGCAGCCTTCCATAAAGAAAAGGGGATGACTAGAGGGACTGGAAGTCCCAGTAGAGTAAACACAATTGGTGAGTGCTATGGATGTGGATCAATGGGACATTTTAGGAGGGATTGTCCTAAAGTTGTGGGCCCAAGGACAAATCAAAGGGGACACTCAAACAGTAGAAACAGAAAGAGGTCACCCACTCCTAAAAGGAACCCCCAAACAAAACCTGTCAACCAGAGAAGGGGTAAAGGGGGCTATGTAAGCAACAAAAAGAACCAGTACAAGCAAAATGACTTCACAAGTATATCTGAGATGAGTTACCCCAGGCTCACCAAGCAAAAGTGTGAACAATTATGGTTGCTGGACAGTGGTGCTAGCAAGCACATGGTTTGTAACAAGCTGTTGTTGAATGACCTGGTTGACCATGATAGCACTGTAACCGTGGCTAATGGCCTGAGAACAAAGGCCACAGGTATAGGGAATGTAAGTATACATGGGCTTGGTAACATTGACAATGTGTTATATGTTCCAAAGCTGGAACATAACCTTCTCAGTATTTTAAAACTTACTGAAAAATGTAATGTAAAAGTAATCTTCTCAGAAGGAGAAGCCATGGTAACCAAGGATGGCAATATGGTGGGAAAGGTTATTAGAATCAATAACCTACCATATTACTCCCCCATTACAAAGCTTGAGGAGTCTGGAGCCAGTAACCAGGTCAATGCTGGTGATCCAGTTGGTGACTCCCAAGCAGAGCCTGAGGTTGACCATGAGGGATATACACAAGAGAAAGGGAAAACTAATTGTAATGTAAATAAAATCAAACATGTAAGGTTTGTCACAGAGCACAGTGATGAACAGTCTAAGGGTGCCAAAACCTTGTCCATTGGCAAACCCCTGCACGATGAGTATGCCCATCTCCTACACAGGAGAATAGGTCACCTCAGTTTCCCGATTGTGCAGAGGCTACCTGAGTGCGCTAGGGGGTTGAATGTAAAAAGTTGTAATGTATTCATGGATTGCTCTGTTTGCAGGGGAGCCAAATCCAGGGTGAAGCCAGCGCCCAGAAAATCCCAGAGGCAATCCAAACACATTTTTGAGCTGGTGCATATGGACCTGGTGGGTCCATTGAAACCCTCCCTCGGTAAGAACATCTACTTTCTCACCATAGTGGATTTGTGTACCCCCTCAAATCCAAGGATCAGACCTTTTCAAAATTCAGGGAATTTTATAATTTGATCCTAAACCAGCACAAAATCAAGATTCAGAGAATCTTTTAAATTAATATTTGCCCTTCTCCAGACTCACTTACATTTTTGAGATACAACCCAGTGTGCTCAGCAATAGCCTTCATTCCATTGTATATGCCTGCTTATTACTAAGCGGCATTTTTTACAAAGTCTAGCTAATTGCCCCCAACAATCTTGGGTCCTCAGTTTACCTACCCCAAGAGGATGGAAGGCTGAGTCAACCTTGAGCCTGGTGGGATTCGAGCCTACAGCAGTTGTAGGCAGCTGGAACTTAAGTGCAGGCAATTAACAGCCTGAGCCACCAAGGCCCTTAATCTTGACAGACAGAGGTACCGAGTTCAATTCTAACAACTTCTCTGTCTGGTTGAAGGAGCGGGGGATAGTCCACCTTAGGACAGCTCCTTATTCCGCCTTCCAGAACGGGGTTTTAGAGAGGAGAAACGGGGTTCTCCAATCAATGATGAGATGCGCCCTTGAGGATGCTGGCCTAAATTTTGCATATTGGGCAGAGGCCATATTGTATGCCAACTACACTCTCAACAGAATATGGTAGAGTGTTGTAGAGAAAACCCCCTATGAGATGGTCTATGGGTGTAAACCTAGTTTAAGACATCTGCATGTATTTGGGGTGATGGCCGATGTGCATGTCTCCAAGGAGTTAAGGAAGAAAGGGGACAGGAGGTCGATCAAATTAAGGTTCATAGGGTATTATGAGCCTGGGTCCAAGGCTTACAAATTTTGTGGAAATGACAAAAGGATTGTCATCTCAAGATTGGCCACCTTCTATGAGAACACAAACTGGAGCAGATTCTGCCTCCCAAACAGGCCCATGATTCAGCCAGCAAAGATAAAAATGTGTTGAAAACCCCATCTAGTGATGGTAACAAATCTGGCTCAGAGGATTGTGGAGAGAGGGCAATCTCCAGACCCCTTAAGGGAATCCTCAAAAGGCAAATGGGAGTGACCCGGGAGAAGGGGCATCCCAAAGTTAAAACTGGCAAAATTAATAGTGATGAAGTCAGTGACAATTTGGATAATCTGGATGATTCAAATTGTGAACAGGAGCCAGTTAGTAGACCAATCCGGACTACTAGAAATAAGAAACCTGAAAGGTTTAGTGACTTCATCACTAATGTAAATTTGGCATCGACCACTCCTCAAAGATATGAGGACGTTTTAAAGCTATCTCCAAAAGAGCAGGGAAATTGGCATGCTGCTATGGATTTGGAGATGAACAGCCTCAGGAAGCTGGAGGTGTTCACACCTGCTAAATTGCCAAAAGATAAGAAAGCAATTGGCACAAGGTGGGTTTATAAGAAGAAGCCACTGGATGATGGGAACTTCTTATACAAGGCAAGATTGGTGGCACAGGGATTCTCGCAGAGATACCCTGAAGATTTTGACGACACCTTCTCACCCACAGTACACCCTGAGAGCGTAAAGACAGCTCTCACCATAGTGGCCATACATGGGGAGAGTGTTCTGCAGTTTGACATACAAACGGCCTATTTGCACGCCAAATTGGACAAGGAAATCTATGTAAGGGCACCTCCGGGCGTAGATCATAGAGAAGATGAAATCTGGCTTCTTAACAAAAGTCTCTATGGTCTGAAGCAGTCTGGGAGAAGGTGGTATGAATGCCTTACCAAGTGTCTAAGGCAAATAGGTTTCACCGCCTCACCAGCTGATGAATGTGTTTTCATCAGGCAACAAGATGGTGTCAAGGAAACTGTCCTTGTATACGCTGATGACATTTTGTACATCAGCAAATCAGAGGAGAGGAGTAAATCCTTCTCTGATCAGGTAAGTAGAAAGTTTGCACTGAAGCCTCTAGGCCAGATTGACAAATTTCTGGGGGTTCAGTTCACAAAAACTGAGAAAGGATTTGAGCTTTCTCAGTGGGATAAAATCTTAGATTTGATTGACAGGTGCAACATGGCAGAGGCCAAGCCCTGTGACACTCCAATGCAAACAGATTTCCCAAGAAACATGTATAGTGATAGTGAGGATTTTGTACACAAAACTATGTACAAATCCGTATTGGGCTCACTCTTGTATATTGCAGGCTGGACTAGGCCTGACATCAGCCTATCTATAAATATCCTATCTAGGCATTCTGAAAATCCCAAACAAATACATTGGACTGGTATCAAGAGGGTTCTTAGATACCTTAAGGGCACAGCGAATCTCTCACTCTTACTTGAACCTTACATTTCGGAAATTCCTCAACTCTACACCTACTCTGATGCCGATTGGGCAGGTGACACCAAATCGAGGAAGAGTACTTCAGGTTATATTGTATATCTTAATAACTGTCCAGTACATTGGTACTCAGGTAAGCAAAAGTTAATTGCCACCTCAACAGCTGAGGCTGAGTACGCATGCTTGTCTAAAGTCTCCAACAACCTAGTATGGTGCAATGAACTCTTGAAGAGTTTATGGGGAGAACCAGAATACCCTATAATTATCCATGAGGATAATCTTGCACCAATTGAAATTTCAAAAGCTGAAGCCGTAGGCCACAGGTCACGCACATAGACATAAAATATAAGCATGTTAGACAGTTGTCTAAAACAGGTTTCATAAAGACAATATATACTGAAACGAAGGAACAGATCGCTGACATTTTCACCAAGCCCTTGCCTAGAGAACAACACATGTACCTGCTAGAAAAATTACCTTTAACTATGTAAGTATAATTATTCCAATGGTTGTAAATAGAGTGTGTATATATATAGCCCAATATATATATGTGTAAAAATTCTGTAAATGCATAGAGAAGGGGATTGTCAGAAAGTAGAACTTTCTGGAGTTACTATGCAGTTTACAAATTAGTAGAGTTTGATGGGGTGATCAAACCTACCAATGACAGGGTGGCATTGAGCACCTCACTGTGATACTGTAGGACACACCCCTAAATATAAAAGGGCTATCAACTGTCATCTTCAAAAGAGAAAAAATGAGGAGATTCTAAGGAGATTCTGTGGAGACTCATTTTGTCTGAGGGAGATTGGAGATACTGAGAAGATCCAAGACTCTGAGGAGATATTAGGATCTGACAGACTGAGGTCTGTGTATGAGAAGATATAGCAAAGAGATCTGAGAGAAGATCTATAACCTAAAGAGAAAGGGACTTTCTAAAGAGGTTAGCTATATCTAAGAGGTTATGAGAGGAAGAACTGTGAATCTCTCATAGTAACTTCTAGTTCCTTGAAGGACTGTTTAAAAGGAACAAAAGAAGAAAAGACTCTGTATATATTTAAGAATAATATATTTATTGATTATTCTGTTATAAATAAATCTGACACAACTTGACATTGCAATTTATTGAATGACTCTGTGAAATAGATATAGGTTTGAAGATCCAGGCCAAACTCAATTAATATTATTATTTAACAGCCCCTAAGCTCCTGATGGGATCCCTGGGGAGATCCATAGAGCAGCTGAGAGAGGAATTTGACCGAGCTACCATTATAGATGACGGCCCATCATGCTGCCCAAAACAGAGAGGAGTTTCCACAAAGCTTTCTGAAGTGAGGAGAAGTGGGCAAGATCACAGTCCCCCTTCTCTACCCAGCAGAAGAAAAAAGAGCCCACAGTGGCAGGCAGCCCCCTCTTCCTCCTGTGTGAAATAGAGCAGAAGGAAGGAAGGGGAGGAAGGTCAGCCACCTCAAGCACAGGTTTACAGGGGGCGACAGGAAGAGGGCAGAGCAGAGCTGTATGAACTGCTCTGGTTCAGGTGAAAATTTGATGGGGCCCCAGACCAGCTAGCTCTATTCCTTGACTCAGCTGAGTTCCACCTAGAATGCTATGGGCATCTCTATCCCTCCCTTAGAGTGAACACCATGGTGAACACCATTTCTGAGAGGTTGGAGGGTGAAGCAAGAGGATGGCTAGCAACCCTCCACAAGAGAAGGACCCCCCAGCTACATGACTCAGATGACTTCCTACAACTGCTAGAGGCCAGATTTGAGGAGGTGGGGTGGGCTGTCAGGATTCCAGCAGTTACCCCCATTTAAATCATGAGTCTCAAGCCAAATTTCCAAAACTTAAAAAGGATTTATTGGGAGTTAACATACTGGCACTGCCTGGGTGTAACTGACTCTGAGACTCATAATTCATTGTCACCTTTGATCCTGGTTCCCCACCCCACACCCTGGGTGTATCATAATTCATATTCTCCAATGGGACACATCCATAGCCAAGAGTCATCAATCATGCTCTGCAGTTAGAATTTTGCGCAGCAGAAACTTCAGTCACCTAATTACTATCTTTGAAAACATTTATGGAATGCAGTTTTGGTTTTGCAAGCTGCTGCACTGCTCCCCCCTCCCTTTCTGTTGGCAACTCTAAAAAGACCAGAGAAATATTTTATGATTTGACATCAGAGGTGGTATTCAGCCAGTTCGCACCAGTTCTGGCGACCCAGTAGCAAGAATTTGCGTGTGTCACAGAACTGGTAGTGAATTCTGGCTGGCCACGCCCCTGAACCAGTTCCCCGGTCACCGGTTGCTCAGTTGCCCCACCCACCCAATGCTGGCTCACTTGTGCAGCTCGCCCGCCCTCCACTCATCCTGCCCAGTCACTCCTCCCTTTCTATGTGGCACGCTGGGCCCTCGTGGCTTGCCTAACCTGACTTCCCCACGTGGTGCCGGCACCCCAACTGAGCAGCCCAGATCTGCCTGCCCTGTTCACAGGTAAGCCTGTGTTGCGCTAGGCCCTTGCCCACCCCCAGGGCCTTTCCAGGCCTCCCCCTCACTGTCCAGGGCTTTTCTGGACCTCCCCCCCACCACCTGGGACTTTCTGGGTGGGAGGAGGCCAAGGTGGGGCATCTTTTTCGGGCCAGTCCAGAGAGCACTCTTGAGGGGAGGCAGTGGCAGCTGCAGCACAGCTGTGGGAAGCAGCCCCACAGTTCCCAGCCTCCCTTTCGGGGCACCCCCACCTGCCGCTGCTGCCCCTCTCAACCCCAGTCCCAGTGCAGGAGAGAAAGTGAACTGAAAGGCTTTCCATTCACTTTCTCCCTGCCTTTCGGGGTGCCCCCACCACTGCTTCTGCCACCCCCTCAGCCCCAGCCCCAGCGCAGCAGAGAATGCAAATGGAAAGGCTTTCCATTCTCTTTCTTCCTGCCTTTCAGGGCGCCCTCGGCACTGCCTCTGCCACCCCCTCAGCCCCAGCCCCAGCGCAGCAGAGAATGCAAATGGAAAGGCTTTCCACCTGCTTTCTCCCTGCCTTTTGGGGTGACCCCGCCGCTGCCTACACCACCCCTCAGATGCAGCTCCAGTGCAGCAGAGAAAGCGAATGGAAAGGGTTTCCGTTCGCTTTCAGGGCACCCCCCACTGCCTCCACCCCCTCCTCAACCCCAGCCCCAAAGGAAGGAAGAAAGGGAGGAAGGGCAAGAAGGAAAGAGCAAGAAAGGAAGAAAGAGCAAGAAAGAAAGAGGAAGGGAGAGAAAGAGAAAGAAAGAGGAAGGAGGAGAAAGAAAGAGAGAGAGAAAGAAAAAAAAGGAAGAGGAGGAGACAGAATACTCTATGCTATTATTTTTAATTGTTCCATTATTTATCATATATTAATATTTTACACTATCGCTACACCTAGAGTGATTTTATTGCCTTTCTTTTGCCCAGGTATTTTTCAGGGTTTACATGTCAATAGTCCAGAGCATAAATACAGGTGTGTTTAACAGAGTTGAAAGGGACTATGGAGGTCTTCTAATCCAACCTCCTGCTCAGGCAGGAAAACTGAGGGTGCCAAATTCTGAACAGAGGTCCTGGGAAAGGTGTCAGAATAACAGAACAGCACTTAGAAGGGACCTTGGGGGGAACTCTATACCATTTCAGAGAAATGGCTGTCCAGTCTTTTGTTAAAAATTTCCACTGTTGGAGCACCCAGAACATCTGGTGGCAAGCAATTCCACTGGTTCATTGTTCTCGCTGTCAGGAAGTTTCTCCTTACTTTTAGGTTGCTTCTGTCTCTGTTCAGTTTCCATCCTGCTTTGGAAAATACATTGTTTGCCTTCTGGTGCTTTGGAAAATACATTGTTTGCCTTCTGGTGCTTTGGAAAATACATTGTCCCCCTTCTTTCTGGCAACTCCCTAAAAGCCTGTTGCCTATCACCATCTTGGGCAAAGCATGTGAGCCATTTCCTCCTTTCAGTGATCCATGAAAGTAAATATATAGTACGTAGATAATAAAGTCAACAAAAAGTGAACAACGTTTTTACAGAACTATATATATGTTGAGGCTGGGTGTGACAAGGAATGGCTGGGAGGGGAGGGGCCAGGTGAGGCACCCCTTGATGTGAGTGACATTGAGTTGGCCACACCCACCCAGTCACATGGCCACCAAGCCACACCCACCCAGTCATGTGACCCACCAAATAAGTCATGCCCACCAAACCGGTAGTAAAATTTTTTGAATCCCACCACTGGTTGACATCTACCATCAATTAATAGACTGAAATGAACTAGTCAACATCTGATAAAGAAGAAACAGTGCTGTTCTGGCTGCAGCTATGGGATAACCTAAAGAAACACAGGATGACATTTTGGATAAAGGCAGTATTTAAGAATAAAAAAGGAAGCTGAAATGAAAGAACATATAATAATAGAAGAAATGATGGAGAAAAGGGAAGAAAAATCAAGAATTGGTCAGTGCCAGGTAAAAATTAACTGCATGATTTTTGTTTTAAACATTTACTGGTCTATACCCACTCATTGCCAAGTAGTTTAAGAACATATTGCAAAGAGATAAAATTGAAGATTGGTTAACATCTGGTAAAATTTTCAAGATAAAGAAAAATCCAATAAAGGAGCCAACACTAGGCAATTGCAGGCCAATTATTTTCTTACCAATAACTTTCAAATTATTTTTTGATGGTGTAGCAGATGCAGTGCAATGGCATTTAGTTGAAAACATCTCTTTCCCCCTGAGCAGAAAAGTAACTGCCCAAATAGCAAAGGTACAAAACATTACCTCATAATTGACAAGATGATTTTGGAAAACTTCAAGAGAAGGAAGACCATCTTGAATGTAGCTTAAATTGATTACAAGAGGTCATCTGACTCCCTGCCATATGAATGGATAAGCAAGTGCCTAGAAATAACAGGAATCTGTAGAAACATCAGAAGCTCTGTGCAAAGATCAATGGCACAATGGGAGACAATTATTGGCCAATGATAATAGACTGGGAGAGGTTAATATCAAAGGAATCTTTCAAGGAGACTCACTATCACCAGTTCTGTTTGTTATTGTATTGATTCCTTTGCCAATACTGAACAAGTCAGGCCATGGCTATCAAACATCAAAAATATCTGCCAGTCTACTCACCTTACTTTACTTAGATATCCTGAAGCTGCATGGAAAAACACCTTCTGAAATAGAATCGCTACTTTGTATAGAAATATATGGCCAGATATAGTCAATGGAGTTGGTGTGAACAAGGTATTTTTTTCTTACCTCAATATCTTCATTGCTTTTGAACTCTTATTATTATTCACATTCTGTGCTTTGCATGCTGTTGTTTATCTGAAACAGAATACCCTGTGACAGGTATATATGTACATATGAGAAACTGTATGAGATGGGACTTTAGATCTCAACTGAAGGTGAAAATTAAAACAAGTAGACTACTGAATAATCAGGGTGACTACAAGCATAGTTACCATATGGAAGAATGTTAAAATTTACAAGTAGATTCAAAGTCACGTTTTCACACATTGAACAGATGCTGTTGTATAGTTATATAATTCAAGGCAGTGTGTGTAAAATTTTCAATCATGGTTTGCTAAATAAACAGTTAGAAACTGTAGGCACTACCTTCCCTATATTTTCTTTTTTAAGAACGTTTGGTGAATAAGATAATTTTTATAATTGCATTTAAACAATTGCATTAGTATATGCCTCCCTTTTTAAAGGTTTTGTTAACATTAAATTTTGTATTAAAAATAAAGATTATTTATTTACCACTCTAATCATGTTATTTACCCAATGCTATGTAATATACCTCTTAGCAAAAATTTGCTGAAGAACAAGAACATTTTTCAAGAACATTTTTCAGGAGAAATCTCTGAATTTAACATCTTTTATACCAATGAGAGAGAAAATGTAGTTTTTACTCTGTGTAAGTGTATTGTTATCTGGCTTAATAATGGACAGTTTACATTTCATATTATTATTAGACAAAATGTGTTACAAAAGAAAGTAGAATATTGATTGATTGATTTAAAAATATAATCCAAGAGAAGCATCAAAGAGAGAAAGATATAGTGATTGAAGAAGACTGAAGGGTTGAATAGAAAGGAAAGTAGGATGTCCAAGTGTATTTACTGTGTGTGTCCAACAGAGGTGCACAATTACCCACACATATATTACATGTATTTGCCACTTAATAAATGCTTGTTAGTTGTTTATGTTGTTATAATACTGGATGAAATCAAAATATTATAATGGACAATATTCCAATTAGATGGTATCCAGTTAGTTAGAACACTGAGTGATATCCAAATCACTGTAACATTTGTTTCTCAAAATCAGTACCAAAGAATCTCACAAATTTCTAGAGCAAATTTGGACAGGGCATAGGAATGGGGGCAGAGAGGAGGAAGAATTGCAGAAAATCAATCCCTTCTCTATTTCAGTAAAAAA
This sequence comes from Naja naja, assembly GCA_009733165.1. Classification (NCBI taxonomy): domain Eukaryota; kingdom Metazoa; phylum Chordata; class Lepidosauria; order Squamata; family Elapidae; genus Naja; species Naja naja. The sequence continues at coordinate 35,955,211 of CM019150.1, forward strand.
CTGCCTTCCATTGGTAGAGGAACTGGCCATATATCAATTTATAGTTTGTTTATTCTAGGAATATACATTGGAGGGGGGAAATATATTCTTCTTGTAGTATAACTGTCACAACTTCAAACAAAAATAAAGCCAATCATATGTGTAATATTAATCAAGAATTAAAAAAAAACAAAACAGACTTGTTCACTCTTGACTACTTTTTACAGGGTTGAAGGTATATGATGGCATTTTTGTATACACAAATGACTTTAGTGCCGTATCCTTTCCTTCTATCGGCCAGGTGGAGGCAGTGATGTTAAGTGGGCAAAATCAGTGGTGGGCTGCTATCAGTGGTAGTTCTGGTGAGCAGTTGGCCCCGCCCACCTGCCCCTGCCCTTTCCTATCCTATATTTCCCTGGTTTTTAGCTCAGCTGATTCACACAGCACAGTTGATTGCCGCACTTCAGCTATTTTACTCACCAGCGCTGACATAGAAGGTAAGTTTTTAAGCTTAAAATGGGTGGTTTTTGAATGCTGCACATGCAGCGAAGCTTGTGCTCACTGAACCAGTTGTTAAACTGGTTGCAACCCACCACTGGGCAAAATTCTCTCATATGTGGGCCAATGATGTCATTTATTAGGCTTTTCTTTTTTCCCTTGCTCTTCACTCTTCAAACTGTTTAAAATTGTACTATATTTTTGCTGTGTTTCAGCTGTTGTGTTCCAGCTATCAAAGGAAGATAAACCATGCTACTGGCTTATTCAGTGGAGCGATCAGCTTGATGCTGAAGAATCCAAAGAAGAAGGTCAAGGAATCTAGGCATCCAACTTTTGGGCTTCAGGCTGTCCACCTGCCTTTGTACTTGTAGATAAAGTGTGGAATGTTAAATTTTGTACCTGCAGGTTGATGGAAGAATAGAATGTCTTCATCTTAGCTATATACTCCAGAAGTGCACATGGACAAATTTCATTAAAAGCACACTATTTTCAGCTCCCATGTCTGTAAATGTAGAGCTGATAAAGAGAATCAGTTGTTTTGCTGTAATTGTGAAGTTGTCCCTGGGAAGAATTGCCATGCTACTAATGGATAATAACCCGGGTTAATGAAAGGCTTAATGAAGCTGTTTGTTGAGGGTCAGCAAATCTGCCCATGGCAGCTAATGTAAGGAAACAGACTGCCTTGCTTGAGGCTGTAAGTCTCAAGAGCTTCCAGAAGATAAACAAGCAAACATTTAAAGAAGAAAAGTCCATGACATTATTGCTTCTGAATAAACTTTGTGTCCTTTAGGGGGATTTATGAAGTATAATTCTGGCATGTACTTTTTCCCATTATCCGAACACATTTTCTGGCTAAATGGGACCATAATCCTGTTAGTAATATTACTGTCTGTTGCTATGGAAGTGGATCTGGTGATCCAAATTTAGTATAATAATTGCTTCTCTGATCCACATTTTAAAAGGAATGGGTGGTTTTGCATGGCTTTGATGGCTCTATGGTGACACTGCATGAAAAACATTTAGAGGGGCATAATTTTGAACAGAAACAGTGAGCTCTCTTTGTGCAATAAGAGCATTTCTTTTAATTTTGGTTCCTGTTCTGATGCCTAACACAAATAATGATAAATATGTGCATAAACAGCAAACATATACTCTTGGGATCAGGAGCAATATGCCACCAAATATTAGACCAACTTTCCAGTCTGTGATACCTTCCAAATATTTGGCTCTTAGTTCCACTGAATCATTCAGCCATGCTAGAGAGGAAGAAATCTAACTCTTTTGGCTTGTAATAGGTTGGAAAAATAACTGATTATTTCAAGTTATGATAGATGCTATTACCTATTGTGTAAATTCACTGGACTCTACTAGTTGAAATGTGGGTCAGAAACTAATTTTAGAAAGAGAACCTTCTCCCTCTCTCCCTCCCTCCTTCCCTCCCTGTATATATTGTCTTTTTCATTTACTTAAAATGCACTTTGAAGCAGCAAAGCAATACATTTGGTCACACTGCTTAGTAATATAACTACAGAAAGGAGGAAGAGGAGAAAAGAGAGAGAGACTGCAAGACAGACAGCTATTCCTTTCTGTAATGCATTTTGAATGCTAATGTGATGGAATTAAAAAGCTGCTTGTGGGTCTAAAAATATGACATTTTCCTGCCACCTACACCTCCAATCCCCTTTTGCTAAGCTTTGCTAAGTTTAGCTGCTGTTCTCCCAATATGAATGTCTCTGCCAAATCCCAGGGCTTTACTTTGAACATGGTAAGAAATGTGTTTCTTGCAGTATCAAAGCCTCATCCTTTCTGAATACACCTTTGATCAGAGCAGGAAGAAAGATTTGCTACCAAGTGAAACTTGATTCATTTGGGGATGCATTACATAGTTAAAAACTACCACTTTTCATCAAAGCCATGGCTAAAATTTGCACACCATTTCATGGACACTTTGATGGTTTGTAGCCCAGGTGCATGGAAGAAATTAATAGATTTGCCAGAATTAGTGGAGCACTAAGGAGAGTGATTTGGACTTTTAAATCTTCCTAATTAGGTAAAATCCAGGATATTTGATACAAAAACATCCCATATAAATTTCAAATTATATACATTGTTCCAGTAGACCACCCAAAAAGAAGGAAATCAATAGTCCACTTAGATTGTTAATGGAAATCCTTGGGCCTTCAGTGTCAAGAGATTGGAACATTTTGGTTTTGTTTTCTTAAATGCCCTTGAGGCAAATATATTGAGTTTAAATGACTACCTATTATGTTAAAAATAATCACCATTATTGTTACAAATTGTGAATTCTAATTTAGCCCCTATCCATGTATCTTGTATATTTAGTGTGTATTATTAGCCAAGCATAGTCTGCCTCACCTATCCTTACTACTCAAGGAATTTGCAGTCAGTTTATTTCTATTAGCATATCTTAGGAAAGTAATTCTTTCAACAAAGTGTCTATGGAGAGTCTCAGTCATCCAAATCATGTCCCAAAGGTGCTTTTTCAAGAGGCAACTGGACTTTCTGGTTTTCCTTTAAAGATGTTTCACTTCTCATCCAAGAAGCTTCTTCATCTTTGACTGGATGGATCCTTCCATTTCCCACCATCCAGTCAGAGCTGAAGAAGTTTCTTGGATGAGAAGTGAAACTTCTTCAAAGAAAAACCAGGAAGTCCTCTTGAAAAAGCACCTTTGGATTGTCTTTTATCAAAGGAAAACTATCTTCCCTTTGTTCAACCCTGACAGGCTGATCACTCCCCTTCATCTGCTAAAACTTCCACATTCTCTGGGAACTATTGGTAGTTCTTGAGTTATGAGCGCAGTTGGGACCAGAATTTTGTTCACTACTGTAAGAGATACAATCATTAGGCTGGATCATCATGTGACTGGATTTGATTTTACAACCATTTTTACCAGTCATTAAGCAAATCACATGCTCCTTAAGTGAATCACACAGATCTTAAATTAGAGGTCTCCAAACTTGGCAACTTTAAGACTTGTGGACTTCAACTCCCAGAATTCATAGCTAGCTGGCTGAAGAATTCTGGGAGTTGGAAGTCCACAAGTCTTAAAGTTGCCAAATTTGGGGACCCCTGTCTTAAGCGAATCACCTTCGTCAGTTGTTAGAAGCCGGTTGTTGGGAAGATTGCAAATCAGATTATGTGATTGGAGGATGTCACAACCATCATAACTGCAAACCAGTTGCTAAATACCCAAATTGTAAGCACATGACTCTGGGGATAATGTGATAGCTATAACTTTGAGAGCAGGTCAGAAGTCACTTTTTCCAAGGCCATCATAACTTTTATTTCTTGTTAAACAAAAAATAAATTTAAGATTTCCTGTATTTTGTTGGGAATCTCATTGCAGTGGATAGGCTCCAATAAGCAATGCAAAGAGATACATAAAAACAGAGCAGCTTGCTATTAAGAAATGAAATCCTCTCAAATTGGTGCTTCAAAAATAAAGCACAACAAATTGCAATTTTATTTTTACTACTCATCAAGGTGTGAGACAACATTAATATAAGTAGCAGTTTTCCACTAGTGACTCTAGTTAACTATATCACAGTAAATGCTTACCTTTAAATCAAGCTATGTTTTATTTAAAAACATGTGTTTTAATTTAGCAACTTTATTATTTTCAAAGTTGATTTCTGGGTTTGGTTAGTTCATTGGTTATAGGAATTGAAATACATAAACAATTCCTATAAAAGCAATTTATCTGCTTTTAATTGGAACCGTTCCTAACTCTGATTACATTAAAACAACAAAATGGGTACTGTGAGGACATAACACAATCTTCACACTCTTTAAAAGGTGGAGTTTATATTGTAATGTCAAAACTTTCTTAATTTGAACCTGCCTCTGTCCTAGGTGCCTTGATTGCAATTTTCTCGGAAACTGTTATAAATCCTAGTGGTCCCAGGCTGAATGTTATATTGGAGAAGACTAAAAACTTGAAAATGAGGATGTCTATGGATGTTTACCAGAAAATTCAGTTGCCTCTTGAAAAAGCACCTTTGAAAATGAGGAATACTTTTTCTTTGTTTACAAAGTAGCCCAATTTATATTTCTCAGACAAATACCAATGTTCCACTTCAGATTATGAATTGTTCTAAAAATTGCAGTGCACAGAATTTGTTTTGCTCAGAAATGGAATATAATTATATCTATGATGTGAGGAAATATAATATTAGAAGGAATAGCTTAATACACTTTATAAAAACATTTATATTAGAGGAAAATGTGTATAAGAATCAACGAAAATACCCATGGTTTCTCTCTTACTGCCTCAAAGGAGGTTAGCAACTCCTTCTCTCCCAATTCAGAGCCTGGCAAGTTATTTATCGTCTTTTCCTGTTGTAAGGTGCTCCTCTTAGCAGTGTCCCTTTCCAAAAAATTCCTGTTTGTTGTGGCCTAGATTCTTGCACAGAATATTTGGGGCATTTTCCACTCTTAACTTTGAAATGCTTCAGTTGCTGTTTTAAACTTGAATATTTTACTGCCTTAATTTGTTCCAGTATGTATAAATTATGTCAGTTATGTGTCATGAAGGGTCATAAAGAGTTTTTTTTAACACCTCTAGGGATGTTTTAATTTATCTGTTTCTGTTTTTCTTTATCTGAAGCAGAGGTGATATTCAGCAGGTTCTGGCCAATTCTGGAGAACCAGTAGCAGAAATTTTGAGTAGTTCAGAGAACCAGTGGTAACCTTCCCCAGAAGTGGGGTGGGAATGGATATTTTACAGTATCCTTCCCTGGAGTGGAGTGGGAATGGAGATTTTACAGTATCCTTTCCCTGCCATGCCCACCAAGCCACACCCACCAAGGTTTGCCATGCCCACCAAGCCACGCCCACAGAACCAGTAGTAAAAAAATTTTTAACCCCACCACTGATCTGAAGACTGAAGAAGTGAAACCAACAGGTTTATACTTCATCTTGATCCCTTTCTGAAAACAACTCTCTCTGTCTCTTTTTCCCTCTCTCCCCCAATTCTCAAAGTCTGCTGATGAAGCTAAGTTTGATGACTATGTTGATTATGTGCCATTAAGCTATTTTTTTGACTCCTATCAATCATATGTATAGATTTTCTCCATGACAATCAGGTCCTGACTTGATCTTTCAGGACTTCCAATAGTGCATTCATTTCTGCTGGCCATCCTCTTTTTTCTCTTTTCTCCATCTTTCCCAGCATTAGAATCTTTTAACTGGTTAAAGTTTCAGGTTGGGGTTCCAGAGAAATCAAATCAGGTGGTCCTATATGCATAGTACCTGATTTTATGTGATCATTCCAAAGTAGTAGAGTTCCCATCAATGTTTATAATAGTCAACAAGGCTCCTACTAGTTTTCCGTTTGAATGCCCTTGCCTCTTCCAATATGGGGAACATATAGTATCTGGTTTTGAAGACTTATTTATCTCTTATTCCCTTTTCTTAGAGGTCTCCATTCTGGCATTTCCCACATGTTCATTCAATAAAATTTTCAAGAACAAACTAGTTTGCCTGAATGGACTATTGTAAGAGGATTTCATATGTGTGCATTTATATATTTACCCAAATACATTGCACAAATGCATTGCATACATACATAGATATCGGTCTATGGACAAAAACCCCTACATCAATATATGTGATACCCATCTAGTAGCAGTAGAAACAATATGGGCAATATGGTCTAAAGTTGGAGGTCAGCATAGCATTAAAGCAGTGACCCTCCTGACTTGGACATTGGCGAGGTGTGTGCTGGGACTTCAAATTGCCAACAGTCTTGCCTAAAAGCCATGCTGAAAGAAGCTGGAATAGGTAAACTGAACTAGATGATATAAAGTGGATAACTTCTATAAATTAAATATTAAACTAGATGGAGCAGTTTATAGCAATTGTACACTTGTCAAAGTTAGCCAGCAAGTCTGAGAAATAAAACGTATCAAAGATGCTTTCTGAAGTGCTGTAATCCTATAAAAGCTGTACTAAGTGTTCTTTCTAAACAGCTGAATCCAATATCTAGTTCAAATCTATTGATTTAAATCAACAGAACTGAGCTCTGCATGTCTCTGAAAGCAAAGATCTAAATTCCTACCTTAGAAAAACTAATGCCTTGTTGAGATTAAATTCCACAATCATTTATGATTGATAGCTTGATGTACTTATCAAAATTGCTCTTGTTACTACATAATGTATAATCCTACACCTGTCACAGAGACACATATGAGCAAGGAACATTAAGACAAACTCTTTTTGTTTAGAGTTCTCAATAAAACTGACAGTGACGCAGAAGCAACTTGTTACATAGAATAGAGTCACAATATTCAGAAAATTGCACCTCAAACGTAAGAACACTGCTCTAATGGTCTCACAATTCTTCCTGATGTCAGTAGTTGGTGGTTACAGTTCTAGTCCACGAGTCCTCAAAGTTCAGAGAACAAGAGTTTCCATTTTGCTGTAAGCCAAGCACCTAGAAGTGTGTTTTGGGGCCTTTATCTGCTGTGCCCCTTTCCACCCATCTTGCAAAATGGCAAATGGATAAAATTGCATTGCAACAGCTACTCTCTCTCTTGTATACGATCTTATGAACTTTCTAGACATCCACATATGTGAAGCTTCATTGGAGAGAAAGCATGCTATTCTGTCAGTGGCCAGATAAGAGATTTAAAAGAATTAATTAATAATTAGACAATCCATGACCCATTAAGTCATTCTTATTTCCACAAATAATATAGGTGGTGAAGCCACCACTTCCTCCTTGGCTGACCTGCAGAACTGTCTGTCATTTTGCTGGAGAGAGAGAATACCAAGGAATCCATAAATCATGATGAAACTGCACTGCTACTCTTCATTCTTGTGTGTCCCCAAGGGCCTCCTTCCCTCCAGGAAGGAAGAGGGCTCACATTTTGACTGTCAGCACCTTCCAGACAACCCTACTTACTAGTAGGCATCCAATTCATCCCCTCATTTTCAATATATAATGTAATAGGTTTGTGTCTGCTCATCTGTCTTGCTGCCAGTTGATTAGATGGAGGGACCAGAGGATGGGAATACATCCTTTCATCTTCCCTTCTACCACACAATCTATGAGTTTCTAGGAAATATAATCAAAAGTATGGTGGTGCTGAACTGACCACTACTTTGCTAAATTTCAATCCTAGTCATGGATCCCAGATTTGAAACCAAATTCTTTAAGTTAGCTCATTTGAGATACTTTGGTTCAAATTGTTGCTGTACAATGCATTGTTCACCCAACTGAAGCTTAAAAAATATCAACAGTCGCAAGTGTTTTGGTAATATATAGATAGATGAGTTCTTCCTAGAGTTTTCCCACATGTGCAGGGTCAATTTTTTTTGATCAACAAGCACTATTGCAGTGTCGTGCTACAACACTGTATATAGCTGTTAATCCATTGGTTGCAACAGGAACTGACCAACTGGCTTGTCGCTTCAACTTGATGTTGGTTGGTCCATGTTAAGCTTAGCACTATCATTCAGGAGAGCAGGCTGCATCAGCATCAGCAAGGATGAACTAAACTCATTGGCAATTAGTTAATAATGAGTTAGATGCAGAATAAATTCAGTTCAGTTGCTTCCCACCACCATCCAAACTGGAGCAAAAGAGAAAATATATTTTTCAGTTTCCTAGTTTTGAAATGTACATGAAATTATTTTTAACAGTGTATTTTATTTTACTGTTTAATGAATTTCAACTTTGGATTCTGTTGTTTGTTTTGCTATCATGAATAATGAAATGCAGTGATTAAAATGTTGGACAAGGAGAGGGGAGACACAAGATTCTAGTCCATTTATTACACTGATCAATTCAAAAACAATTTCAGTTTGACATTTAAGACCATGCCAGATCCCATAATGCAAGAGAATTCATAGAGGCTTGGCATTCTGACAAATCAGCTATTAACAGATACACTGAAATAAACCATTAAAAAAAAGGAAACTACCAAAAGTCAAAGAAGTGGGAAAATAGCTCTAAAGACCTCTATCCCTAACACATCCAGATAAGCCAGGTTAGTCAAGAAAGAATCAGTGCCCTAATACACTATAACATTTAACTGGTCAACAACCTCCACTTTCTCCTGCACTGATCATGTTACTTAACTTGGCAATGAAAGTTCTGCAAGAAAAAAAGCAAGCTTCAGAACATCAAGAACTCAACATGTCCATTATCTTATATTCGTTTCTGTGGAGTGAATTAAAAAGAAATGAAATAGTTTATTCTTTAACCTGTTTGTGAATGGTGTCTTTGTCTTTTTTCACACTGCTTTCAACAATGGTCTATTTTTATCATATATAATAGTATCTCCCAAGTGTTTCATTCCCCAACAATGTTCATTTTCAATCTTGAAAATATTACCTTTTTTGCAAAAGAGTTTTTATTTTAAGACAAACATACAAACAAAACATAAAAACATAAAACCATCTTCCATATTATATACATACAGTGTGTCAGTTGGTTACAAATCTTTTGTGCTATCCTTTTTGTCATCATCACTCACAATTTATATAAACTTTCACATTGTCAAGTTAACATATGCTTATATATTTATCAGTTATTAAACATCTATGACTAGGCTATTTATTCCATCATTTTATACAAGATATTCCCAATTTTTATGTTTAAATTTATATTATCCTATCATCCAACGGGTGGAATAGTGGGGGCTACGATTCCCAGGGTGGTTGGAATGGATAGGAGCCAATGAGGAGGGGGACCATATCATGTTAGGGGAGCGCGTCCCCACTGCATCCAAGCTGTGGCGCGCTCCGACCCCTCACCCTCCTCTCAATCCCTGGGGTTTTGGGATCTAGGACCCCTGGGCTCCGGCTGGTGTATTTTAATGCCAGGTCCATGGTGAATAAGGTACCTCTCCTCCATGAAGTCATTGAGGAGGAGGCCACGGACCTGGCCTGCATCACCGAGACCTGGTTGGGGCTGGAGGGTGGAGTCCTTCTGGTTGATATATGCCCCCAGGTTTCTGGGTTATGCACCAGTCTTGACCCCAGGGTAGGGGTGGAGTGGTGGCTGTTGTTATTCGGGAGACCCTGTTTCCAAGGAAGGTCCCTGCTCCGGAGATAGGCGGGTGTGAGTCCCTCCTCTTGAGGTTTGGGCCTATGGGTCGGATGGGTGTGCTGCTTACATACCTGTCCCCCAGCTGTGTATCAGCCGCCCTGCCTGGGTTGCTTGATGCCATCTCGGGGGTGGCGGTGGAGTTCCCAGAGCTTGCAGTTCTGGGTGACTTCTACCTGCCCTCCTTGGGGGCAGTGTCGGGCTCTTGACAGGGTTGTCCCCATGCGTCCCCTTACTTGGCGCAGATCCCGGTCAGCTCCTTGGTATACCGAGGAGTTCTGGGAGATGAAACATCATAGAAGGGGGCTAGAGAGTAGGTGGAGGGTGACCCCTCCGGATCCGCCGAGCCCAGTTGAGAGCCCATATTAGGACTTACCTGGTAGCTGTGGGGGTGGCGAGAAGGTCTTATTTCTCCGCCCTCATAGCATCTGCAGATAATCGCCCAGCCGCCCTGTTGGGGGTCGCCTGTTCCCTCTTACAGTTGGGGAAGGTGGCGGACCCTCTGCGGGCAGAGCTGAGGAATTTGGTCTGTATCTGCAGGATAAAATTGCTCGGATCCGGGAAGGGTTGCGCTCGGACTTGCAGTGGTTTGGGGAAGGGGAGGCAAGAGGTCTGGCTAATGTAATCTGGACTGAGTTCGATCCTGTTTCTGAGGATGAAGTGGACAGGATCATGCGGCTGCTGAGTTCCACCACATGTTTATTGGACCCGTGTCCTTCCTGGTTGGTTTATGCCTCCAGGGAGGTCACGTGCAGCTGGCTCTGGGCAGTGGTCAACACTTCCTGAGGGAGGGCTGTTCCCTGCGCCTTGAAAGAGGCGGTGGTGAGGCCCCTTCTGAAGAAGCCTGCCCTGGACCCAGCCGTGTTGAACAACTTTCGTCTGGTCTCCAACCTTCGCTTTCAGCGAAGGTTGTTGTTGAGAGTGTGGTGATGGAGCAATTTCCACTTTTCCTGGAGGAAGCGGACTACCTGGATCTGTACCAATCGGTCTTCCAACCCGGGTACAGCACGGAGACAGCATTGGTCGCGCTGATTGATGATCTCACTAGGGCTCGGGACAGGGGTTTTTCCTCTGTCCTGGTCCTGTTAGATCTCTCAGCGGCTTTTGATACCATCGACCATGGTATCCTGTTGTGGCGTCTCGGGGGGTTGGGAGTGGGAGGCACTGTCTTACAGTGGTTCTCCTCCTACCTCTCGGGACATTCACAAACAGTGTTGGCAGGGGGGCAGAGGTCGACTCCAAGGTCTCTCACTTGTGGGGTACCCCAGGGGTCAGTCCTCTCGCCTCTCTTGTTCAACATTTATATGAAGCCGCTGGGTGAGATCATCCATGGCCCCGGGGTGAGCTATCATCATATGCTGATGATCGCAGTTATACATCTCCACCCTGGGCCACATCAGTGATGCTCTCTCCATGATGTCCCGTTGTTTGGAAGCGGTGTGGATCTGGATGGACAGGAACATGCTTCAACTCAACCCAGCCAAGACAGAGTGGTTGTGCATACTGACATACCGACATCTCGGTCCAGTTTGGAGGTTCCATCTTTGGTCATGGGGGAGGTGGTGTTTCCCCCCCGTGGACAGGGCACGGAATCTGGGGGTCCTCCTGACTCAGCGGCTCAAGTTGGAGGAGCAGGAGCCTGGGGGCCCAGGGCGGCCTCTGCCCAGGTCCCGCTGGTTCTCCAGTTTTGCGCCCATATCTGGCCAAGATGCCCTGCGCACTAATCACTCAGGCGCTTGTTATCTCCCCCGACTTACTACTGTAAACGGCTCCTATTTAGGACTGCCCTTGCATACCACTTGGAGGCTTCAGCTGGTGCAGAATGCTGCCCGCCGGGTAGTGATGGGAGCTTCCCGATACCCCATATTACACCTCTCCTGCGCAGCCTGCATTGGCTTCTGGTTTCCCTCGTGAGATTCAAGGTTTTGGTGTTAACATTCAAAGTCCTACCATGGCATGGGTCCATACTTTCTATAACGACTCCTCCCAGCATCAATACCAACTGCCCTGTATGGGCACACAGATGGGGTCTCCTCGGGTGCTGTCCTGACTCAATGTGCTTGGCGGTGACCCGGGGAGGGCCTACTCTGTGGCGGCCTCCACTTTATGGAATCTTCTTCCGCGGAGCTCTCGTTGGCTCCGATCTCTGCCCTTCCACCACGAGTTAAAAACCTGGCTGTTTCTACAATCTGGCTGTGCTGACTCTTTGGGGTTTGTTGATTTTAACTTTGGGATTTTAATTCCAATTTGGCTTATAATTGTTTAATATGTTTTTAGGTAATTTATTGTTATTGTTGTATTTTAGTTGTGAGCTGCCCCGAGTACTTTCGGAGAGGGGGCGGCATATAAGTTGAATGAATGAATAAATAAATAAATAAATAAATAAATAAATAAATAAATAAATAAATGTGCATATTGTATTTTATATCAATCTATTAAACTTGTATTACAAAATTATCTACTCTATTACATTACTTATTCTGTTTGTCCAACCATTGATAAAACAAATCCCATATCATATAAAATTGTTTATCTTCTTGCTCTCTAATTTCAAATGTCAACTTACTCACAGTCCATAATTTTCTTAATGACTTCCTCCTGCATAGGTATTTTATCATTTTTCCAATTCTTAGCAAATACAATTCTAGCTGCTGTTAAAACATTTACAATCAAATATTTCAACTCTTTATTGTAAATTTCTGGTATGATTCCCAATAAAAATAATTATGGTTTAAAGTCTATATGTTGTTTTATCATTTTTTCCAACCATGTGTGGATTTTAGTCCAATATCTTTTTGCGTCCAAACACATCCACCACATATGGTAATACGAGCCAGGTGTCTGATGACATTTCCAACATTTATCCGATTTATTCTTAAACATTCTCGCAATTCTCGTCGGGGGTAAGTGCCATCTGTAAAACATCTTATACAGATTTTCTTTATAAGCAGTTGACACTGTCATTTTATAATTTTGAGACCATAATTTTTGCCATTTCTCTAAATCAATCCCATATCCAAAATTTTCCCCAAGCAATCATCGTTTCTTTAACTTGCTCCTCCTCCAATTTAAATTCTAATAAATGTCCATAAAGTTTTTAAATTACATTTTCATCAGTACCTATCAAAATTTTATCTAATTCAGTCAACTTAACAACTTAGGCCTTGTTCTTCCAACACTTGCATAGATTTAAGTTCACCCTTTTCATTCAATATCTCACCATATCTAACTTTGTTCCTTTTTGTATATTATTGGATATGAAAAAGCTTCAATTATAGATATGCATAGTGGAATTTTTAGACAGTATTGCTTTTTAGTGTTTTCCCAATTTAAAAACAAAGCCTCTTGCATATGATGTCCTCTAAAGTACCCTTGTGTTTTAGTTCCCTTATACCAAAGAAATGCATGCCACCCCAACAGCAGGTCATGTCCTTCTAGGGTCAATAGTCTACTGTTCCTTAACGTTATCCATTCTTTTACCCACATCAGATTTGCCACTTGATAATATAATTCCCAATTGGGCAGAGCGAACCCTCCTCTTATTCTTGCATCTTGTAACAATTTAAGTTTTATTCTTGCTTTCTTGCCCTGCTAAATATATTTCAACACAATTTTATTTAAATCTTCAAAAAACTCTTTCCCTAATCTAATTGGAATTGTCTGGAATAAATATAAAATTCTAGGCAATACATTCATCTTAATTGTTGATATTCTCCCAATCAATGATAATTGTAAGTTTTTCCATTTTTCCAAATCCGTCGCAATCTGCTTTTTTGAGTTTAATATAATTATTCTCCTTCAGTGTGCTACATCTTGGTGTAATGTGTATCCCTAAATACTTGACCTTGTTTGTGACCTGTATTTCTACAACTTCTTCCAACTCTTTCTTTCGTCTTGCTACCATATTCTTTGTTAATATCTTTGTTTTATCCTTATTAATTTTCAAACCTGCTACTTTTCCATACTCTTCTATCCTTTCTATTTCTGTTTCCAATGGATCCTTTAGTATAAATACTGGATCATCTATGAAAGCTTGCAATTTATACTCTTCCTTTTTAATTTTCATTCCTTTTATTTCTTTGTCTTCTCTAATATTCCTATTCAACACTTCCAATGTTAACACAAACAGCAGAGGCGACAGTGGACAACCTTGCCTAGTCACTTTTCTTATATCTATAGATTCTGTCAATTTTCCATTTATCATGACCTTTGCAGTTTGTTTATAATATATCGTCTCAATGGCTTGTATAAAATTTTTACCAAAGCCCATTTGTGCCAATTGCAATAATATAAAGCGCCAACTCACATTATCGAAGGCTTTTTGAGCATCTGGAAACATCAAAGCCATTTGCTTTTCAGGATGTACCTCATAGTATTCCAAAGTATCCAGAATTATTCTCATATTATGTTTAATCTGTCTCTTTAGCAGAAATCCATTTTGATCAACATGCATAAAATTATTTAAATATCTTTTCAATCTTTCTGCCAAAATTGAAGCAAAAATTTTATAGTCTGAATTTAATAGGGAAATAGGTCTATAGTTTTTAACTTGCTGCAAATCTGTATCTTCCTTAGGTATAAGAGTGATACATGCTTCGTCCATGTTTGGGGCATCCTCTTCTTTAACATAACTTCATTCATAACTTCTAGTAATTGAAGATTTAATATTTCCTGAAAGGTCCCAAATATCTGGACCAAGATGCCCTTCGCACTATCATTCATGCACTTGTTACGTCCCGACTCGACTACTGCAATGCTCTCTATCTAGAACTGCCCTTGCATACCATCCAGAGGTTTCAGCTGGTGCAAAATGCGGCTGCATGGGTTGTGATGGGAGCTTCCCAATACTCCCAAGTTACACTCCTCCTGCACGAGCTGCATTGGTTACCGGTTGCCCTCCGGGTGAGATTCAAGGTGTTGGTATTAACATTCAAAGTCTTTACTTTGGGTCCGGGGTACTTGTGGGAGCGTCTCCTGCCACTATCGAATACCAATCACCCTGTGCGCATGCACAGACTGGGACTCCTCGGGGTGCCATTGGCAAGACAATGCTGGCTGGCAGTGCCTCGGGGAAGGGCCAACTCTTTTGTTGCGGCTCCCATCTTGTGGAACCAACTCCCTTTGGAGCTCCATCTGGCTCCTGATCTTCGCTCTTTCCACTGTAGTTTGAAGACCTGGTTGTTTGAACAGGCTGGGCTGGACTGACCTCCTGGGGTTTTTTAAAATCTATTTTAAATTGATTTTAGTGATTGGGCTTGTTTGGTTTAATTCTTTTTAAAAAATATTGTTGTTTTTTAATTGTGAGCCGCCCCGAGTCCTCTTGGAGAGGGGGCAGCATACAAGTCCAATTAAATAAATAAATAAATAAATAAATAAATAAATAAATAAATAAATAAATAAAATCCAAAATTCCACTGGCAATCCATCTGGACCTGGTGCTTTTCCAGTTTTCTGTTTTTTTTAAGCTTCTATTAATTCCATCATTGTTATGTTCCCCTCTAACATTGTTTCAATGTCTTTAGGTATCTGGGGTAGTTTCGCTTTCTGTAAATATTGCTTGACTTTTTCTTCTTGAATGCCCTCTTGGAAGTACAGTTTTCCATAGTAGTCTTGTATAATTTTTTTCTTCTCCTCCTTGTCATAGCAGATATGTCCTTCTTCATTTATTAATTGGTTTATCCTTCTTGCTTCTCTCTCCTTTCTCAATATATAGGCTAACCATCTGCCTGGTTTGTTTGCGTCTTCGAAATAGTTCTGTCTAGCATTTTTAACTTTTTGTGCTAGTTCTTCTTTTTCCATTAGTCCCATTTTATGTTTAGTTATGTCCATTCTAATTTTAATGTCTTTTTTTGCGGGGATTTCAGTAGCTCCTTTTCCATCTTCATATAGTCGTCTTCCAGTTTCTTGAAGGTCTTTTTCTGTGTTATGTTTCTTTTCCTTGTATAATCTATTATCAAACCTCTTGTGTAGGCCTTCATTGTGTCCCAGAGATTTTGCAAAGATGTATCCTCTTTTTTATTTTCTTTGAAGAAGAAAGTCAATTCTCTCTCTATTTTCTGCTTAAAGTCTTTTTCTTTTAATATTGTATTGTTCAAAGTACATCTAGATCTCTTCTTTTGTCCTTTCCATGTAACTCTTATTGGATTGTGATCGGCCCAAGTGCTTGCTTCTATTTCAATTTCTTGTATGTTCAAAATTAGTTCCGCTGACATCCAAATCATATCAATTCTAGACCAAGATGTATGTCTATTTGAATAAAAAGTGTATTGCTTATTCTCCAGATTTCTCTCTCTCCATGCGTCTTTTAAGTTTAGTTCTTCTATCATTTGAAAGAAGGAATTTGGCAGCGTCTTTCTTATTTTCTTTGTTGATTTCTGCATTTTATAGTCCATTTGTTCATTAATTATTCCATTTAAATCTCCCATTATACAAATATTCACATAGTCCAATTCAATTATTTTCTCATGTAATCCCCTGTAAAATTCTTCTTGATTGTCATTTGGAGCATAAATTGCAATTAAAAGTGTTTTAATATTATTGTCCATCATTTCCACCATCAAAATCCTTCCTTCATCATCTGAATAAATTTGTTCTGCCACAATTGTGTCTTTAATATATAAGACCACACCTCTTTTTTTACATTGTGTCAAGGATGTAAATAGTTTCCCTAATTTTTTTTGTTTCAGTAAATATTCATGTTGTTTTTTGATATGTACTTCTTGTAAGCAGATTATGTCAAACTTATACTTCTCTAATTTGTGAAATATTTTTCTTCTTTTGGTAGCCAAGTTAAGTCCATTTATGTTAATCGAAATCAACTTTCTTTCATCCATGTTAGGCTTTATACAAGGGTTTAATTGCTCTAGTGGATCTTAATTCTCGCTGCTCTCTGGGTACACCACCTACTGCACCTTCTTCCTTTTCTTTCTCTATTGCTGTTATGCACTCCTCTTGAAATTCAATTAATGACTCTTCTTCTATCTTCCTCTTTTCCTCTAAAGTATTCTTGATAGAATTGTTCACCTTTTGCAACTGTATCAGTTCTGTGTCTTTGCTCCTGCCAGTTGAACAGGAGACCTTCTGGTATCAGCCATTTATAATTCACTCCTCTTTTAAGCAGTGCTTTGGTCAGGAATAGGTATTCTCTTCTCATCTCTCTTATTCTTCTTGGTATCTGTTTCAACACAATGATTTCCTTGTCTTTATACTTCAATGCTTTCTCTCTTGCCACCTGAAGTATCTGTGTTTTAATAGTTTTCTTAGTAAACCTGATGTGAACTTCTCTTGGTAGCTTATTTCTCATTGCATATCTTGTATAGACACGGAATACTTCATCCATCCCATCCACCATCTTCTCTTTGGTTATCTCTAGTGCTTCTGCCAGTATTTATGTCATTGTTTCAGTCAAATTTTCACCCTTTTCTTCCTCTATATTTTGAAATCTCAAATAAAATTCTGATCTATCCACTTCCCATCATAATGATCCGCTGTTGCCTTTTTTGACTTCACTCCATCTAGTATCAATATCTTCAATTTTCTTGTCTCTTTGTGTATATTCTTCAATTTTCTTGAATCTATCTTCATATTTCATCATCATCTGTTGGATATTCTCCACTTTCCCAACTGTCTCTTCAGTTCTTTTCTCAATGTTCTCTGTTCTCTTTACTATATCATCTGTTCTCTTTGCAATATCATTTGTTTTTACTTGTAGATTCTGAGTTCCTTGCATAATCATCTGCAGTGTCACTTCCTTTTCTTTGGCTTGTGCCTCCTGTTGTAACTGTCTGAATTGATCGCTGTCCTCCAGATGGTGAAGAAGAAGCTACTGGTATTGAAGAAGTTGGAACTGTTGGTTTTCTGCTCATCTTAGTGCTTCCAAAAAAAAAAAAGAATAGGAAAAAGGAAGAAGAAAAAGGTGAAAACAAACGGCTCTCACTTCAAAAAACAAAAGGGGAAGAAAAATCTTCAGGCACTTGTGTACCCTAATCCAATTGGCTGCAATAATATGCCAAAAAAAGAAAAAAGGAAGAAAGAGGAAAAAATAAGCCAAAAAAAAGAAAAAAGGAAAAAAAAGGAAAAAAAATCTTATTAAAAAAAAAGAGAAAGAAAAAATTAAAAATAATATTTCTCTTTTAAAAAAAAACCAAAAATAAAATATAGTCTAGTTCCTAAATGAAAAAGCTAGATCCAAACCATAAAAAGTCAGCCGGGGGGAGGGGAGTGAAAAAAAAAGTAACCACAGATTCTAACAAAAAGAAAAAAGCTACTGCCACCAGATATCCAAGGCTCTTTAATAAATCAAATTAAACTTTCCAGTGCAGATATTTTCAAGGTCACTTCGATTTTTTTCTTTCAATTCCAACTCCAGACTCCACTATCAATAGTTCACAGATGAGCACCTGTGTAAACAGTCTGTCATGCTTACCCCACTATCTCTTACAGGGATAGCACACATACATAAACAAATGAAAGAAAAAAGGAAACAATATATCCAAGCCTCTAAATGGCAGTGCTTTCACCTTCACTCCTCCCCTTAGAAACAGAAAAAAAGTTATAGTGAAATTTACCTTTTTTCTAGAAAAAAAGGAAAGAACAGAGCTTAATCCAAAAAAGAATAAATAAATAAATAAATAAATAAACCTTCAGAACAGGAAACTATTTAAATGGAAAAAACCCAGTCCATTTAAAAATTGAAAAACTTAGTCAAAATTCCAAGTTCAAAAAAAAGGGGAAAAAAAGACCATCAATTAAAAAAAAACTTAATCTCACTGCTTATAAACTGTTCTCTTTACTTTTAAGTTCACATTCAAGCTTTTAGGGTGTTCTCTTCAAGAATAAGTAAATAGAAGAAAACTCTCACCAAACTGACACACTCTCTTCCAATCTTGCCATTCTTTCGGAGCTGTCCCAGCTTCAGCAGCTTAAATGGCCGCCGCTTTTCCGTCAGCAAAAAGAGCTTCTCCTGGATCAACCAGGGACTTTGCGGTGTCCCTGGGATCAACAGGACATGCTCTTTACCTTCACCATCTCTTTAGGATGGTTTAGGTCCAAAAGGACCGTCCAGCGGAGAAGATATCTACGGCAATCCAGGAGCTTCCAGATCATGAGTAGTATTGCCATGACGCCAGCCCTGCCCTCTCAGTCTTGAAAATATTACTGAGTAAATCTGATTGACCTCTGTTTTTATCTATTATTTGCATTTTTATGAAAGCTGAAGTTGGAATATACATTCTAACTGAAAACACATACCTTTGCCCTGAATAAAATAGATTCTTAATTATATCTTCATCTGCAATATTTGAATTGTCTGCCTCTTTCTCTAGTTTGACATTTAAAATAACCTACAGAAATTTGATGAAGAAATGTTAATATTGAAAATTTTTGTTTGATCCAGTTTTTTAAACAAACTGATCTAATTGTATGTTCTAATTCTATGTACTGTAATTCTATTCTCAATGTGCAACACAACTGTTCTTTAAATTCTATACTTCACTAAATTTTTATAGGATAAATCTTACTTCAGAACAATAAATGGATCAAATATTTCATTAATATATGGAACCTATGGAATTATGTCTTGGTGTTGTTGGGTTTTTCCCACTTATACAAATTATTACTTTTTGGTGTTTTATTATTTTCCTGAAAGTTTTGTGTGATTTTCTCCTGCTGCTTGGCCATTAGTCTTCTTTACTAGAAATCTTGTCTGCATTTGGGATATGTGCAAGAATCTTTTGCATGATCCCATCTTATCGAAAAGCCTCAAAATGCATAAAATAAAAGAGTTAGAAGGGACTTTGGAAGTCTTCACCTTTTTCTTTCGTCCAAATTCGGCCAAGCCCATTTCAAATGCAAATTTCATAGAAAACCTGCAAGTATTTTTGAGAAAGTCCTTGTTTGCACATATACTGATTTATTTTTGCCAAGGTATATTCACTGCCAACCATATGCTGCACCTGCAAAATTGTGAAGTAGTTCACTGATAAAATTTCATAGTAATAATAGAATATTAGAAATCAGAAGTGAGGAGTTAAAGTACAGTACACTATAAGAAGAGTGAACCTAATTGTCTTCCTAATTGACAGGCCTCAATCTGGAGAATTTTTAACTAACATGGCCATTGCTGAGAATCTGGGGAGTTAAAAAGGTTTTTGAGTTTAGTAACACATAGTGGGCCACATGAGGGGCAGAACTGATTGATTTAGAGATGAAATGTTTGACAAGAAAATCTAATTTTTATTGTATTAAGAATGTTATTAAAATGCAAATTGTATTCCGTATTATATTAAGAACATTGCTTGACATAAAAATTAACTACATGCATATTATCCAAATGAGTTAGTTACCTTAACTTAATTGGGGGTGCATTTTTAAGTATCAGAGACTTGTCATTATTCCTGGCAAATAATACAATGTAACAATGTAGCATTTAACAAGATTTTATATATTATTGCAAGCTTGCATGTCTGTACCATATAATTAGACACATAATTAGAGAGAGAAATAATAATAATGAATTCAGCCATACTAACAGAAAACAACCTCTGCATGAATGTTCCAATTACTTACATTTCATTCCAATTATTTTCATTCATTCACAATGGATATTTATATTGGAAGTTAATAATTTCAAGACTCCAAAAATACTTTTTAATTTATTTATTTCTCAATTCATTTGAAATATGCCTAACCCCCTTCCAATACAAATCTAGAAGACATTTGCTCAATATTTACTTCTAATAGGATAATTTCTCTTTCTTTTTCAGTCCCAGAGCACTTTAGTTTCCTTATTTTCTATTACTTTGTCTATTTTGTGCTCCCACCAGATTTTGCTTGCAGGCAAATAATATTTCTTGCAGATATTCCAATGCACCATTTTTGCTACTTTATCATGCCATTGTTTGTAGTCAGTTTATACAATTGTCTTGCAGAGGCTATCTAGGAGGTCTACAGTTTCTTCTGCTTCTTTGCAGAGTTGGCATTTGTTCTCTCTTGCTGTCTTCTCAATTCTAGCTTTGTATGTATTTGTTCCTATGGCTTAGTCTATGAGCCCTTCTGCAATTTCTTCAACTTTCATGCTCTTAATCATTACTGGAGACAGCATTGGTCGCACTGTTGGATGATCTCTGGAGGGCTTGGGACAGGAGACATTCCTCTGTCTTAGTCCTATTAGATCTCTCAGTGGCTTTTGATACCATCGACCATGGTATCTTGTTGCGGTGCCTCGGGGGGGTGGGCGTGGACGCACTGTCTTGCGGTGCTTCTCCTCCTACCTCTTGGGTCGTTCACAGCTTCATGTAGATGTTGGCAGGAGGGCAGAAGTTGACCCCACAGCCCCTCACTTGTGGGATGCCCCAGGGTGGCCCTCTCTCCCCTCCTGTTCAACATCTACATGAAGCCGCTGGGCGAGATCATCCGCAGTTTTGGGGTGAGGTATCATCAGTATGCTGATGACACCCAGCTTTTTATCTCCACCCCAAACCAACTCAGTGGTGCCCTCACCATGATGTCTTGTTGCCTGGAAGTGGTTCAGATCTGGGTGGGGAGGAACAGACTCCAGCCCAACCCAGCCAAGACCGAGTGGCTGTGTGTACCAGCATCTCAGATGATCCAGGATGTTCCATTGTTAGACATGGGGGGAGAGGTGTTGCCCCCATGGATAGGGTTCACAACTTGGGTGTCCTCCTGGATACATGGCTCAGTTTGGAAGAGCAGGTGGTAGCCATGACCAGGAGGGCATTTGCCCAGGTTCGCCTGGTGCATCAGTTGCACCCCTACCTAGACTGAGATGCATTACGCACAGTCACTCATGCACTCATTATGTCCCGAGTTGACTACTGCAATGCTCTCTATATGGGGCTGCCCTTGCAGACCACACGGAGGTTTCAACTGGTGCAGAATGCAGCCGTGCGGGTTGTGATCCCAATACTCCCATATTACACCCCTCCTGCGCGAGTTGCATTGGCTGCCAGTTGCCCTTCAGGTGAGATTCAAGGTGCTGGTACTTACCTATAAAGCCCTATATGGCTTGGGGCTGGGGTACTTGCGGGAACATCTCTTACCAGCATGGAATGTCCATCGCCCGGTGTGCTCCAACAGACAGGGCCTCCTTGGGGTACTGTCAGCCAGAAAATGCTGGCTCATGGCCCCTAGGGGTAGGGCCTTCTCTGTGGGAGCGCCCACTCTATGGAACCAGCTGCCCCTGGAGCTACGATTGGCCCCTGACCTCCGCTCCTTCCACACGCAGCCTAAAGACATGGTTATTCGAACAAGCTGGCCTGGACTGAGGGGGTGGGGTTAGCTTTTAAATGTTAATGTTTTTTGGGTTTTAGATAATTTGTTTGGGTTGAATTTGGGTTTATTAATTTTTTAAAGAATCTTAACTTTTGTATTGTGTGTTTTTATGATGTGAGCTGCCCTGAGTCCTTCAGGAGATAGGGCGGCATACAAGACCAAATAAATAAACAAACAAACAAACAAATAAATAAATAAATACACAATATATTATCATTAGATATAATATTCAATCAATAATGATTCATTAATATTTTTGCTGTTATGTTAATATTATGTTATCTTATAAAATGGTAGGCTTTACTAAGTATTCAAATATGGAAAATAAACTGATGAGATCCTTTCTTTTCATTTACAACATGTTTCATAATATAGTTTTTCACTGGGTTAGTATTACTCAGCCTTTTTGGCTGTAACTTTGTTTTGGGCTTTCCATCTTTAAACATTAAGATAATCTTTAAAAAAATTAAAATCAGGGCAGGGAGCAAGTGGGTGAAAAGGAAAGTTATATCTCTAGATCAGCCATCCTAGTAAAATAGAAGGAAAATGGAAAAGGAAAGTAGATATTTTTTCTCATAGCAGAAAATCATTTTTAAAAATTTTCATAGTTGTGGGACAGAAAACAATTTCACTTAAAGTTCCAATAGTACACCCTGATATCTGATGCTAGAAACAATCATTCAAAGTTTAAAATGGTTGATTTTTAAATTAAATCAGGAATGATTTATTACTGACCTCCTCTACTCTGTAAGGCAGTTCTTACACAGTATATGCTGCTTAAATGAAATGTGCAACAATTAATTGACAAAATGCTTGTTTCTTGGATTCTTGGTGACAGTAACTAATGTAACTAAGTCATTCTGAACAAATTGTGCAAGTTGTGTATCCCTCTTTCTGTCTCCAAAGTTACTGTTGCAAACAGTGAATACATACTTCAGTTCACTCATCAATATGATCAATGTGTGTTGTTTGTTTAGGCAGTATTTGTTATAAAAATAATAATAATGAAAAAAATAGCAACAAAATGAACGGGTGAATTTTCTTGATCTTATAGTTTCCCAACCTTTAAGTAACTCTGAATAAAGTTCACGGCATAAATACAAGTATAAAAACAAACAATTTTTCTATTCCAAACTGCTCTAGATGCCATGCAGGTTGTGGTGGAGACCATACCTATCGTTTCAAAACGATTGCAGAAATTAGCTCAGTTTTCCATATACAGTAAATTAAATAGCACTTTAGTGTAATGTATTTTTTTTTAAAAAAAACAAGCTTGTTTCATCTGAAGCTCTGCTCAGATTCTTTTGCATTTATTTATTTATTTCTTCCTCTGGCTTCCTTGTGAGTCCAATGAAAATCAGATTGATGGCTTCTATAGCATCTCTCCTGCTTCTCTGAAAGTCTGGCAGTGAATTGTGCTGTGTGGTGACATCACTGTGATAGATTACACATGCACATGTGATATGCTATATTTTTCAAGGTCTCTTGACAGCCTGGTCCATTAATCCGTTTCATTGAGCATCTTCCAACAGGAAGTATTTTTTAAAAAGTGCTGTGTGAAAGAATTGTAATATTCCTTCCACCAAACATGAAATTCTCCTCCCCTTAAAATTGATCCTGAACAATTCACCAGGATGCCAGTAATTTCAAACATCATTTTGGATCCCAGAAATTGTAGAAAGGATTTGGTATTATTGTTTCCTGATTGGATTCTGTGTTGTATAAAGGGAATGGATGCATTCCTTAACCATTAAATGTAATTCTTTTATGTAGAACTAGCTTAATATCCATTCTTCGCTACAAAACTATGTGGTCAAGCTTAGTTTTTGGGAAGGAAAATAAGGGGAAAAATTCTGCCTCTGCCTACCAGCATCCAGCAATATTCATCTGGCTAGCATCCTATCAGTGTGTGAGAGAGTTGAGGGCTCTTTGGAAATGGAAACAGTATTCGCTGTGTGAGCAAGAAGGAGACAGCAAGGAGACTGGACGTGGCTTAGCTCAACTGTTCTGTACCAAAGCTGGTTGCTGCTGTGAAAGTAAAACTGAAACTCCTCTCCCCTGATTGTGTTTTGCATTTGGAACAGATTTCTTTTCAGGTGGGGAGGGGGAGTAGAACTTCTTAGCATCAGAGCGTGTTAATAATAATATACAAGATACTAATGCTCTGATGGTCATTTCAAAAAATCCTTTGTTAGTGAACACTTAGAAGCCAAGAGGAACATACGTGCCAAATTTCTAGTTTGTAGGCTTTATGGAGATTTTGTGATGATGTGTGAGTGGTATTTCACTTTTATATATATAGAAGATAGTAGTGTGTACTTAATTTTGTAACTAATTTCTTTGCTATTGTTTTAAACATTCTGCTTAAAAGTTGTACATCTAACTTTCTTATATGAGCATTTGATCTGAGTTGGTGTGTTGTGGCCTGTCAGCTGCCTGCCCCTCCAGCAGCTGAATCAGAGGAGGAGGTGTGGGAGTCAGGGTCAGCATCAACAGAGGTGGTATTCAGCAAGTTCTGACCAGTTCTGGAGAACCGGTAGTGGAAATTTTGAGAACCAGCAAATACCACCTCTGACTGGAGATTTTACAGTATCCTTCCCCTGCCACGCCCACCAAGCCATGCCCACAGAAACGGTAGTAAAAAAAATTGAATCCCACCACTGAGCATCAGGGCAACCTGGGAGCTCTGAGGGGGACGAGGGAATGGAGCTGGTGGAGAGAGAGACAGAGGCAGAGCCTGGGCCATCTGACAACCCTCAGATGGAGAGTCAACAGCCCCCAGATCTAGAGGTGGTTGATGAAGAAGAGGAGGAACAGCTGGGTCCAGTGCCTGACACACAGCTGTGCAGAAGGCAGAGGAGAGCAGTGGAAAGCTGTGGGCTGATCCTGGCAAAGGAAGAGCCACTGTTGCTAGCAAAGCCCCACCCTAGCTCTAGGGATAAAAGGCAGGGGGCAGAAATGAATAGGTTTGGCAGACAACTAGGGATGGGATTCTACCAGTTCACATCTATTCACTAGAACCTGTTGTTAACATTCTAAGCAGTTTGGAGAACCGGTTGTTAGAAGAAATTACTGGCCTAATCCTGTAAGGAAGGCAGGAAGGAAAGATTCTGGTTTTGCTTACAGAAACTGCCTCTCTGTTAACCCTTATTACATTCTTGGCAGGACTAGACTTCCTGTCTCAGGAACATCTCTGGAATTTTTTTCCCCTCCTTTGCTGGTACTTTGCTTGTGTGGAGTGACCATTCAAAGTTACAATGGCACTGAAAAAAGTGACTTATGACCATTTTTCACACTTACAACTGTTGCAGCATCCCCACAGTCATGAGAGGCCAGGTGAGGAGATGCGTGCCTCGATGTGAGTGATATTGAGCCAATAACATGACCACCAAGTCATGTCCACCCAGTCACATGACCACCAAGCCATGCCCATGGTTGTTAAAAAATTTGAATCCCACCCCTGCAGACAACTATTCGTCTTCTGGCCGGATGGACTTGTTAGCCTGCAAGAGAAAGTTTTTGCCAAGGATGCCAGCATTCCTAATAAAGGAATCTTTTGAGTTCATGTCAGAGGGTTTGTTGTGTTTGGGGAACTGGGTCAGAACATGGTAACTGGGAAGCCATGCTTAGCTATGCTATCCAGGTGTGTGAGAAATGACTTTCATTTTGCTTAATTGTGTTTTATTGTTTAATCACCCAGAGTCAATTGACAGGGGCAGAATAACAAAGGAGTAAATAAATGGCCCAATGGCAGAAGTTCCTTCAGTGTTATCCACTGGAATTTCATTGTATCACAGAGACCCCAGGGGACTGCATACAGCTGGAAAGATAAGTGTATCATTTGTCCATCTCATAAGTAAATAAGTGGAAGAATACCACGTCACCCACAAGAATATTTTACTAAAGTTCTCTTCTTTTTTGAATGAAAACCTGAATGAAAATTCTCATTCATGAAACTGGTACATTGATAAATCAATGCATTATTTTATACTATATTACATTTCTTGTTGTATTTTTATATTTTAATGGTTTTGCAGTAAAATGCTTATAATTAGGATGGGAGGGAGGGAGGATTCATTATACCTTATGTTTATTTACACTTCTGAATATATTTCAAGTAATTCACAATCCTGCTTCTTTTTTTGGACCAAAGATAAATGATACACAGAAAAGATTGAATAGTGTGTGAGAAGAAATAAATTATATAGCCTTCAAGTTGCCAGAAATCTTGGATCTGTAATGTTCATTCTGTTATTTCAGATTCTTGGTGCAAAAATAGCCACCATTTTTGGGACTAATCTGCTATGAAAATGGCAGAAATCAAGGTGAATTATTTCTCCACATTTATTTAAACTAATGAAGTGTTAAAAACTGACATATGAAATAAACTTCATCCTCCTCATCTTGCTACTTATGTTCATTAAGTATTTGAGAATGTTAATATTTTTCTTGCTTATTTTTCCATTACAATTATTACTCAAAGTAGCAAAAGGCCCTCTTAGCACTTTGTTGTTTCCTATTACACATTTTAGCTACCCAAATATGAAAAACTCCAAAGAAAGAAATTCCCTCCTAATATCGTCTGTGGGATTTAATGAAAGCATAAAAAATAATCAAAGATTCTGCAGACCAACACACAGATATTCTAGTATGAAAAATAGGAATTTTACATGCATTCCTTAACCACTTTATTTCTATATAAGTACCAGTACAGGTGAACCACCTTTTGGGGTTAAAAAGTCAATTTCACTTTCATTTCACTGAATGAAAATGGATGGGGTAGGGGAATGGGGGGGGAACAGTGCATTTAATGAAATATGTTTGTCCCAATATCCAAAAGATCTTTCCAGAATAGGAAGGAGGGTGATTTGACTTTACCCCATTTTCTATAGCTGTAAAGAATTATTGCTTATATGTTAATGTCTGCCTGCACTACAAGGAATACCTTGTAAAGTATTGGCCTTGTAGCTCAACTAACCTTATAATTGAGTAATTATTACAAATGAGCTTGCATGGGTAGAGCAATTTGTTGAGATGCAGGACAGCTGAATGCAAATATGAAACAAAATGCCATTGTACATTTCTCTAGAATTTTATGAAGAATTATATTAAACAGATAAAACCAACAAAGAAATCTAACATAAAAGGGTATATGTACTGAATGTATGTGCATGTGTGTGTTTATATATTTAAACAAAGTGTGGAAAAAAATACCCCCATCAAAATATCCCTGCAAAAAATAGTAAAAAAGAAACTTCACCCTTCATCCACTGTAAGCATATTCAACATTCCAGATACTCCTTGATTTATAACCGTAATTAGACTTGGAATTAGAATCATAAGTTATTGCAATTTTAAAATGAGTCAACACCTGACTGGACCTGATTTTTCAACATTTTTTGCAGTGGTTGTTAAGTGAACACCACAGTCATTAAGTAAAGAAACATTTTTTATCAAATTGGAGAATATACAAGAAAATATTTACAGAGATATAAATTAAACTTGCAAAGGTTGACAATGAGCAGTGATAATTAAAATAGTTCACATGCATAGTTTTTAAATTCTGAGGACCAAAAAGGTGAAGACTGGAGCTAATGTTGAACTTCTATCCACTATTAAATAAATATTCTTATCTATGTTCTTTAATCAGCAGAAAACTACAGCAATATGAAATTTGCCCATCCTTAATTGGCCTGTTTTTTTCTGATTGCTCCTGTCTTTGACTTGCATTCAATGGATGGACTTTACATACTTTGAGGTCTAGAACAGTGTTAGAATAAGGGGGTCAATATTAATTTAATTGTGATACAGCTAAGGATAGCACATAGGCTAGGAAGAAGATGCCAGAGCAGGTTTATGTTATAGTTAGATGCCAATGGGGACATGATCACAGTCTAAAGTGATCTTTATAGATAGGAGAGCCACAGATGATTATAAAGTTAAGAAATTATTTGAAGATCTGCAGAGCTGGAACATTTAACAAATGATAACACTATTCATGCCTCGGATTCTTCCCTCCATAGATATATGGATACATGGAATAGCAGATGGATTTGGGAATGAATGTTCATAAACATCTCAGCTCACAGAAGCATCTCATTCTTGATATTCACATCTTCTTAACCATCAATCTATAGAACTAATAATAAATGAATGAAATATTCCTGAGTGTTCCCATTCAAATCCAGAGAACCAGCTTTGGCAGCAAAAACAGCAGATCATTAGTAAGAGAGAAGAAAGGATCTTACTGTGCAGCAGCCATCTTGGGCAGAAGTCCTCATCAAATACAATGATTTTGTTATGGCCTGATGTAAAGCACACCCAGATATTATCAGTGCTGTTTTTGGAAATATTTCACAAGACTGGTCTATGTTAGAGGGAGTGAATTGGCCAGTCAGCTGATTGGAAGAAGCATGTCCTGTTACTCAATTTACTTTTATTGTGAGTTTTTTTTTGCTACCATGGAGTGGGGACTCACTATTATTTATTTCAGATTTCCAAATACCTTGGCTGGTGTTGTAATATCCTGGGCCAGCCTTGACTGTCTCTCTAGAACTGTACTGAAAAAAGACCAGGAACTGGCTCATGCTATAAACTGTTGTTCAAAATTGTTGCTGCAGGATTTGCATCTGTAGCCGAGCAGATGACAGTTGTAGTCATTATCTAATTTGGCAGAAAAGAATGCATAATTAAATTTTGCTACATGAGTTATTTCCCTGTATAATTATAAAATATTTCATGTATTACAGATGTTTGTCATAAATCTTTTCTCCTTATGTATTCGCCACTGCTTATATTTAGGAAGCTTGTCAAATTTATGAAAGAATAATTCTCTTACAGTTATTTGGGTGGAATTGTGCATAGTTTCTGATAGAATGCTATAAAATGTTTGCAAATCAGAACTGTGTTTACTTTAAAAATTATTCAGAAGAAATATTTCATGTCCTCATGTAAAACAAACATGGTACCTTTCTGCTGTTGTGTTTCTCAACTTCACCAAGTTTAAGATCTGTGGACTTCAACTGCTGGCTGAAGAAATTCTGGGAGTTGAAGTCCACACATCTTATAGTTGTTGAGGTTGAGCACACTGCTTTAAAGAAACCTCTCCCTGAAGTTCCACACAAGCAGGGGTGGGGGAAGAGATGTTTCTGCCATTCATAGCCACTCACCACAGGTTATGTCTCTGCAGGATGGTTATTTCCTTGCAGCACCAGCTGACATACAGTAGTGCTTGCTGATTAAATGGCTCTCTCTTCCTTCATTTCACAGACCTCCTCTGCCCCTGAACCACTGGCTAGCAGGATCACAGGTATGGAGGAGAAATGTATGTTGAAGAGAGACTTACCCTTTATCTTATTTACTTGCCTACCAAATTCTATATATCTTCCAGGGGGAGATGCACAGGTGCACATATATTAGTGTGGTACCACAAATAATAACTTTGAAGAATGTGTAATTTGAACTATAAGGAACAATACAGGTGGTGGGAAATTTGTATGGGTAATTTTCAGTAGTTTGCACCTGGCACATGCTCATCAATCTCTATATCTACATCAGACCAAATGAACATGTCAATCAGTTTGGCTAGCAAAAAAACACAGTTTGATGTTTATTTATTAAACGTTAGTAAAGTTTAAAAAATTAACTGGCAAGAATGAGAAAAAAGACAGGCAAAAACAGGGAGAGAGAGAGAGGTATGAACAACAAGTAAGAATTTACATTTTTTTTCTCTCAAAAAGCAAAGAAATTGTTAGAGCTACTGGAAACAATGCAGACATAGACAGCAAGAGAAGGAACTTCTATTATTTTTATTTTATTTATTTTATTTGTCAATCACGATAATAGGTATAAGTATAAACATGAGTAAGAATACAGGAAATAGGTACAAATAAATGGGGACAATAGGACAGGGATGGTAGGCATGATGGTGCACTTATGCACATCCCTTACAGACCTCTTAGGAATGGGGTGAGATCAATAGTGGTTAGTTTGAGGTTAAAGGAGTGGGGGTTAGAGGATGTAACAACAGAGTCAGGTAGTGCATTCCAGGCATTGACCACTCAGTTGCTGAAGTCATACTTTCTGCAATCAAGTTCGAAGTGGTTTACATTGAGTTTGTATCTGTTGTGTGCTCTTGTATTGTTGTGGTTGAAGCTGAAGTAGTAATTGACTGGTAGGACATTGTAGCAGATAATTTTGTGTGCTACATTTAAGTCTAATTGTAAGCGGCGTAGTTCAAGGTTGTCCAAGCCCAAAATCTCAAGCCTGGTGATATAGGGTATTCTGTTGCAAGCAGAAGAGTGTAGTACTCTTCTCGTGAAATACTTCTGGACTCACTTGATTGTATTAATGTCCAATATGCAGTGTGGATTCCAGACTGATGAGCTGTATTCGAGTATTGGTCTGGCAGAAGTTTTGTATGCTCTAGTTAGCAATTCAATATTTCCGGAGGAGAAGCTTCATAAGATTAGATTTACAACTCTTAATGTCTTTTAGGCAATGCTGTTACAGTGAGTTCTGGTGCTTAGGTCATTTGATATGAGAACTCCAAGGTCCTTGACAGAGTGAGGATCATCAATGAGGTCATATCCACCTAGTTTGTATTTGGTGTACTGATTTTTTTACCAATGTGTAGGACAGAGCATTTGTTGTTTGAGGTTTGGAGTTGCCAGATGTTTGACCATTCAGACATATAATCAAAGTCACTTTGAAGGATAGTAGCATTGTCGGTGGTGTTGAATAGTTTTATGTCATCTGCAAAGAGGATGCAGTTGCTTATAAGGTGATTGCAAAGGTCATTTATGTAGAGTATAAAGAGTATGGGTCCTAGAATGCTGCCTTGGGGGACACTGCTGTTAACTGGAGGAGGATTTGATATAGTGCTCCCTATTTTTACTGTTTGTTACCTGTTTGACAGGAACACAGTAATCCACTTATGAAGGATCTGGAAATGCCGTAAGAGTTTAGTTTTAACAGTAGTTTGTCATGTACCACTGAATCAAAGGCTTTGCAGAAGTCTATGTTAATTGCGTCTATAGCTTTACCCTTATCGAGTAGAGTAATCCATATGTTTTTGCAGTGTAGGAGTTGAAGATTGCAGGACAATTTTTTCCTGAAACCAAATTGTTTTTTGGTTTATTCCAGCTTCAGAACAAACTGGCACTTTAATTAAGAAGTCCTTTTAACAGCCACAGCCCCAAATGGAGAGATGCAGCTGCTTTAAAGACTTATGCAGAAGGACAAGGAATTCTAGTTTATCCTTAGCCCAACCAGCTTAAAACCTCTAACACAAATTGGCACTTCAGATGTTCCATAATGAAAGAAGTAGAGAATGATGGCTCAGTACTGTAATATCACTCATCTTCTGCAAAGATCAAAAAATTGATGACTTTGAGAATTAGATTGAAGTCTTTAGCACTTGGATCTAATTTACTAGCATGTTCATTAAACAATCTATTCAAAAATGATGCCATTTTGTTTTCAAAGTGGCTTTGCTTGCAATTTAGAAGTGTTGAATTAGGTAGTTGTAAGAGATTCATAAATCTCCTTTGTGGTTTTCTTTGTTCACCAATCTTAAAAAAACATTCTCACACCTATTCCTGAACAAAGATTCCTGAGGGTTCACAAAAATGGAGAGCTGCCACCAAATCTTCAAGGGAGATTTAAAGGTTAGGGTTAGGAGATAGGGAAAGAAAATAAAGAGCACATCAGATAGGCTCAGAGATACTGTCCTCAGCTGTTGAACATGGCTTGGGTCAATTATAACTTGCTTAACCCTTTTCTAGTAAAATAGAGAAGATAAAGACTGTGAGTTACCAGTTTTAGTCAGGCATCTGCTACATCATTCCCTGCTAATGTAACCACTGGTCAGTTTGCACATAACTGGGACATCTGCTACAAGCATAAGTAAAATGCTTATACTATTCTATGTACTGTAAGCTAGGGTGTCTAATATAGATACTATTTTGCAAGCAAATGTATAGCTTCTTGCATCTAATACATGTGGATGAAAAGATTGGCCAAAAAAGAAAGGAAGGTTACCAAAAAGTCATTATAACTCCTGAAACAGAAAGTTTTTCATTCTGAATTATAGGATAACAATATCCTTAGCATACAAGAGAATATTTTTAGCTAAACTGTGGAGTCCTTGTGCTCTCTGTACTTGGTCTTACGGATGTTTCATTACCCAATAATGTAACATTTTCAGTGCAAGAAGGGGTGGGGTTTGCTCCTTATTTATATATAGTGGCTTGCCCTGTCAGTGTTGGCGGGAGTGTGATTTTCTTTTTGGTACTTCCTTCGTTAGCTATTGTTTATTATTTGATTGTCTGAATTATAGTTCCTTTATCAGGATATTGTTTACAGTTTGATTGTTGGTCTGGTATTAATCCTAATGTTAATCCTTTCTTACCTGGATATAAAGCTATAGTAAAAAGTAGTGTGAGCAAGGAACTACCAAGGAAAAAACAACACCCCCACTAACATTGCTAGAGCAAGGCACTGTATATAAACAGAAAGCAAGTCCCATTCCCTTCTAGCACTGAAGATGTTACAAAGCTGGGTAATGAAATGTCTGCAAGAAAAGAATCAAGCTCTGAGACCACCAAGGACAATGTCCTTCTTTGCATACAGATTGGGTTTTGAAAGTTGGTGCAGTTCATTTGGTGCCTGGAGCAGTTATGGTAAGTCATGTAAGCCATTTGACCTTAAACTGTCTACCATGGACCTCACTCCATTCCTAAGAGGGGCATGCATAAGCACCTCAGCGTACCTACCATCCCTGTCCTACTGTTCCCATTTATTTGTACTCTTTTATTATGTATATACTTATACCTGTTTATACTTATATGTTTATATGTTATGTTCATACTTATACTTGTTTTCTCATGCACGCTTGACAAACTAAACTAAATAAATGAAATTAAATAAATAAAATGTAGGAAAAGAACATCCTTCAGGTAATCTCCAAAGCTAGCCTTGTACATTTCATAAACGATTTTATTTTTTTCTCTCCATTATGTTTGATAAAACAAGACAATGTTTGCATGATGAAAATAGATCTTCAGAGTACATTTCATGAAAGTATGTCACTGAATTTTATGTACTACAATAACATTCATCATTGCCATCCATTTAACTTTCCTTTATAAGCTTCTTTTGATGTATTGTACCTGCTCAGGTTTTCTTTTTAGTAGTCAAAGCAGGGGTTGGATTCTACCAGTTCACACCTATTCACTAGAACCAGTTGTTAACATTCTAAGCAGTTCGGAGAACCGGTTGTTAGAAGAAATTACTGGCCTAATCCTGTAAGGAAGGCAGGAAGGAAACATTCTGGTGTTGCTTACAGAAACTGCCTCTCTGTTAACCCTTATTACATTCTTGGCAGGACTAGATTTCCTGTCTCTGGAACTTCTCTGGAGTTTTCCCACCCCTCCTTTGCTGGTACTTTGCTTATGTGGAGTGACCATTGAAAAAAGTGACTTATGACCATTTTTCACACTTATGACTGTTGCAGCATCCCCACAGTCATGAGAGGCCAGGCTGAGCAGATGTGTGCCTCAATGTGAGTGATGTTGAGTTGGCCATGACCAGCCAGTAACATGACCACCAAGCCACGCCCACCAACTAAGCCACGCCCACAGAACCGGTTGTTAAAAAATTTGAATCCCCCTGAGTCAAAGCCCTTTGTCAGGGAAGAAGAGCCCATGCATCTGTATACAATTTTGGAAGGAATAAGTTTATTTTCATCAATACACACAATGTATACTCAAGGTAATTGAATAAGGACTCATTCTTTTTTTAAAAATCAACTTTTTAAATGACTGAAACATGGGCACCATGTTTTGAAGCAGCATGCCAGAAAGCAAAATTTGATATAATTCTCTTTCTGAAATAGTAATTTATTACATGTAATGATTTTTATCTGTCAGGAGCATTCAAATTAGCAATAACAAATTCTGGTTTATTCCCTCCTGTATCATTGTTAGTTCAATATTTCTTAGTTTTCATAAAAACATGGCAGGGTTTTTTTTCTTGATTGTGGCCTCTGTTGAGATGATCCTGCAAATTGACATCTGAAAGCTGGACTAAATTAGAAGCATACATGTTTAAACTGTGTTGTTTCTATATATTTCTGTTAACATTCTACTTTCCTTTGTCTATGGAGATTCTCAGTCATCCAGGTCATGGTCATCTCAAAGATGCCCCCCCCCCAAAGGTAAATGGCTTTGGTGGTGCAGGCTGTTAAACGCCTAGCACTTAGTTCCAGCTGCCTATAATTATTGCAGGGCTTGAATCCCACCAGGCTCAAGGTTGACTCAGCCTTCCATCCTCCTGGGGTAGGTAAATTGAGGACCCAAGATTGTTGGGGGCAATAAGCTGACTTTGTAAAAATGCCACTGGGGAGGGCAAAAAGCCCTAGTAATAAGCAGGCATATACAATAGAATGAAGGCTATTGCTGAGCACATTGGGTTGTGCTCCAAAGATTGTAAGCCACCCTGAGTCTCTGGAGAAGGGCGGTATATAAATGTGAATAAATGAGAATTTTAAAAAATGGACTATGTTTTTTTCCCTGAGGAAGAAGACATTTTGCTTCTTATCCAAGAAGCTTCATCAGTTCTGACTGGATGGTAGGCAGTTATGGAAGGAATACATCTGATAGGATGGTGGGAGGAATTATATTTCTATGCAGTTATCTGGTTGTTAGCACTCTGTAAATGGGGAGTACCTAATGACCAGATAACTGCAAACAAATATAATCCTTCCACTCCCCCCTCACTCTCCTGTCAAAACTAATCCTTTCATTTTCCCCATCCCCCTCACTATCCAGCCAGAACTGATGAAGCTTCTTGGATGAGAACCAAAACTTCTTCCTCCTTAGGGGGAAAAAACATAGTTTGCCCTTGGAAAAAAGAGAAAAAAGCAGCTTTGAGATATTCTCTCTCATATTGCCAGATAAGAATATAGAGTCTGGAAAGCATCAGCTGTCACTAAGGAATCCACAGGGATGGAAAAATTGATTTTTAGCTAAACCTAATATTGAAATGATTGGGGACCACAGAGCTATTGTTAATTTTTTCTCTCTAAACTCGTTTGTGTTAAAAACCTTAATACAACAAGAGATGATGCTAAGAACTTGGAGAAAATTGACGAAGTTAAAAGTTTTGGTGTGAAGTGTTCCTTTTCTGGCAAAGCATCACTGTCAGATTGCATCCAGGATCCTTTTGAACTAACCTTGATGGTCCAAAATCAACAGCTGCATGATAGTTGAAATTCCATAGGAGAATCCACAGAAAGCAAGGAAGAGCTAGAACCATGCAGAGCTTGTGAAAGAGACATTCTGAACAGATACCTACTCTTTCAAGGAAATAAAAAATGGAAATCTATTCACATATGCTTTGTCTCTCAGACTTCAACCTTCCCTCCAGCAGGATACATTAGTTTCCTATACCTTTCATAGTTGTCATCTCAATGTATGGGGAGATTGATGGCCAGACTCTCTCTCTATATCTGACAATGAAAATTACATAGACCTTGTTAATTGTTATCTTTTATTATTCTTGAGTAGGAACTGCTAGGCAGAAAATTCAGTATGTGCTCAATGGAAGTAATTCAGTATGTGCACAATGGAATGTAAGTAAACCAAAATTTTTAAGAATTGTGTCTTCTAGCAAGACTGATATACCTGACAGAGGGTTGAAGAAACAGGTAGGATTTACTCTCTCCATAAAGGACTATGAGATACACATATGCTTTAATCATTCAGATATCAGCATGGATTTCATAAATGAGTTGTAGGGATGACAAAAGGCCACAATTGATATTAAATTAAATATTGTAGTTAGGCTTAGTTATCACTTTCCACTCTGGCATTGTACTATAATAATCCAAGGCAGAGTTTATCAACCTTGGCAGCTTTAAGATTGGTAAACTTCAACTCCCCAAATTCTCCAGCCAGCCTTGGGAATTGAAGTCTTCAAAGTTATTTATTTTATTTTATTTTGACTTGTATGCCACCACTCTCCAAAAAGGACTCGGGGCGGCTCACAGATAAAAACACAGAACAATAAATTATTTAAAAAGAAATTAAACTAAAGAAGCCAAAATACAACTATAAAACCAAATTAAAATCGAATTTAAAACCCACCCTCTCCCCCAGGAGATCAGTCCAGCCCAGCCTGTAAAAACAACCAGGTTTTTAGATCGTGCCGGAAAGTGGAGAGATCAGGAGCCAGCCGGAGCTCAACAGGTAGCTGGTTCCATAAGGCGGGGGCCGATACAGAATAGGCCCTTCCCCGGGTCACCGCCAGCCAACATTGTCATGTGGACGGCAACCCGAGGAGTCCCAACCTGTGTGCTTGCACAGAGCGACCGGTATTTGATATCAGCAGGAGATGCTCCCGCAAGTACCCCGGACCCATGCCATGAAGGACTTTGAATGTTAACATCAGAACCTGATGTTATGAAGGTTGAGAAACACTGGTCTAAGGGAATTCCAGCAGCCCATCCCTCCAGGGACAAATTAAATTCATCCAAGTACCACTGTAGTATATACACTATATGGAGGGAGGATGTGAATCAGTGGTAGTATTCCAAAAAAAAATTACTACCTGTTCTGTGGGTATGGCTTGGTGGACATGGCTAGGTGGCCATGGCAGGGGAAGGATACTGTAAAATCCCCATCCCCCCCCGATCCCACTAACCTGCTTTCCAGCTCCATTCTCCTATGCAGGGCAACAAAAGAAGACCCAGCCGATCAGCTGGGACTTGGGAGGGGCAGTCAGAGGTGGTATTTGCTGGTTCTCTGAACTACTCAAAATTTCCGTTACCGGTTCTCCAGAACTGGTCAGAACCTGCTGAATACCACCTCTGGTGTGAATGCTGTATATGAATATTGATATCACTGTTCAATTTGTCGATTTAAGTTGATCTTCTGTGTTCACCCCCTCCTCCACTAATAGGAGCATGTAGCCCCATTAGAACAGGAGTGCAACAAGAAACTTCCATGGAAGAACTAATTAAGAGATATCCTTACTCTTTATTCCTTTGAGGAAACAGTGTGATTGACTTTGGATATCTCTAGGCAATTCGTACTGAAATTGAAAAGCACACTAAAGAGGCAGGTGTACTGTAACTAGGGATCACTACTATGTAATAGATGCTGAACACATCCTATTGACTTCTGAGGTTGCTGCACTCACTAGAGACACGACACACATCTAAAAATAGATTGAGTCTCAAAAGGCTTTCTTAAACAATTCAGTAATATTAAACTCTAAATAGAATTCTCCCATCCTTCCACTGTCAACTATTTGCCATCTGTATTTATTCCAAATATAAGACCATAATGAAAAGTTGTAGTGGCAGAAATTTGATCTTTAAATGTTGGTGCCCCTACTTCAGTTAAGTCTCCAAAGAAGGTGATGGGTCATGACTTAGATAGGAATTGTGCTTTGGTTATAAAAGGTCTCTGGTTATAAAAATAGCTGGGATAGCTCTCTAACTGAAATGTAGAAAAGCTGTTGCTGTGTATCTAATCAAGTGTACAATACTGAGGATGAAGAACATATGGCTTGCAAGAGCTAAAGGTGCCCATTATACCCAGTAAACTCCCATTTTGATTCTTGTAAAATTGTTACTTCTTCATTGGATACATAGCCTTGCCTTGCTCCCTCGTAACATGCCATTTTCACCCACATCTTATGTCTTCTCAGGGAGGGCAGAAAATCATAGTATGATCCTAAAGCTGAAAAAAATTAAGTGCTCCTCAAGTTAGATGAACCAATAGTCTATTTGATATAAACCAATGTTTGTTTAGAGACATTCACTGCTACTAGGATGGCTGGAAATTGATTTTGTCACTTCTCCAAGTTGGAATAATATTAGTGTTATGGAGTGGGGGCCCCGGTGTGTGTGTGTAATATTAAGGATTTCTGTCCTGTCTCATTTGGGTCTTCAGTTGTGCATGAAATTGCACAGGGACTTGAGTCTCAGCTCCAAAATATAACATCAAAATATGTACACATTCATATTACAGTATTATAATTTTCTTACAGCTGCTTCAGTGGTACAAAAGTATATTTCCTGACCAATAATCCATAATCTTGTAGTCTTGCAGAACACGATTTGAGATATAAGATTTTTATCTCAATTATTAGTTCAAAAGTAACTCAAAGCAGTGAACTTACAGTACATAGTATTCTTTCCTCCTCCTTTCACTATCACAGCACCCCTGTGAAGAGGGTTGGGCTGAGAGAGAGAGAGTGATTGGCATCCAATCAACTTTTATGACTAAAGTAGACTAGAAGTCACGTTTCTGGTTTCTAGGCCTCACCCTTAATTACAACCCCATATTGGCATATCTCTGTGTGTATGTCAGGGTTATTTTTCCTAGAGAACATGAGAGCACTGTGTGCATACAATCCATGGGACCTCTAGGATTTACCCTCTTGCTTATTTCATGACAAAATTTGTAGTCAGTGTTAATATGATGGTGAATCTGGATTTCTATATATATTCTGTTTGCAAGAGGATATAATACTTGTAGTTGCAGATTAGAAAAGGTGCGTAATTTGGGGTAACTGCTTTTAACGAAGTTTGGTATGGACAAAAATAATGTTTTTTTTAAAGCTACTTTCTATGTACTTTGTCTTATATATTTTATACCATTGCCTTATAGCGTTCAAGTAGAACATCTCATTCTTCAGTTTTTCATGTTGTTGTTTTCCCCTTAAGCTTAGTGAGATCATGTAGGTTACACCTAAATAAATGCTTTTGGCAGTAGATGTTGACTAAATTTGCCATCCAATAAATTTCAGTGAACAAAATGGGATTGATATTTCCGAAGATACATTTTTAGCTTTGTGCTTTAAAGTTAAAACAGGATCTTCCTGGAATTTTCATCAGATAAACCAAAGATTGCTTAATAATTTAAAAAACAGCTAGAGCTATAATGCATTCATCTCTAAATAGATGGAGGGAAGAACTATGTTGGCAGGCAACAAAAGAAACCATAAAGAATATGCAACATACAGGGTGTTAGGACTTGATATTTACTATCATTTTAATAAAATTATCTAATAAATTATAAGCAGCTGTAAATGTCACATCGTTAAAGCATTACCTTGTGATCATCCCTTATAGTAAATATTTACAAACCCAAACATGCATAAAATACCAGCCACTACGAATCATGAAATAAGCTGAAAGAAAAGACAATAGTGCTATACCTGTCACCACAAGCACTTGATGGCATGAGCAATGCCTTGGGAGAAGTTATGTCCAAGTCAGATAGAGGCCTTCACTTAAAAATCAGAATGAGCCAAAGGTCAATGCTGGGTAATCTGGTGATATGTATAGTTATTGAATTTTTTCTTTGAACTATTACATACCAGCCAGAAGTTAAATCAGTGCAGCCTTTTCCAGCATCCTTAGATGCATCTGTTGAATTTTTGCCTAAAAAAACAATTCTGGCATAATATTCAATATTATTAAGACAACATTGAGGGAAACAATATTACTATTACTATTAGAAGATGAAACAACAATGACTTTAACGTGGCATCCGATACTACAGTTTAATTTAAATTAAGTAGAAAACCACTGATTTCATTGTATTATCTGGATTGCTTCAAGGGAGCTTTAAATACATTCACTGTTGCCAAAAATAGCCAGAATCCTGTTTAGGAATTACTGTTTCCACATTGAGAAGATATGGTTGGAAGAACAGTGGAAAAATAAAGAGGTTTGTATTTATTGAGAGTTAAATGCCATTATGGACACAGAAAGTGCCACACAGTAGTACAGCCTGACACATCACAGTAGAAATAAGAAAAATATTTCATATTGCTTACAGCATATTTGACTAAAATGCAACATACATATTTATCTTACTGTTACTTCATCTGCATCTGGTTTGCTTGACACTTGCTTTGCAACTGATAATGTGTTTGTAATTTGAGTCTTTTTGCTTCTGAAAAGTAGATATAGCTTTAAACTTCTGATGTGTGTGCATGTGTACTTACCTACCCTTTCACTGAGGATGATTTAAATAATCCTTTTCAGTTGTACTGAAGAGACTTTACTGAGATTTGGTAAAGTTATAGCATCAAAATGTACAAATATGACCAAAAACTTTTTGCTGCATTTTCTAATTTTTTTTCTGAAAAAGTTTGTTGCTCTTTTTTTAACTAGGTATTTCCCAGTGCAATACTTAGTTGATATGCAGAAAACCTCCATTTTGAAACCTAGATTTCATTTTTAAAAATTACTATTTTCCCTTCCTTTGCTATCTGCTAGGATATTTCTTTTTAAAAGTACCAATTATTCATTCAGTCCCAATAGAAGGATTGCATATCCATAAAAGGTGGTATTCAGCAGGTTCTGACCAGTTCTAGAGAACCGATAGTGGAAATTTTGAGTAGTTCAAAGAACCAGCAAATACCACTGCTGACAGGATCTGCTTTACAGTATCCTTCCCCTGCCATGCCCACCAAGCCTTGCCCACAGAACCAGTAGTAAAAAAATTTGAATCCCACCAGTCATATCCATCCCTATCTGGGCTGTTTGGGAAGTGAGTGAGAAACCTTCTACTTTAAGGGCACGGAAAAATAATGGAACAGCACACTGGTGAATTTATTTTAAAAAGCCCAGAGAAAAATTTGATAGCAAAAATACTAATATTAATACAAAACGTATGAACCTATTATATAAAAACAGCAGTGGACTTTCTTCATGAAAAACTGAAAATAGCTGAGTTGGCATTTTGTGCAGTAGAATCAAAGTACACAGGAATGCCTAGAACAAAGTAGAGTATAGTAAGCAAATCAGATAACAATGCTTTTTTGGCATATTGTTGTCAGCTTGGAGCAGAAAAACTTGGGAGGAGTTCACATTCAAAGTGGGTTGTAGGTGAGTTGACTGATCCTTATCGGATCATTGACCCAATGAGATCAGTGATCCAATAAGGACTTCACCATGGAATTTCCACTCCTTAAAATCTTTATAAGACTCTGGGTATCTCTTCATTTATAGATACCTCCCTTTCTATTCTGGTGAGCAGTCAAGATAGCTAACAAACTTTAAAAACAAAGGAACAAATAATGCAAAAATATGATTAATAATAAATGAAACACCCAAACAAGCTAACAACTAAAAGCCTGATGAAATAGGTGCATCTTTAAAGATTAGCACCATAGTTTAGTATTAGTGAAGGAAGCCATCTAGGTATGTAGTATCTATTCCCTAGCATATGGAACATGAAATTAATTTAAAAGTTTAAAATCCCCAAGCTCATATGTATGCAGAATTACATTCAAAATTCATTCTTAAAAATCATTTGTAATTTTCCCTTTCCTAGCAGACATTTCATTCTTGACATGTCCTAACTTAAGCCGACACAAGA
Organism: Naja naja; assembly: GCA_009733165.1. Classification (NCBI taxonomy): domain Eukaryota; kingdom Metazoa; phylum Chordata; class Lepidosauria; order Squamata; family Elapidae; genus Naja; species Naja naja. Next base: position 35,996,456 of record CM019150.1, read on the forward strand.
CTAATGACAATCCTGTTATTTGTCAGGCACACATTTCTTGCTCTGCTTTGAAGCATATCATATGTTTTTGAGCCTCTGTATTCTAGGTCATTGGTCAATGACTTCTGGAGCCGTGATGGTATATTTAGAATGTGCACCAGAGGAACAGATTCCCCCCCCTTAATAATCATCAGTATCACATATCAGCAACCTCCATAAAGCTGATTCTTCATGTCCAACCTGTAGTCACATAATGCCTTTAAAAGTCAAGCAAGGAAGCTGCCTCTTACTGAAAGCAATTTTTAAAAGAGAGATCAGGTTGAAAAGGAGCTCTTAAGTCAACTTTAATGATCTGCCTCCAGGGCTACATGAAGTGAGTTGCATGAATAAAGCTAACGTGGTACATTCTCCAGGCATGGCATCTGAGTTACAAGGACAAATGGAGAAAGGTATGGCACTACTTGCAGCAAATTGTGGAGCCAAAGTTCTGATACAAATTACAGAAAGAGAGAACAAGTTAATTAAGGATTGCAGAAGGTGAAAATATTTTAAAAACATTTTTCATTTATGCCCCAATCTTGATCCAGCTTGCTCATTTTTATGCCTTCCATACAATATAATCATGATGCTTTCAAATCTAACTCAACTCCTGCTGTAGGCATACATGCAATTTTGTCACTGTGTTGTAGAAGTGATTTGCCATTGCTTTGTGTAGGATGATATTTTAAATTATAGGCTAACTCGCAGTCAAGAATTTGATAGTTTTCCATACAAGTACTAACCATGGCTAACCTGCTTTACTCTTGTAATCATCCTGTGTCAGCTAAATGCTATCATCTACTGGGGCAATATGTTAACTATTTATTAAATTTAAAAATCAAAACAAAGCCAAACCACATCCTTTGATTTGGTTGTTTGAAGAAAAAGATTGTTTTGCATTCTCCCTACATAGGAAAATGTCAAAACTATTTTCCCAAATAACTTAGGCCACGTTTATTTATCCTAATCATAGTCAATTAGATACATTTGGGACTTGTCAATAGTTGACATTTGTTGGCTACAAATTCCACACTCATTAGTACTGATGATGTTACCTAGTTGGTTAGCAAGCAAACAACCAGACTCAAACTCACCAACCACCAAGAACCATATAGCTTTGTGATGACCATCCCAGATTTTCCCCAGATACCTCTACAGATATCAGCTCGGAGGAGGAAGAACTAGTTACAGGCATATCAGGAAGGGAGTTGGTCAATAGCTCCAAGCAGCCATCTGAGGGTGATTTGGCTGAAGCACACCTACAACCCTGAGGCTTCAGGTAGGGAAAGCAGGCAGTTGCAGCTAGTTAGCATGAGGAAGTGGAACTGCCTTCTGCACCTGATCCAAGAATACATAGGGCAGAGAAAAGGCAGGAGCAGCTAACTCCTCATGAGTAATCAGCCTTACCTCTCTTGATGGGCTGCACCAGATGCTGGCTAGCAGAGTAGACAGATGGAGATGATGCTGGAAACACCATGTTCATTTCCTTGCTGTGTGTTCTTGTCTTGAATTTCAGATTGTGTCTTTTCAGCTGTTGCCTTTGCCTTGGAACTTGTCTTTGCCTTGGGAACTTACTTTTGCCTAGTGGATTGGATTCCACTAGGATTGCCTTGAGAACTAGTGTTGGCTTCATGTGAGTAGCCTGTGGAACTCATTGGGGTTGAGCTGGTGCTAGGGCAGGAAATTGCTGGGGAATACAAATCAGCCTTGGAAGCCTTAATAAAGTCTCCTTACACCTGCAGTGTTTCTGTGTGGGAGTGGGACAGCACAAACTTAAGCTGCCCAGACTTCTTGAAATGTTAAAAAATACACGGATGTTTTATTTGAGGAAGAAAGGACATTTTTCAAAATCTGGGTAAACTATATAGTTTTTTGATCAGGTGGAAAAATTGTTCCCAAAGCATTTGAATTTTATTTGGGTCTGACCATTGTATTCGTAAAAACATTTGATCATATTTGTTCCTTTGCATAATGCCACTTGAATTAGTTCAATCATATATCATTCTATTTAAATGTGAATCTTGACATCTTCAGGTTTTTATTGCATTATCTCTGGGAATTTCTGTTCCGTTTTATTGCTGCATTTTAACTTTATTCTTTGAATCTCATCTTTTGAGGCTGTGACCAATAATAGAGGGGATAGAAGAAGCATGGAAAGGGAGAAGAGAATTTCTTTAAAAGATATGCAGTTAATTTTATCTCCTGGCTCAGATGCATTCCCTCTTTTCTATGAGCTTGTGGTGTATTTCCTCTCCATAATACATCAGGGTTTAGTCCTGCAGAAAAACAAATGTTAAAATAATTTCCTTCTTTCCTTCCCTCCCTCCCTTTTTATAGTAATAATAGCACTATGGACAGGTTCCAGGGCTATATCTGCAAACAATCCATCTGGGAGGAATAGCTCTTAGGATTAAATTTCCCAAAAGCTATTCCCAGCAATGCATCATTGGGTTTCATAAGGAATTTAGGACTGGAAATGAGCTGAGCTCCTTTAGAAGCATGGAAAAATAGCAAGGGGAAACCTCACTCCCTAATGTCTGTTGTAGTACTGACTTGCTTTTCTGCAGCATCTAACAGTTCCTCTGGAATGCAGCACATAATGGAGACTGTGTGCTTTGCATATGCCCAGCCAATGATACAGTTCACCACAGATGATGAAGTCATCTTCATACACTGCATATTGTTTCAATTTCTCCACTGCACTGCAGCATCATACGAGCACCAAGAGACACCATAACACACTACTGGTAGTTCCCCGCTACTTTCCTTGATCTAAAGGATATCATGTTATTTCTACCCTCAGGATTCAGAGGCCCTGAGAAAGTTATTCTTAGAGTGTGTGTGGTTTTATCATCACCAGTGATATTCTGTCCCAGAAGACAGTGTGCAAGATTAAAGGAAGATTCTGCTTCATCTTTTACACTAGTTGCTCCCTGTGTATTTGGAAAGGGTGGTAAACTAAATTGGCTTAGCAAGGAAAAGAATAAAAGCCTTGAGAGCAGATTTCCAGTAAGAGAGTGATCTCAACATCAGCCTGACACTGCTTTTTGATCCTGAATTATTTTATAGGAATAATTTTTTTCACTGTAGCTCCTGTCCAGATCTCTGAATCTTCAAGGAGATAACCAATCTAGAACTAAGGAGAAATTTTCTATCAATGAGAACAATTAATCAGTGGAACAACTTACTTCCAGAAATTGTGAGGGCTCCAAATTCTTTAAGAAGAGATTGGACAACCATTTGTCTGAAATAGTATAGGACCATGATGGCGAACCTATGGCACGCATGCCGGAAGTGGCACACAGAGCCACTTCTGCTGGCACATGAGAGGTCACCTGAAAGAGCCCCACTGTGCATGCACGTGTGCCATCTGCCTTCCAGCTGATTGTTGGGTGTCTGGTGCACATGTGTGGGGGCTGGGGTGCATGGGAGATGCGCGTGCATGTGCAGAGATGCATGGTGTGTGGGGATCACATGCACATGCACAGAGATGCACAGTGTGCACAGAGGAGGTTGTGCATGCATGTGTATGGGGTGTGGGGGGCATGCACATTGACTTCTGGGTGCTGGCATGTGAGTGCGCACAATTTTCAGCACGGGAGCCCAAAAGGATTAGCTACCACTGGTATAGGATCTCCTGCTTGAGCAGGGAGTTGAACAAGAAGATTTCCAAGGTCCCTTCCAACTGTCTTATTCTGTGTATTAATCATAATTATTAATTATCACAATTAAATATTAATTATGAGAATTATGAATTCTAGCCCAAAACTTCTGAAGTACTTTCAAATGCCTGTGCTTGTCTTGTAAGATGCTGAAAGAATTTGAATTGGTAATGGTAATGATATTAATTGTTGCAGTGGTTCTAAAACTTGGTGGTGCCATGACCTCTTAACATAATAAAATACTATGTGTGAACCTTCTCATAAACAAAACAGTCAGGCTACTTTCTAACAGGCCTCCCACTCAAGTGTGGTCTGTTCACAAATCACATTTGCACACACAGACTAGAACCAGCCCCCAAGCTGGGCTTTCCATCTGTGCAGTTCTAGCAACAGCTTCTGCAACGACGCAACACATCTCTTTTTTTAAACAGTTTATTTATATATTTTCACATTATATACATAGGTGGTTAGTGAACAGCATATTGTCTGGATCATTTTGTTTATATATAATACTTTCCCCACTCCTAATTTCTACCTCTAGTATCCAACCATTTGTAAAACAAGTCCCATGTTCGAAAATACTCTTGTGTCTTCTTTTTCTTTTATTTTTAGTGTCAATCTGTCCATTTCTGCACAGTCTATTTTTTCAAAAATTACATCTTCTTTTTGTTTCCTCATCTTTCCAGTACAACATGAAGCCCAACACATTTCTGAGTGCTGTTTAAAGGGAACCTGGCTAAGATTGAGGAACTACTGGTCAGTTTCATCTTTACCTCTTCAAAGGTGATTTCTCCTCTGCTCCTTCCTGAGCAGGTCACATTGGATTCTGGCCCTGAGATTGCATACCAGGTCCTGACAACCTAAGTGCTGTGCCTTTTTCAGTTTTTGCAGGAAAAGAACATATAAGAATATATACAGGACATCTTGCAACAGAAGCCAACTTACCTTGACTGCCTGAATGTATTCTAGTGCTATTTGTATCTCCATCTATGGCTTATCAGTCATAGTATTTCTGAACTGTCTTGAGCTTTTTCTCAAAGAATAATAAAGTTGTGTCAAAAACAACCTCTCAGCTGACAAGCTGCAGGCACAAAAGCAAGTGCAATTTATATGGGCAATGAAGGTAAGGAACAATAAATAGATAAAATCAGATGCAATCAACTTAGGCAATTAGTACAGTAGCCGTATGCCCTCAGAAGGAAAGAAAAGAATGGTAATGTGATTTAAACAACAATCACATTTTTTTATCATTCTTTGTGTTTAAGCCATAGTTTTATTTGTCTTACCACATAAATCTTCAGTATGACTGAATCAATGGAGAACAAAAGGGGAACCATTCAGTTTCTGAAGTAAATCAAGAAGAAATCGAATTTGTGTGAGTTTAATAAATGTAGATTTAATGATTGTCAAAAACAAGTGACCACTGCTTAATGTGCTTTTACTCGAAAAGCAGCCCTAGATGTTGGCTTTGTTTTCACATAGACAAAAGCAAGAGAACACAGGTAAGATCTCTGCTACTAGCTTAATACTCTCTTCCATTCACTATTGAATATACCAAAATAATAATAATGAAGACAGTTTTTTATTGCCTCATCTATCTACTGCAGGGGTGTCAAACTTCTGGCCCATGGGCTGGATGCGTCATGCACTGGCAACGCCCATGCCTGGTTTAGCAAAGGGGAAAAAAGTCCCGATATGTCATGTAATGCTGTCATGATGACGTGAGTTTGACACCCCTGACCTACTGTATTGCCTTGTAGACTCTGGATAGAGTACATTGTATTGGCTGGGTGATTCTGAGTCATCAGTGGGGAAATGGCTAAAGGTTCTAGGGTAGTTCTACATGGAGTGTCCTCAGAGGCTTCATGGACATGAACACACATACACATGTGGTGTTTTTGTTATTTTTCCATGTCTTTGTAGGATGGTAGTTGAAAGTAGGTCACATGACAGGGTTACTTCATTAGTCAATCTGGAAAATGCCAATGACAGGAATATAATTACAAATAAGAACATGTAGCTATCACAATTACAGTGCTGTTATTATTACACTATTTGATGGCCTAAATAAGCTTATAAAGCAGTTGTCAATATTATAATTCAAGGGGCTTGTATACAATCAGACAGAGAAAGAAAAATATCCTTTCTCCCATTTAGAATTGACATCCAAGAAAGAAGAGATAACTTTAATGAAAAGTAGGGGCTTTTGTATTCAGTCTATGAGCATAATAATTATATTTCATCTTTAGTAGTATTACACCATTCAAGAAATAAAAGAAATGAATATTTTCCCCCAGTCTCTGTCTTCCATATCCCTTTCACATCTTAGTTTAACTTCAAAAATACAGTTCTTCTCTGAATACTATTTTCAAATTCTGTGAATTCAAAACTCAAATCAATATGAGATGACTTTTTATTAATGTTTCTAAGTGACAGAGAAATCTTCTGAATGTATCTTCATGCTGTAAGGCCTTATATATTTTATATAGTATGTTCTTTTTTTTTTTACTTTCATGGTTTAAATATTATCATTCAGATATTAAATCCGTGTCAATGCAATATATCTATTGCAATATAGAGCACTGTATTATACATGATTTAAAATGTAGAAAGACTTTTGGGTATTATTTAAAATATAAAGTGAAGCAGATTTCAGAAGACTTTTGGGTATACATAACAAATCTCCTTCTGATGTCCACATTGCCTCTTCAGCAGTTATTCTTCCTCATGCCCCATCCATTTGCTAATTGTCAATATATGTATATTGATCTATATTTAAAGAGGTTATCCATCTATCACCCTCTAGGCTCTGGGTAGCACAAAACTGGGATCCAGGTAAATAAATAATTTCAGGTAAGTGCTGCGCCATGTGAAATTTTAAGCTGATAAGTACTTTTTAATATCACATGGTTGCAGAGTTTTGGAGGGCAATGATGTTAAAATGATGCCTATATTTCACCTCACTATTGGAGTGTGACTAACTTTGTAGCTGTGATTGAAAAACCCACCTTATTTCTAGACTTTTTTTAATGCCATTCAAATCCATAGGTATAAATAGAGTTACAGTACTATAACTGGGCTAAGCTGGGCCAATTTTTTGAAAGACCAAAAGTCCAAGTCCAAGTTTTAAAGAAGAATCGGAAGGGTACAATTATTGTAGGGGAAAATGACCAGATTTCTGCAGTCTTATTCATTTCCTATAAGGAGAACTCTTCCTCCCCGCCCCTCTCTCTGGCAATTAGCTTTTTCCTCCCAAATTGACAGAGTGAAACTTAATAGGAAAATTAGTGGGATATTCCAGTCTAATGATTCACACAATTTATATTTATTATTATTTAAAAAAATAACTCAGAAATCAATAATATGACCTCAGTTTTCAGAATAAAGGATGAGAAACACAGAATATTGGATGACATTTTGTCTAGACTTGCATACCACATCTCTATGTATATGTAATTATGTATATGTAATATATACACAAACATAAATACACACATACTTATATCCTGTTTATATTATTTGTATAATCTCCAGATTTTTATCCAGGAAACTATGCTTCTTTCAATGACTATATGATTAAAAACCGCCTTAGTTCACCTGCCATTAGTTCTTGCTATGTGACCAGCCCATTTCTTTTATAATTTTTATAATTGGATATATAATTATAACTATATAATTTTTAAATACATATACACAAACAATTATATTTGTATAAAGTAGGCTGCTGGAAAGTAGAGCCCGTGTTTTGAGATTACTAACTATTACTTACAATCATGAAAATGTGTAATTTTCTTGAAACTAATCAAGCTATTACTTCATGCATTATTCTAATATAAATCTGTAATTTACTGTATCTGGGATTTTTTCAGATCCCATTTAACCTTTTGTTATTTTAATCCAATACAATAAACACATGTAAACTAACAAAAGATGATTAAAAATTGACTTCAAAAGGAGTTAAAGTTATGGCTCTATGAAAACTTTAACTCAACATATTGCTTCTCAAAACATGGAAAATTCATAGGTACTTCTTTATATAAATCTATGATATGTTTATCTTAATTGCTTTTCAAGAAGAATAATCCCATTAATACAAGAAAAGGTACAAAGAAGGACAAAATGAGGCAATTCCTTCAATTATTGCATTTTAATTCTGAGAAATCTGCACTTCTTGTATTTCTGACTTTGTGCCACTAAAGCCAGCTGAACCTTGACTAATAAACAAATGGAAAGAGTGTAGCTCAAAAACAGAGTACAGAATCTGAATATTGGGTGTCCATAGGTTTTATCCCTGTATTTCCAATCAAAGGATCCAGTAAAAGTGGTCTGAAAGGACTTTTCTGGAAATTCTGTAAACCTGTTGTTGCCATTCAAAATAGAAAATACTCAGTTGCCAGTAGTGTAAAGCAACTGTCATTGTTCCATTTAAGGACAAATTAATCAGTACCTTTCAGAACAGTGCCTGTTGTTTCATATTTATCCTATTAATCAGCATTTTTCTAAAGACCTCTATAAAAATACAACTGTGGCAACTGAGAAATGGAAAAAAAATACCTCAACCATAGTCATTTTGAAAGTTGACAATTGCATTCTAACCACCACACCATCACAATTCTTTAATGTAATGCAGTGTATGTCAAATATTAAATTTGAAAGATATTTTTCCTAAACAAAGAAAACCCAACCCATATTTAGAAATTTTCTCATATAAAAGAATTGTCTTGGAACATGTAGAAAACACAGGTTGATTTTTCTGATCAGCATGTATCTTTAGAGGTACACATTATGAAAATTTGTATCGGACTTTACCCTCTATAATGTCAGACTACAGACAGCTAATGTAAAAATCTGTGGTATAATGACATGACCTTTTTTAGTATACAAATAAAAATGAAATAAAAATCAGGGAAAACTGAAAGGCTACCAAACTATCTGCTACTGATTCTTTTTTTAAATGTGCTTGATCCTCTACACGAAAAAGACGAAGTACCTTGACATTTGAATCAACTCACTTCTATTCTTTTTTCTTAGTTTATAACTTAAGATGAAGCCTGACATACTGGCCTGTAATTACAGACAAAGTTCTTGTACATCAAATGATCATACTTGGAGGTATCACCATTCATTCAGTACATTACATGGCAGTAATTATGAAAAATAAATTTAAAAAGTTTTAAAATTGAAGACATGACCTTGCATTCAAGAGACAATTTGAAACCCATCTGCCCCATGTTAATGAATTCACATGCTCAATTAGTTTATTTTAAATTGCAATTGTGACTTGATAAGCATCTCATAAATCAAGACAAAATTCTTGAAGCTTTCCTGAGAAAGGGTAGATCTTTTAAAAATAAAAGGAAAGATGTATGATTATGTTGATATTTTTGTATCATATGGATTTGCAGCCTGCTTTATTGTGAAAAATCACAAATATAAAGTCACCAATTACTAATCACAAAGATGAACACACAGCTTATATTTAATCATATTATGCATGCAGCTTTTGAACAAGTGTATGAATCTGTAACTAAATCTCAAGGCTGTTGAAATATCAAACTTATGCACGTATACAAAACAAAACTAAACCAAGCTAAAGTTTCTTATGCTAAAGAATAAATTAATACACTTTGTTTCATGTGATGCAGAAAAGCACAATTTTAATCCCAAACCACAAGACTTATTTACTGTGATAAGGTAGCAACCAGGCAAAATAGAGATCACCTGAGGAAAACATTGTGTTTCTGAGTGGCTACCATGCATGCGATTAAGCAAGGGTCAGATAGCCAAGGCTATAAATAGCTATTAATCTTCCTTGCTCTTTATTTCTTTCTCAAGCCCGGCAGCACATCTTAAGTGCCACATGCATGACAGCTTTCAGAATACATCTGGTTGGACATTGTGGGAATATAGAATGTTGGAATGGATCAGCCATTGGTCTGAACTGACAAGTTTTTAAGGACTTTTATTATAAACACTAAAGTAAACATTGCCTTACTTGTCATTAGTAGAGCATTAGTAGAAGATTAGTAGAGGATTAGTAGAGAATGAAGCATGTGAAGTTTTGAACAAAGTAGTGTAGAGCATTTCTGGTTTCATTCAAGCAACCATTCATTCTTGACCCCATATCCCTTTCTTTTACCACACAATTTATGAGTAGCAAATTATTACCACATTCCATTTTCTGCTGTGTTTCTCCTGAACATAGCAAATTTCTTAGCCAGAATCTATTATTTGTGCTTTAAGTGGTGACTTGATTTCTTTTACCACACACATTTGGAATGGATGAATATGGATAACCAAGGGTTAAGCCACTCAATTTTTGATGTAGATCAAGACAGCATCAAATGGAATTTGAAATGTTGCCTTGCCAAAAGCTTAGATCTATGTTGGTCTAACAAGTTCCCCCCACAATAAACATGGAAATTAATTAGGTCATCCTTTCCAAGAGAAAGAAATGGACATAGGAAAAATTTCAAATTAGCACAACTAAGAAATTGCACAAGTTTATTTGAGCAAAATACAAGATTGGAATGTAATACCTATTATGAAAGGAAGCAATGGGCAGACTGAGAGAGGAAAGGAATGTCAGATAAATATATCAAGTGATGCAGAAGCAAAAGAATGAGGAGGAGGAAGAAGAATGAAAATAAAATCTCAATTATTACAAAAGAGAAAATTTTATCATATAAATAATCTGTCAAAATTAAAAGATCTGGACAACACGCAAGTGTGATTATAATGACAATATACAAATCCGTCTATCCCTTATTGTCTTGTCTCTTATAGAAAAGAGTGCAGTTTTCAATATTGGGAACATTCTGATTTGATAATGGACTTACTATCCATTAATCCAATGCTGTTATTTTATAGCAGTATTTTTAATAACATTTTTGTAACCTCCTTTCTTTTCTAAAGAGCATCACTCCACATACTGTGTACTCAAACAATGTATTAGAGAAGATATTACATTTTGTTTTGACTGGAACACAGGATTAGTATCTGCTTGACTTTAAATACATTAAAAATCATTCCATATTTCTCATTTCTTGCTGGGTTAAGACTTAGTGCCAAGCTATCGCAGGAACCCCTATCAGAATTGACATAGTTTGTTCTTGATTTCATCACATTTCAGTTATTTTTTATATACTTTTCAATAAAGATATAAATTGTGACAACAGACTTCTTCAACACGAGGAAAAAAAAGTATACCATTTATCTACCTATTAATAATGTATCCATCTGATTCCTCCTTTATATTTTTATTATATCCTGTTAGTCTAAAACCCTGACTTTGTGCTATAACAGAGGTCTCCAAACTTGGCACCTTTAAGACTTATGGATTTCAACTCCCAGAATTCTCCAGCCAGCTGGAGAAAGTTGCTAAGCTTGGGGACCCCTGTGCTATAAGCTTGAAAGAGTGCTGTTTCTGCTTCTCCTTTGAATATTATAAGCAGATATTAGGAAGGAAAGTTGCATTGTAATTTCACTTTTGGCTTCATATTTGTTTTAGCCATTCAAGGATCAACCACTAATTCCTACTATTTTCCTGCTATTTTCTCTTTCTTATTTTACTAATCTCTGTTTATCCTAATAAGAACATTGTGCCTAGAATTTGCTGTATTTAACTGAACAGTGAAACATAAGAAATTCATTAAAAACATGTTTGTTTGTTTTTGCTCAGTTGATATAGTGGATACTTTGAAATCTTGATCTTTCAAATAAATGACAAAATAATCTAACACCACTCACAGTCTTGACATTCTTGTTGTCTTTGGCTAATAACACACTTTCAATAGATTATCATTTGATAAGGGGAGTGTTAAATACAAATATGTTATGGAGGTGTTAAAAGTAACTTGCAGAGCTATTCAGAAGACACAAGCATGGAGGAGTTATGACACTTACAAGATTATCTGTTCCCTCCTTATATTTGCTTGGGTTCTGACATCTCATGCTGTTAAAATTTCTACATCAAATCTTATTTTCTAATGTATTTTCCTACCCCACTCACCCCAGGCAATATCTGACAGAAATATGGCACATTGATTTAGAAAGGTAGGACAGCCTCAAATCTTGACTTTAAAAAGCCCAAAAGACCTAACTCAATAAGAACAAGGTTCATTTATTTAATCAGTCAGTCAGTAAGTCTATAAAGCTGTCCACCTCACATACATGGTTCTGGACAAATCACAAAATTAAAAACCACAGCAAAATATAATCAACAGAATACAAATAAAGCATAAAACCATATTTAAGTAGATTAAAACCATAAAAACATTATCAGCTGCATTTTCAATCCATACATCACAGACAGTACAACCATCTCACAAGCTCTACACTGCAATATATGAAACATTTCATGCTGATTTTCTTAGAAAGATAAATGCTGAAATAGCAGGATATGTAACTTTAAGTAGATATATGTAAATGCTACAGAGTAGCATTTTATAAATATAAATAAACTAATTGACCTATTTGGGAAAAATGTGAAATGTCCTTGTAAAGATTTTGTGTGTATGTATGTCTGTTTCATTATGCATCCCCCATTAATGCTATTAGGAGGGCCATCAGAATTGTTTGTTCCAATTTCACTTAATGCTCTGTCTCTCTCATCAGCTAATAGACAAAATCTGGTTTCTTACATTAGAGCACATATTATATTCTGACTAATTATGTAAATTGCAATTTTGATATTTATATTAGACATGACGTAAAGCTACTCAGTGCAGTGAGAAGAAAACAGATTTTATACTTTTGATGTATGATTCATCACATTCATTTACACTTAATGACCTCATTGTATTGGGAGACTTGATTGATTACATCTTACTATGATCTTATATGATTCATTGTTAGACTGCATATTGCATAGTCTCATCCAGTATGACTAATCCAGGAAGAAACAAGATCCGCTGAAGATAGAAAATATGAAAACAAAGCAGTACCATTTTTTTAAAAAAAATAACACCAAATTACATTTATAATTATTTGCAGCTTTTTACTATACTCTTTAGCCACAAACATTACTTTCAGGTGCTTCCATCTTACTCTCAATCCTATTTCTAATCTAAAATCTAAAATGGAGATCTATTTTAATGTATAGACAAATATGATTGCCTTTAGACAAGAATTCAACTTAAACTCAATATTTTACAAACTCAAATCTATGTTGGCCAAGCTTCTTTCCACCACTACCCCTCAGCAAAAAATATAAGTTGTATAAGAAAGAGGAGAACAATAATACAACTATGGTGTAATTGACAGGAAATGTCTTCTCATGGTATCTTCTTTTTATTTTCAGGTTCAACGTTTTTAGAAGAAACAGAGAAACAAACTCTGATGCCATTTGGGTAGTTTCACTATTTTCTTGTGAATTGCAGAAAAGGCTGCAGGAACATTCAGGGCTTTCCAGTGCAACCACTTTGGGTGGTTTATTAAACTGAGCTTCACTAACCCATTTAATATGACTAAATGTCCTCTTCTATTTTTTCCCCCGCCTTCTAATATAGTAAGGATGTTGTTATTAAAAAGGATGGTAGTCCTTAAATGGAGGGAATTTAATAGGAAGATATACATCTGGGCTTCTGATACTCAGGAGCAAAGCTAGGCAGGGAGGAAGAATTGGCTGTGTCCAATTTCATTCCAACCAAATAAATTCAAGCCTTGGAATTGAACTCGATTTCTGGTGATTTCAAGGGCTCATCCAAAACAGAAATGATTTTTCCATGATGCATTTACCTTCCAGATTTAGCCTATAGCTCTAGAATTCCCTGATGGTTTCTCATTTAAAAGTAACCAGGCTTGATCCTACTTAGCTTCCACTGCTACTTGTCAAGGCTCTGAGAGCTTAATGTCAAACCACAGTGATGAACCAGTATATTGAATTCTCTTAGTTTGAATGAATTATCTTGAAATATCTGAGAAATGATGTAATGAGGTTTTCAGCTTAATCAGAGTGTGTCTTCCTTTAGCTTGCCCTGAGCAAACACCCTCCCTCTGAAATCCAAATACTGAATCATTTTACAGTTATATAGGAGAAAAGGTCATCATATTAAAAGAGTCCCATGTTACTATGAAGTAGTTTTTATGAGAAATTTTCCTTTCTTTACTCCCTATCTGCCCTTGAAAAGGTGATTTTTGCTCAGGATTAATTCCTATAGGTGCAAGACTTCCATTGTGGGGAGATGGAGCAAACATATAGACAAGGGGTTATAAGGTTGACTGGAGCGACACCTGATAAATTAGGTTTCACAACCTGGTATAGTTAGGTAGCTTCATTTGATTAGCACATCAAACACAGGAGTAATACTCCAATGCTCACCTTCTGAGCTCTTCTGAACCCCTATCTCCACAATAAACGTGTCTTTAGAAACTCAAAAAGAATACTAAACAGGCAAAACCAAAAAGACTTAATATTATTTGTAATTGCATATTATTTTCACATTAATGTTTGATAACCATTTTGACACAACTATTTGTTTATTTATTAAATGTTTATGTTGGAAACTATGGCTTCTAACATATCCCTATGGTTGCAGTAGACAGTTTCTTAATTTTTTAGAGCAATAAAGGAAAGACAGAAGTATGTGTTACACACATGCAAGTATAATAAAAGTAATTACTTTCTGCAGGGAAAAAATGTTTCAAAAGTTTTATTGGTGACAGGATAGAGAAAATACAGGAGGCTATAATTCATGCTTTACCCACTGCAACTTTCCTACTATCACCTCCTCAGGTTTCTTTGCCTCTCAGACTACTTATTTGGATTCTAACAATAAGGAGGCTCTTAGCTCATCACAAGGAAATTCAATCTGGAAATAAGGAGGAATTTACTGAAAGTAAGAACCAATAATCAAGGGAACAGCATGCCTCTTGGAGTTTTGGATGCTCCATTGCTGGAGGCTTTCAAAAAAAGATTGGACAACCATTTGACTGGGACGGTATGAGGACTACTGCCTTGGACAGGGGATTGGACTAGAAAACCTCCAAGGACTTTTCTAACCCTATGATTCTGCAAAATAAGGCTAGATTGTTTACTAGAAGCACTCATAGTAAAACTAAAGCTTAAATAATTTGGATACATAATGTGAAAGCAAGAATCATTTGAAAATGGTGGATAAACTGAAAGTGACCAAAACAAACTGAGAAGAGACAAGCTGACTAAATTGTATAATTGATGGCACAAGCATGAATTCACAAGAATAAGAAGCAGTTATTGATAAACAATCCTGCTGAAATGGTATCAATCAAATCATGGATAATTTGGAAATGACCAGACAACACTAGTGGGACTCAGAAACTATGTCAGTAGAACACAAGGTAAGTCACTGAGATATTCATTTAAAGTCTTAAAAAGTTTATGAATAGAAAATATTTCCACTTATATTTATCAAGTATAAAAATATAATAGCATCATTCTTGTAAACAATGTCCTTTTTAAAAACAAATGTCTTCCACATTGGGACTAAAGTTCTCAGTAGCACAACTGATGGATTTAAGTTAGGGTTATCATATTTGGGCTGCAAAAATCTAGAGAGCCACTAGATGGAAGAAAGAAATACCAGAAAACTAACTTTCTATTCAATCTATTTGTCATCCATATTTTTGTAGCCCAGATGTGGTAGGCCTTCCCAAGATATGAAAGGTTGAAAACCATTGAGGTGAGGAAGGAAACGAACTATAGAGGAAAATGAACTGTATGTAGGGAAAATGAGTGATTAAAGAAAGCACTGTTGAGCAATAATAGGTAGGGGAAAGAGCTGGAATTTAAAATTCAAGAATTAAGAAAAACAAAACTAAGAAACCATAACGTAAGTCTTTCACAATTATCATCTTTAAAATATTCTAGATAAATTTGACTATCACTCAGAGCACTAAGGCAAAGGCAGATGTAAAACTTATTGATTCAGTTAGGAGTGGATAGCATGGGTAAAATAAATATAATCCCTGCTTTCTTTATTATGCAGATACATTTTCAAAGAGGGCAATCACTGCAGAAACTTTCTTCAGGTGCAACCTATTAAATTAATGGCAGTTGTTGCAAAACCTGAATGGCTATTCAGAAAGGAGTGTGAGTACCTTAATAGCACATGAATGGATATTCACATACCTTTAATCCTCAGGATGTGCATTTTCTGTATTGGATGTTAAAAAACAAAGGGAAAAAAAGCAAAAAGTTGCAGCCCTCTGTTAGCCTTCACATCTAGTTGCAGGAATAAAAAAAATAATGATAACGCTGGAAAATATGTCTAGAAGATACACTGCTTTTTGGCAAAATGAGAAAATATTAGTGCAGTTTTTCACTTTTCTGTTTTTAAACCTAACATGAAAACCTGTCTCTGATGCCCTTACTTTTCCTTGAAATTTCTACACCATCCTATTTTCTACTCTGTACAGCTTCATTGAGGCCCAAACTGGAAGAGATTGCATTTAAAATCAGACTTTCAGAAGTTGATCTGGCTAAAACTAATACAAGTATTTAATTTGCATGGTAGACATATATTAAATAACATACATGCTATGAAGGTAATATTGAAATGGAACAAAATCTTATGAGAAACATGTATTATTAATGTTATGTATGCAGGTTTGAATGTCATTGGTTAAGTTTGAACTGTTCTTGTAAAATGTCAGAAATGATTGGTTTAAAAAGTGCGGGAAAACCCTGCACTCTGATTGGCTGGCAACTGTGGCTGCTGGCTATAAGTAGCATCTGCAGCCCAGCCAAATCGGGTCTGTTATGAGCTGTAGTCACTAATAAACTCTTCACTGAAGCGTCTGACTCTTCATGCAAATCTAACACTGGCGACGAAGGTGGGATCCTTTCCGAAGAGAAGACAACGCGGAGAAAGAGCTGAGAGAGATGGCTGTGCTGAACAGCCCCCAGCCCCATTCGAACCGATGGCAGAAGACTGGGACTTGTATGCAGATCGTTTCCAAATGTATTTGGAGGGAAACGATCTTGCCGACATTTCCGACAAGCGGAAGAGGGCGGTCTTTCTCATCCACTGCGGTCCGGTCATTTTCAAGATGGCGAAGGCATTGGCGGGAGCTGCAGACGTGAAGGTAATGGACTGGCCTGACTTAGAAAAGTTATTAAGAGCCCATTATGTGCCACAAGTATTGTGCCTCATTAAGAGACACGAATTCTACGGTCGGGATCAAGGGGAAAGCGAAAACGTTAATGACTTTGTGGCAAGTTTAAGGGACATTGGGGGTGCATGTGAATTTATCAACTTAGAAGAGGCCATGCGCGATCGATTTGTTCTAGGCCTAAAAGACAAGGTTTTGCAGAGCAAATTATTAATGAAACCTAAGATCATGTTTAAGGAGGCCATAGAAGAAGCTTCTTCAGTGGAAGCTATCAAGTCCTCAGCAGCAGCCATGAAGAAAATTAACAAGGCCGTAAGCCATCCTGATGTGGAAAAATCCACAACAACCAATTGCGAGCAAATAGATTCTGATTCAGACTGTAGTGAGGTGGAGGAAGGAACTTATAGACTCAGAATGGAGAAGAAAAGGAAAGACCTTGGAAGAAAGAGGCAAGACTTTTATTGCAGAGGTTGTGGGGGGGGGGCACTCCCGTACTGAATGCAAGTTTTTTAATACCATATGTCTCCATTGTGAAAAAAGAGGTCATCTAGCACAAGTCTGCAAATCATCCAGAACTCCACCAAGCAGAAAGAAGTTTCCTGACAAAGATTTCAAGCCTAACAACTTCAGTGAGAAAATGGGGTGCAACACAGAAGCAAATGGGAAGAATGAAACTCATCAAACAGTCACCATTGGTCATTCTTCACCCTTAAGAAGCAGAAAAGTACATGTGAAGGTACTAATTGAAGGAAGGCCTTGCCAAATGGAAGTGGACTCAGGCTCCTATTTATCTATGGTGTCATGGGACACTATTCACAGGCTATTTCCCAACATTCAGAAGAAGCATTTCCAGAAGCAAGCATTGACTCTTAAAGACTACCAAGGGAACAAGATTCCAGTAGTTGGAACAAGAGAATTCAACGTGAAGTTCAAAGGCCACACCAAACGTTTGCCCCTGACCATCATGGACAAGGACCGCCCAAGCTTGCTGGGACTTGAGTGGTTCAATCCACTAGGCATCGAGGTGACTGGCATTAATCACGTGAGCAACACTGAATGGGAGGAGGCCTTGAAGTCTGAGTTTCCAGAGGTCTTCAGTGACGGATTGAGCAAGTATTTGGGGACCCCTATCACTTTCAACCTAGATCCCAAGATGCCACCAATTCGTTTAAAGCCCAGAAGGGTCCCATTTGCCTTAAAGGAAAAAATTGATGCACAATTAATTAAACTAATAGCTCAAGGAGTTTTAGAGTCCACTGACCACTCCAGATGGGAGACACCCATAGTCACACCAGTCAAGACTGATGGGTCAGTAAGAATCTGTGGAGACTATAAGGGGACATGCTGATGCCTTGAGTCGTTGCCCACTTCCTTGTCATAAGGAGGACTTTGAACCTGAGGCACACACCTTTTTCCTAGAAACTGTTGCCAAGCTTCCAGTACACACTGCTGAAATTGCCAGAGAGACTGCCAAAGACACTTTATTTGCTCCTGTTATAGGCTGGATTAAGAAAGGTTGGCCTTTCCAAGATCTACCTCACCATGCTCAACCTTTTAAATCCAGGCAAACTGAATTATCTGTATTAAGAGGATGTATTTTGTGGGGTAACAGGGTGGTTATTCCTGCAAAACTGCAAAAAGAGGTTTTAGAAATGTTACATGAGGGTCATCCAGGTATTGTAAGGATGAAGGGATTGGCCAGGAGTTATGTATGGTGGCCAGGTATTGACAAAATGGTTGAAAACTGGGTTACATCTTGTCCCAACTGTCAGGTAGTCAGGCCTGCCCCACCTCTCACCCCCACACAGGAATGGGAATGTCCTAGGGGTCCATGGTCTAGGATTCACATTGATTTCGCTGGCCCTACCAGAGGGCACACCTTTCTTATTATAGTAGATGCATATTCCAAATGGCTAGAGGTAATCCCTATGGCATCCACCACAACTGATGCTGTCATCAAGCAGCTTAAAAAGCTTTTTGTAACCCACGGGTTACCTGATGTTCTTGTCTCTGACAATGGCCCTCAATTTACATCCAACCTTTTTGAATCCTATCTAGCACAACTGGGTATCAGACATGCCCTGACAGCCCCTGGGCACCCTTCGGCTAACGGCCAGACTGAACGAATGGTATGGTTTACCAAGGAAAAGCTTCAGCAATTGGGTCCTGGGGACATCACTGAGAAAGTTGAAAAACTTCTTAGTGTTCAGCACATCACTCCTAACCCATCAACTAACTTATCCCCAGCAGAGTTGTTGATGGGTAGGAAACTTAGGTCTCCCCTTGACCACCTTCATCCCACCTACGCACCCAACGCACCACTAGATTCCACTAGCAAAGTTCGCACGTTCAGTGTGGGTGATTCTGTTTATGCTAAGAACCTTATGGGTGAACCTTCATGGATTCCTGCTGAAATAACTCAAATCACAGGCCCTTGTTCTTACAGGATACAAACAGAGGATGGAGTCCTCTGGAGCAGGCACATTGATCAGCTTAGATCCAGGTTACCTCAGGAACATCGCAATTGTTCCTCTCTAGTTCCCATACCTAATGCTTCTTCTAGGGAGGAGGGGGAGGAACATGAGGATAATCAGCAAACAAGAATCAACCCCATGTGTAACGAGCCATTATGACAGGAACCATTCCAAAACCTGTCACAATGCCAAAATCCATCCTTGCAAGTGGAAGATTGCACATCACTACCTGACTTGGGTGCTGACATTGGGCTGGAGATGGGTTGGGAGGAAAGACCAGATTCTAACAATCAAACAGGGTCTTCTTTCACAGGAAGTCCAACTAGGGAAATGTCAACAGACACATTTCCTCTCTCACTGGGTGAGAACGTTAAAACTTCTGAACCACGAAGGTCTCAACATACATGTAAGAACCCCACCTATTTAAAATAATACATTAGATAGGTTGGGGTTTGAGTATGGACTGAACCTAGTGGGGAGGGGTGTTATGTATGCAGGTTTGAATGTCATTGGTTAAGTTTGAACTGTTCTTGTAAAATGTCAGAAATGATTGGTTTAAAAAGTGCGGGAAAACCCTGCACTCTGATTGGCTGGCAACTGCGGCTGCTGGCTATAAGTAGCAGCCGCAGCCCAGCCAAATCGGGTCTGTTATGAGCTGTAGTCACTAATAAACTCTTCACTGAAGCACTCCGTGTTTGACTCTTCATGCAAATCTAACAATTAATTTCTGGGGAGGTTTCTAAACTTTGATTATTACTCTTAGCATACTTTTATTAGGAATGCTATAACAGACTTGAAGAATGTCTCTCTTCTGTGTAGTACATATGGATATTTTATTTATTTATTTATTGTTTGGACTTATATGCCGCCCTATCTCCCAAAGGACTCAGGGCGGCTCACATCACAAAAACACACATTACAAAATTTAAAATTATTTTAAAAATTATTAAACGCAAGCCAAACAATGTCTAAAACCCCGCACTCACTAAAACCTAAGACATCTAAAAACCAACCCCGCTCAGTCCAGGCCGGCTTGTTGGAACAGCCAAGTCTTCAGGCCATGGCAGAAGGAACGGAGGTCAGGGGCCAACCGCAGCTCCAAGGGCAACTGATTCCACAGGACAGGCGCTCCCACAGAGAAGGCCCTACCCCTGGGGATCGCTAGCCAACACTGTCTAGCCGATGGTACCCCAAGGAGGCCCTGTCTGTGAGAGTGCACCAGGCAATGGGTAATCGATGCTGGCAAGAGCTGCTCCTGCAAGTACCCCGGCCCCAAGCCATGTAGGGCTTTGTAGATAATTACCATCACCTTGAATCTCACCCAGAGGGCAACTGACAACCAATGCAGCTCACGCAGGAAGGGTGTAATATGGGAGTATCGGGATACTCCCATCACAACCCGCACGGCCGCATTCTGCGCCACTTTACTGGAATCAATCACCCAGTAGAGTTTGGATAACCTTAGAGGACTTACCTAATTAAAGCATATGAGTTGCCTTTGTCTTCTCAACTCTCCCCTACAATGAACGCTTAAGAAATAGTGTAATAATAATTAAGTGTAATGAGAAGTAACAAAAGTGCTTTAACTCATTTACTCACATGCACTTAGTACATTTAATGCATTTACTCACACTCACTTAGTATATTTACAAACAAGAAAGTAATGAGTGTTACATTTGTTACTTCTCATTACTTCCTTGTTTATACTGAATTTACAGTATGATTGACTCATTGCTTCAATATGCATTCAATCAGACAGCTTTAATGACAGAAAACAGAAAATGCCAGACACTCTATGAAAGTTTCAACTTCTTTGACTTAAGCAAACAAAGCAAGTAAGATGTCCAGTGCCAGATACAGCGTAGTTCACACATGTTCTACCGTGTTTCCCTGAAAATAAGACACTGTCTTATATTTTTTTTGGCTCCCAAAAACACACTAGGTCTTATTTTCGGGGTAGGTCTTATTTTCGGGGAAACACGGTAATAACCCAACAAGTAACCCCATGCCACCAGTGACCAGCCAGCAGAGAAACCTGTATAGGAAAAAGAGAAATGTTCTGAGTCAGCAACAGTGAACATAAAGACCCTTTCAAAATCTTCAGCCACAAGTCCAGAATTTTTACTCTCCTTTGAGTCCAGACTGTTATGTATGCAGGTTTGAAATCATTGGTTAAGTTTGAATTGTTCTTGTAAAGTGTTAGAAATGATTGGTTTAGAAAGTGCGGGAAAAACCTGCACTCTGATTGGCTGTCAGCTGCCGCTGCCGGCTATAAGTAGCAGCCGCAGCAAAGCCAGTTGGGTCCGTTCTGAGCTGTAGTCACTAATAAACAAAAGAGCTTGAAGCACTCCGCGTCTGTCTCTTCATGCAAACATAACACAGACTGCTATGTCTTTCACACTTGTACTATGCATTCCTAGGCTACCATCCAATATTTCTAGATTAAGGAATTTTGGAGGTTCCTGTTTTTCTAGCACATGACTATCAGAAATATTGTGCCCTTTGTTCCATCTGCCTATTTTATGTGGTAGATCAAGGCTGTTTTTGACACTCCTATAGGAAACATGTCATCTATTGTATAGCCATATATAGTCCACTAACATATTGCTTACATACATATTTTGAGCCAAGTTGCATAATGAGGCCTGATCCAATGTGCTTTCATCTTTTCTCCCACACGATCTATTTAGCAAGAAGGGCCCTGCATTTATACCTGTTGATTATGGCACAATATTTCTAGACTGATCTGTGCATCAATGCATCTGCCTTTATTTACCTTGCTGATTTTTTTCTTTAAACTTGCAACTCACAATTGTGCTCAACCAGATGTGGCTGGTTTCTTATGTATTTGAATGTAACATTGAGAGATATGTTTTGCTGGATGTGCATTATGCCTGAATCAGATGATTCTCAGGATTCTCTTTCTCCTTAGAACAAACTTCATAAAATCTT
Organism: Naja naja; assembly: GCA_009733165.1. Taxonomy (NCBI): domain Eukaryota; kingdom Metazoa; phylum Chordata; class Lepidosauria; order Squamata; family Elapidae; genus Naja; species Naja naja. The sequence goes on from CM019150.1 coordinate 36,018,654, forward strand.
CTCATTTTACTATCCTACAAAAGGCAAGAAATGGTGACCATAATCTGTACCTAGCAACTGAAATTTCCTCAGTGCTTTTGAATTCTTTCTATGAATCATCATCTAGTTTTCTGAGGTAAAATATGAGCTCAACTGCACTATGGTTAACTTTCATAATGTATTGGAATGTTTTTAGTTAGGGTTTTTTTTGTTTTGTTTCCTGGACATATTTATTCATTTCAAGTTATCCTGTGTTCTGTTAGCTTGAAGTTAAACTATTAGAAAGAATATATGTATCAGCCTGATTATGAAAGTTATGTATATTTCATGCAGTTTTAAGAGAGCCATATGTGAAAAAAGACAATGTCTATCTTTAGCCTTACTTCAGTTTTTCATATAAGAATAGAATCAGAATCACTCAGGAGTCTCAAATTTTCTCCTTTTATAACGTTCCTCCATCCTTTCAAGATATCAAAGAGAACAGTACTGGGCATTCAAGCAGAATGGGCTTGTTTTTTAAAAGTAGTTACAACTGAGATGCTCATGTTTGCATTGTTTTCTAAATTGTGACATCAGCAACTTCAAGCCATATAAAAATGTATGTTGAGAGACAACCTTTGCCCTGTTGATTTCCTGATTTTATTTTCATTGTGGTCATTGAAATTTGTTGTTTATATTACCCATCATGAACCTCGTCTCTTGCATGTTAAAAAATCAAATTAGTAAACAAACCAAAAGCACATTTAAAAATCACAGACATTGTCTTCAACATATAGTATAAAAACTTTAAATATACACATATAGAACAATTGAGAATTAACCCAATAAGCAAAATTTAGATGCATTCTTCGGAACCTGAATTCAATACTTCACTCAGCAAGAAAACAGGTGGTCATTGCTTGGAACTCAACAGATCTTTTGAGTAATGATAGCAACATCAGAGAAATTTAAGTTACATATTCTTAGGCAGTAAAGAAGCAGAAAAAGTAACTTTAAAGTGATGTTCTCATTTTAATAGCAAATACATCCATATTTTTCTTTCTGTTAGATTTTGTATAAACTTTTAAATCAAATTTAAATAAGTAAATAACTGAATCTAAAAAGCCACTAGTTTGGAGATAACTTTTGGAAAAACTACTATCCACTTCTCATAAAAGTTTTTGTCTCCATTTCAATTTCATTTTATAGAACCCTTATTAAAATCTGGTTCCATGTATGTCCAGCTCCTTTTCTGCTTAGAATAGAGAGTTACTTGGTTGTATAGCATCATGACTCAAGGTTCTCTTTCCTGTTTTGTATAGAGAGAAATCATGATAGGTCCCAATATAACTTAAGGGAAAGGGTAACACTTCCTTCTAATCAGTAATTTGAGATAAACTTCCAGTGTCACTTAAGGAACACAAAACAAAACCAGAAAAGTACCACTTTTTATGTCTTAATGCCTGCTTTAATGTATTTCATGTGCAATGAGAAATCTAATTGGAAAATATTGCAATATTTATTGTTGCTTTTATAAACTAGTATCCTTCAGGTCAGCTGTCAAACTTCCTTTCTTCCTTCCTTTCCTTGAAACATTCTCCACTGAAATAGTATTTATCACTTATTCACATTAACTAATTCTAACTAAAATCTATTTTTCAAGTGAAACATAGCTGGCTTCTTGGTATATTATCAGTTCTTCGGATACAGAATATGTAACATTTTAGAGATTGCAAAGGATTTGAAACAGTGCATTTTGGCAGCCTTCCATTGATGCATTATCCCTTGATGATTGCATTCAGGTTGACTGGAGTAAATGAGAACAGCCTTGGCATGCACATGTATTAAACATCCCATGAGGTCAGAAAATTAGATCCCACTGCTGTAAAGTGTCTAGAATATTAATGGTTTGAACCTCAAAACATGTTTGCTATCTAAGTTAGTATATGATCCACAATTTGAAGCAGCAACATAGTAATAAGAGTAGTACAGAGATGTTCATATTGCCCCTACAAAATATTCATATTTCCCTTTAATCAAATTCTTTCCATTGCAGTCAGTAAAAATATTTTACAACTAAAGTGCCAGGTAGCAAAACCTGATGGTTGTCAGATAGCTTAGATCATGGGTGTCAAACTCACAGTGTCATATTACCGTCATGCGACATATTGCGATATTTTTTCCCTTTGTGGAGCTGGGGTGGGTGTGGCCTGCACATGATGCATCTGGCCCTTGGGTCACGCGTTTGACATCCCTGGCTTAGATGACATAATAAGAGGGCAGCCTTAGAATGGATCATAGTTATGCAACCTCTCCCATCTTGTGATAGTGCCACTCTCCATGGTTCACAGAATAGTTGAGGGAGATAAAACAGAAGAAGAGATATCTAGAATGCCTCTGGAAGAGATATCTAAAACCTACCTTGTGGCAATAAGGGTGGTGAAACAACACACTTCTCTATTCTTATTGCCTCTGTAGATAGAGACCCCATGGCCCTGTTTCAGGTGACATGTGTCTTCTTGGGTAGAGAGGCTTGGAAAAGAATACCCTCATTTCTATTGCAGATTTTTTTAAAAATCACCTTATCTTCTAACATTAATGAAAGATACAAAGTTGGATATTCCTATCAATATCATACCAGGCCCTAAATCTCGGTGAAATGATATATTCTTGTATATCACATTACAAATGCTGAATAGTAACACTATATTTATTTCTTGTAAGGAAGACCTTTCAATTGTTGAGGAGCAGGGGGTAATTTTTGTAGTATGAAGCAGTACAGTCTAGATAAAATTTATAACTTATGGGAGAACATGATCCAAGCAATCTTTCTAACGGCTGAAAGATGAAGTTTCTCAGTATCTGATATATACTTGCCTAACTTTTATTTCCTGAGAAAAAAATCAAACAATCCCACTTCTCTGCATCAGACATAATCATTCTTTCAGGTGCCTCTGACAGAGATTCCCCTCCTTTCTCTTTTCCATAAGCAACTTATAGATGATACAGAAGTCCAGGTGTTGGACTAGGAGCTGAGAGGCAGTCTCTACTCCACTCTCAGCATGGAAACTCTTAAGAGAATTAAGCCACTTGTTCTCTCTCAACCCAGAGTTTCATAAAATGAAAAGTAACAGATAACAGATAATCAGAGTTGGAAGAGACCTTGTAGGTCATCTAGTCCAACCCCCCAGCCCAAGCAGGAGACCCTAGACCATTTCTGACAGATGGGAGTCCAATCTATTTCTGATTATCCTGATGTCAGATATCTAGGCATGATGAGCAACATACAAGTCAAATAAATAAAGAAATATGATATACATCTAGCAAATAAATAATCACCTAGACAAATGGTCACTTTGACAGGTATACACATTTCATGTTTTTCTTTCTTTAGCAAAAAATTCACAAAAGGTTTCTAGTCTTTCAAAAAGTTGTCTTTCAAAGTAGTTTTCTTTCTGACCAAAGAGTTTTTCCATTTCTGCTAGTTCTGCCATTTTTATGATTCATTTCTTTCATTGTGGAAATGTCAATATTCTTCCATCTTTGTGCATATAACAATCTTGTTTCTAAGAGTTATGTTTCTCCAACCAAACAGTGAGAAGGTACAGTTTCCCAAGCACTTGATAGAGATCATTCTAATGAAATTATGTTTAAAAGCACAAAATAAGACATACAAGTAGTCAATGTATTAGGTATGATGAAAAAACTTTCCAACTTAAGAATAGGTGGTATTATTTTAAATGCTGAAATCCAAAAGGGCAACTTACAAATACAGCAAAGTACATTAATAAAATGTTAATGTTCACCCATGAAATAATATTAACAAGGCATCTGAGATGGAATACTCTATTCATAGAAATAAAAGAGTCCAATTAAAGCAGAAACAGATTTCAATATTTAATAAAATTTGCTGTTTCTTTAAAAAAAATCAATGAAATGAATATAATGGCCCAGTTCTTTTGTAAGGTTCCAATGGAGTAAAATTAGCATTGATTATTTTTATCAGTTGCTTTAATGAGATGTTCCTTCCTCCAGCAATAAAGCATGCTAGAAAGTTCATTAAGTTTATTTCCAAGTACTAAAATCTACTATCCGCCCAGACACTGAATTTTTGCTCCGTTGCTTTCTAATAATCAGGGACAATTTCTCTCTAAAACCTCAGTTACATATATTAACTCACCACTAAGTATATTGATGGCATGGTTGCCCCCCCCTCTCCCCTCTCTCTCTCTATGTATAGTATTTAGGTTTCTTTCAGTATTTCCCACATCTTAATAATTGTGCTTTTAAAGTTATAGCGATGTTTCGGCAGAATCTCATCTGCCATCTTTAGGCTTGTGTATTGGGTTCTTTTTAATTGTGTGTGTCAGGCTTGGCAGCCGTTTTTTGTTTGAATTTGGTGCTGGCTTTGTGCTTTATTTGAATGGTTTTTTTTTCATCCTGATTGGCTGGGAGTCTAGGTCTGTGTTTATTGGTCTTCGAGTTGCTGTGTTCTTGATTAGCTGGCAATATTGTGTTTTGTGTATTGTGTTTTTTTAGTGCAGCTTGGTTTCTTGTGAATGGCCGATAATTGTTTATTAGGAAGCTAGGTTTTATTTGGGTAGCTGGCTGGGGCATGTTTGGGTTGGAGGTATTAGGGGGGGGTCTGTTTGTGTCCAGGTGTTTGTTTGAAGTGTGTTCCAGCTTTTTTACTGCATTACCTTTATTTACTTATTCATTATTTATTGTATTACAAAGTATCCTGCGCATCATGCCCTGCCACATACATAGGACAAACCAAAAAACGCAGTAAAAAAGCTGGAACACACTTCCTCGCTAGTCCAACATATGAAAGCCACAGGTCATAGCATCGACTTCAATGGCACCAAAACCCTAGCTACTACAGGAAACCCCAGCTACAGAATCATCAGAGAAGCCATAGAAAATGATAAAAGACCTAATAGTATGAATAGAAGAGATGACACCACCAGACTATCAATCATCTGGAAGCCTGCACTCACAAACAAAAAAATCTCTATACCACAATCCAAACAAACACCTGGACACAAACAGACCCCCCCCCCAATACCTCCAACCCAAGCATGCCCCAGCAAGCTACCCAAACCTTACACGGGACAAGACCGAATACACCAAGCCTATACCTTTAGAAAATCTACATATATATATATATTTGTTTCAGTAGATTTTCCATAAATATGTGATCTAAATAGGTCTTGTCCATCATGTGAAACTTCTGCAATGTTTAGCAGATCTCATCCGTCATCTTCAGGCTGGTGTCTTCAGCCGTTCTCTGGGAGAAGTGTGTGATCGTGGCTGTTTTTCCTTTAAACTCTAGAGTTGGATGTGTTGTTACTTTTTGATTGGTTTGTGGAGTTGATGTATGCAGATTGGATGGCTTTTTCCTGAGACCTGTGTGGCTGAGGTGCTGGCTGTGTGTCTCTCAGCCTTTTGTGTTGTAACGACCTGGGTAATGGGCTGTGTGATGACCTTCTGAGTTCTATTGTTGTGATGTCCTGGGTGGTGCTGTAATCTCTGGGTCATTGTCTGTGTTGTAACCTCCTGATGTTTTGTGTTGTGATCTCCTGAGTTCTGTGATGTAGTATCCTGTAGCCAAACCAAGGCCCAGAATGTCACATCACAGCCTTCCACCCAGGATACTACATCACAGAACTCAGGAGATCACAACACAAAACATCAGGAGGTTACAACACAGACAACGACCCAGGAGATTACAGCACCACACCCAGGACGTCACAACAATAGAACTCAGAAGGTCATCACACAGCCCATTACCCAGGTCGTTACAACACAAAAGGCTGAGAGACACACAGCCAGCACCTCAGCCACACAGGGTCTCAGGAAAAAGCCATCCAATCTGCATACATCAACTCCACAAACCAATCAAAAAGTAACAATACATCCAACTCTAGAGTTTAAAAGGGAAAAACAGCCACGATCACACACTTCTCCCAGGAGAACGAAGAAGACACCAGCCTGAAGATGACGGATGAGATTCGTCGAAGCGTTGCCAAGGTATTCTCAATCTTACGGGACAGACCGAATACACCTAGACCCATATATATAATATATATATAATATATATATATATATATATATATATATGATATATATATATGTGATATATATATATATATATATATATATATATATATATATATATTACAGTTTGCAACATGAGGAATCATTTGTGTGGGCAGCTAACACAAAAATGGGGAAAAGGTTAAGAAACATTCATTTTTTTAAGGAATGTGGAAGAAAATCCCCAGCATTTTTAAAGGAAATGTTAATAATAAATTATTAAATTTATATGCTAACCAAGTTCCAGCAATTCAGTTGATTCATTTCTAAGTATCACTCTTTATGTTGATGAACCTATAACAACCCTCCCCAAAGGGGAAAACAATAAAGCATTTCATTAAAAAACCCCAGTAACTCAATATTTCCATAATATACAAGAGCAAACATATGACCTGAAATGCAAAGAAAGAAGACTGGGGCTGAAAGTTTAATGAACTTAATGCATAAATGGTGGTGTATAGAGGCCAAGTTGTGAGCCAACACTATAAAAAATCCCTAGCAGATCTAAAAGGTATTAAGATATGATCAGTGACTTAGTTGAAGGGCTCCTTCTCCCTCTATAAAATAGCCAATGAAATGTTGAAATTAGCCTGCAACAAACTGAAGCAGAAAGAAGCATTGAGACTATAGAACATAGATCACTGTAGTTCAGGAATGGGGCAGGAAAATGTTCCTTGTGATTGCTTTGAAAAGAAGTTGAGATTCAGAGGGAAATTTTATCTTTTTCTGCTTCCAGCAATGATTGCCAGGCTATTCTGGCAATGGGAAACCAGGCAGTACAGATAAGACCTTAGTTAACATATAGCAGTGGGGAACAACCTTAGCAACTACAAGATCTGTGGACTTCTTGTTGGCTGGGAGATTCTGGGAGCCAATGTCCACAAGTCTTAAAGTTGCCAAAGCTGGACACCCCTGACAAATGCAGTAGGTTTCTAGTGAGGAAATTGATGATGGAAAGTCACTAGTTCCTCTATGCAGTTACCTTTTAGGAGGAAAAGTGAGATCAAAAATAATATACATAACCTGTTACTATTATTATAATGTACATAAACTGTTACTATTATTATATAGAGTACTATACCATTTACTTTACTGTGTACTTTGTTTTGTGTTATTCTTTCAATAAAACTGAAGTTGTTTAGCTTTTTATGCCCCTATGTGCTCAGGCAACTTGTTTGAAGAAAGATATTTTCCCTAGATGGTTTTTTTGATCATGTAGCCTGTAAATTACAGGCAAAAAGTATGGGCATCTCATTTCTCACTTGGTATCATTTCACTGAAAAAATGTTCTGTGTGAAGAATGTTGCTTTAGTTAAATGCTAACAACTCTTTTGTGACATGGAAAGTTTCAACTGCAATATCCCTGCATGTTACCTCGGGAGTGTCCCATTTAGTGTCAGTGTTCTCCTTGTAATGAAACTGACAGGTTCAGTACCCACTGCAAGCAACAAAGGCTTAATAGACACAATTTCTCTGCATGGAATGAAGAAAATTAACTGAAGATAAGCATGGAAATCAAGAAAATAGAGGAGAAAGTGAAACTTGTTTGAAAATAATTGGTAGCTGAAGTTCTGTTTTACGTGACTGGTAAGTAAGTACAGTTGTGATCAAAAGTGCCATCAATTGAAAGATCTCAAATTTAAGATCAGAAAGTGACATCATTCCTTCTTGTAATTTTAGGTTAGTATCTATGGAATTATGATCTCTGTATTGCATTTTCCAAGTTGTGATGTACATTTATACTATTCATTTTTCAAATAGGCAGATACCTTCTTATTCACCTGAGGCAAATTAGCAGGAAATTTACATCCACCCATCATATAAAATTGAATACTACTTTAACATTTGAAAATTTTCTTCTGTAAAAGATTTTCTAGCTTAGTTTCTATCCATATTTCTAGCTTAGTTTTAGGATATATTAGATTGTCATTACAATTGCAATGGTGGTTTTGAATTTACTATATGGTAAAAACCCACCATTATCAGACAAACGGTTGTCTAGTCTCTTTTTGAAAGCCTTCAGTTGTGGAGCTCCCACAACTTCTGAAGGAAAGCTATTCCACTGATTGCTCTCACCATTAGGAAATTTCTCCATAGTTCTAGGTTGCTTCCCTCCATGGTTAGTTTCCATCCATTGTTTCTTGTCTTGCCTTTTGGTGCTTTGGAAAATAGCTTGGCCTTTGTAGAAGCCCCTCAAATGTTGGAACAGTGCTATTATGTCACCCCTAGGCAAGTATCTGAAATACTGTTTGGAACCCCAAACAAACTACCATACTAATCTTACCTGTGATACAGGAAGCTTTTGTTAATAATGAATGGAGATCAGTTGTGTGTAATTCAGTTCCTGATTTCATGTGTTCAGATAGGACTAGTGAAAGTGATAATGAAGAACAATGTAAGGCAAGGCTCTTCAAACTTGGCAAATCTTAAAGCTGTTATGTTTGAAGACACCTGATGTAGGGGCTTGATAGAGATACCATGTGACTACATTTCTTCTGCGATTATTTCTGATAAACAAATTTCCTGGGAAAGTCTATTGTCTTAGAAATTTTGAAACTCAATCGGTTCGAAATTAATAATGAAATTTCTTTAGACTGATGTTCTTTAAACAAATTTGGGCTAGATGAGAAACCTAGTAATAACAACTATCCTGTATGTAATGGTGTCTCTATCATGTTAGTTTTATCTTCTAAGCTACTGTCAAATAAAAGGATACTTGCATATGTTTCAGATACTTCTGTTTTATTGAACTTAGAGCACTGTTTGGACTAAAAGAAACCAGCAAGTCTATTTTATGAAGAACTATATACTCCTAAATGTAATCTTAAATGAAATGAATGATAAGATGATAAGGGCATTCACATCTATTTCAGGCATGTTTGTGGGTAGCAGCTGCATACTGAAACAAAGCAAAGAAAGAAAATAAAAAAGCTGATTGCAGAAATAATAAATGTCTGCCTATTTGAGTGACCTTAGTTAAAGACATGAAGAACATGAATACATGAAAATAAATGGCATAGTTTGTCATTTTATCATCTGTAAGATTTTGTCAGCTATTCAAATAATAAATCTGAAGCTGTTAGAGGAAGAACTGGTATCAGATGAAATGGCTGATCCAAAATATCTGTGTCCTATCATCTCAAAATGGTAGATAAATGAAATATTACCTAGGGTTGCTCTTAGGGCAATATAATCACAGTATTCACCTGTCTATGGTTTACAATCTTTGTACTGATTGGCAGGTGGTTGAACTTATCTTCAGAAATACAAATCACAATGACTGACTCTTCTTCTACTATTGACTAAAATTAGCAGTACTTAATTTCTATGCCAAAATTTACTTTGACCATGTCCAGTTTGGATTTCCATGTGCATTACTTAATCCTGCCATAAATAGTTTGATAGTTGTTCTGTAGTTGCCTGTATTTTAGGCAATTCAAAAAGTCTGAGAATAAGGACCAAAAATAATGTCCTCTTCCAAGACCTGCAACAACCAAAATTACCCACTCAATTGTGGATAGTTGAAACATGCTTGAATAATGGACAGATGCAGTGTGTTCCTGAAATGAAATGTATAAATATCCCCTTGCTACATTTGAGGAAAATTTGATTTGCTTGATTCTGATGTGGCTATTTATTATTCCTTTTAATGTTCCATTATCAACAATATTCTCTTTCTTTTTAGTGCATAATTGATTTAATCTTTATTCCCTCTTAGCTTCCATTAGAATCATCTAGGCAGCTATAACCACTGCCCATTCTGACCTCACAAATAGTTGAATGCCATGAACAAGAAAACTATTAAATCTAATCTATTCATCCCATACCATTGTGAATGTAGTTCAAATGTACATAAGAGAAATTTAGCCTGGAGATTTCAAAGCAAAGCTTCCCCAATGAATTTTATTATTCTTTCCCATCTTGCTTGAAATGCAAAGGAAAACCTGGCATCACAACAGCCAGCAAAAATAAATTCAAATCCATTATGCTTTAATGGAGGTCTGCATTAATGGATGGTTTCATTTTAAATTTGCTCCCAAATAGCCCACTGGATATTAACTGAGGCTTCACTGTTTTTGATGGTGTCCTTTTAAATACTGTGCTGATGGAATACAATGATAGTAAAGTAAAATAAATTGTTCTGTTGGCATGAATGCAACTTGGCCTGTAATGAATGAATAGTTTGCTCTAACTAGATGTGTGAGTGTATTTGTCTGCACATATATGAGCCATTAAGCTTTCAAATTGTCTAAGAACATGACAGAATAAATTGAGATTTTTCTCTGAATAGCACTAGGTGAGAAGGATTAAGCCAACTATCCAACTCTTCTTTGAGCTATTTGGGTGTGGTCTATGCACGTAACAGTAAAAAAGACTGCTCATGTTATTCATGTTATATGGAGGAGACCATATTATTAACCTCTTTTTTAAAACTCCAGACAAACAAAAATCATATTCCTGTGTTCTGAATATTTGTTTTCTTCATTATGGTTGTGGTTGTATTTTTTGTTAAACTGTATGATTTGTTTTGTCTTAAGACAGACCCCTCACATCCTGGACATACATTTTTTCAACTTCTACTCTCAAGACAATGCTATACCAAAACAACTAGACACAAGGACAGTTTTTTCCCCGCATGCCATCACTCTGCTAAGCAACTAATTCCCACAACACTGTCAAACTATTTACTAAGACTGTATTACTATTATTCTTCTCATCCTTCCTATTACCTATCTCCTTTACTTATGACTATAACCTTGTTGCTTGTATCTTTATGAATTATATTGTTTTATTTAGTTGCCTAGTATGATTTTGATTGCTTATTTAGTATGACTATCACTAAGTGTTGCATCTTATAATTCTTGATGAATGTACAATATTTTTTATGTATAGCTTATGTACAGAAGACAAATTTCTTGTGTGTCCAATCATACTTGGCCAATAAAGAATTCTATTCTATTCAATTAATGTGTATTTGTTCAATAAAAAGCAAAAATTGGTAGGTTTTCTTACTGTGCCAGTTTTCTATTTGCAAAGAAGCTTAAAAACATGGAAGAACATTTAATATGGCTGAGGTAGATTCTGAATGGGTAGTGTTCATTTGCAACTCAGCCTTTCTGACTTGAGTTGATACAGCCACTCTTTGGAGTCCTTGGTGTTCTCTCTGCAGTTAAACTTGAGTTACAAATATTCTCTTCTGTTGATACAACCACTCTTTCTATTGAAAAATATTCTATTGCAAAAGTAAGAACAAAATAATCTAAAGGGAAGCAAATTGTCAACGCCATTCTCCAACCACTGAATGTAAGAGAACAACGATACCACGATTGTTCACACAGAATCATTTATTCGTCTCACGTCTCACCCCTTGATATAAATGCTCCTGAAGTATACTATTGATCAATTGCATAAAAATGGCTGGGGCTCCTTTCAGACCAAAAGGCATCACCCAGAATTGATAACTACCTAAAGGACAAGTGAATGTGGTTTTCCATTCATCTTCAGTTCTTATACGTATTTGATAATAGGTCTCTCGTAGATCCAACTTAGTAAAAACTCGCCCAGTGGACAAGGTGGCTAACAATTCACTAATTAGTGGTAACGGATATACATTATTCACACATATTGCCTTCAGACCTCAGAAATCAACATATAATCTTAAGCCACCATTTTTTCCCAAAATAAAACTGGTGCAGCCACATGCGAATGTCCAGTTTAATAAACCCTCGTGCCAGATTCTTGTCTATAAATTTCTGCATTTCCACCATTTCTTTGGGCGTCATAGCGTACATGTGAGGTTTTGGTAACGTTGCCCCTGGCAGTAGTTCTATTGCACAGTCTGTTTGTCGATGGGGGGTAGGACCTCACATTTTTGTTCACTGAACACTTCAGCTAAATCATGATACACAGGTGGAATGAGGGTCATATCCTTTTCATTTAAAATAGCCACTGGTTCGGTGCCCGCCTTCGGATGTGTTACCAGTCCTTCAGGAGGGGGTGGCATTGGGCCTGTAGTTATTCATAACCATCGGAAACCTCCCTCCCACCAAATGGTTGGCCTCCATCTGTCCAACCAGACCAACCCTAATATAACATCCTCCCTCATTTGAGGAACTACAATGAACCGTAAAAGTTCCCAATGCATTCCAATTTCCAACTGAACAGGGCCAGTCATCATTTCAGCAGGTGCCCCTCCCAATAATGAACCATCCACTTGTTCAAACTTCATAGGCTGTGGTAGGGGTTCCATTGGCAACTTCAATTCATTTACAATATGTTGATTAATCAAACACCTAGTACATCCCGTATCTATCAAGGCACCAAACTGGCCCTGTATGCCCTTAACAAAGTTATTCAACACAATAGGAATGATAAAAGGCCTAACAGGAGAGTTTACCATTTCATCATCTTGATTTTCATCTTCACCATCATATAAACCAGAGACTACTTTCGGTTTTCTTGGCTCTTCGCCAGGCCTTGCCTCATGAATGACTGGCGTTCTTGGTTGCTCATCTTGTGCTAAACCCTGTGATCTTTTGAAACTATCAATTTTCCTCCTGCTGTAACTAGTTGAGGGTACCGTGCCAGGGGAAGGTTTTGCAGTCTGCTTCATATAGTCTGTTTTCATGATGGGCCCCAGTATGTTACACCAGAAACACCTGAAATTCACTCCACCCCTGGTGTTGGAGGAAATAATTTTCTGTTTGTTTCCATCAATACTCATTGGAGAGCCCCATGGGACTAACTTTCTTGAAGGCTCTGGTTTCTCCCTGAACTCCTTCAATCCCACATCCAGTTCTACCACAATTTTATACCATTCTGACAGTTTTTGTGACACCCCTCTATACACACATGCCTGTTTTAAGTTGCGATCCAAACAATTTTTGAACTCCCTCATCAGAAGACGCTTGGGCCAGGTTCGCAGTTTTCCAGCTAATCTCTTAAACTCTTTTACATACTCTATAGCTGGTCTTCCACATTGTTGTAATGACATTATCTCCTCCTCTGTTTGATGCACCCGGTCCTATCTTCGAATTGACTACGTAATGCCTCAAGGAACAAACCTACATCAATTAATTCTTTAGCACGAGCATTATGCAGTTCAGCCACCCAGTCTGCTGCATCTCTGGTTAGTACCCCAGTTATTGCGACTATTATTGACCATTGAGATGGGTAAAAATGTCCATACAACTCTAAATGGTTCACTACCTGGCTTAAAAATAAGGCTATTCGGTCAGGGTTGCCATCAAAACTCGTTGGAAGGGGGACCCCACCCCATGCATTGACTGTCCCACTGACCAAGCCTTCACTAGGAGTCCCAATCACTGTCCCACTGATCACGATGACTTCCAGGCTCCCCTGGCCCCTACTGGCTGATATCAATTGGTGGATCGGGTTCTAGACTCTGACCCAACCATTTCAGCCAGGGGAGAAACAAACTTAGGAGAGCCGTCCTGTGGGGCACGTCTGCTGCTATAACCTCTATTGTCCTGAGGGGTAAACAATGATGTACTCTCTGTTCTATCCTCCCATGCCTGCTTGGGGGGTTGATCTTTAATACTCAACTCCCCATATCAAAACGAAGGAGTTCAAGAGTACTTGCCCCAAGTGTGGACGTTGTAGTACTCCATTCATCCTCATCCATAATCCATCTTTCCCTCCATCTCCCACCTGCCTCAGCTCCAACCAGAACAAAGAGAGGGGGCTTTCTCCAACTGCTCCTCCATCCCACATCCTCCGAAAACTCCATCCCGCCTCTCTGTTCCGCTCGTATCTTCGGCCTCATCACCTCCTATGCTGCTGAAGCACTCTCCTCCTCTCCTCTCCTTTTCCTCATGCACACTGTCAGCTGGTATTTGGCTCCATCCCAACTCTGGAAACTCCACTCCACTCCTCCTCTCGGCTCAGACTTTCGACTTTCCTGGCCCCTGAGCTGCTGGAGTGGCCGCTCTCTCCTGTTCTTCACTATCATCACCAGCTGCCAACGTGCTCCCGTCTTCCTCCTCCACCTCCACCTCAACAGGCAATAATGCTCCAAGATCCCGGCCTTCAGCCATGACTCCGATTCCAGAAACCCAGTCAGCAATAGGATTTACAAAAAGAAGGGCAGAGCTGACTTTCCTGTCAATGCCGTTCACCAACCACTGAATGTAAGAGAACAACGATCCCACAATGGTTCACACAGAACCGTTTATTCGTCTCATGTCTCGTGAAAAGGGTAACGACCATCAACATACAATCAAAGTCAGCTCTGGCTTGCTTTGCAGCCCAGAGCTGTATTTATACAATTAATGTGTTACTCAGCAGGGTTAGGTAAAGTTAATTAAGGTCACATTACATAATCACCTTCCAGCTTCTTCCACTGCCTGACATCCGGGGACTTAATAGCTAACACTGAACATCATTAATTAATCCCTAGAACCTGCATCCCGTTCATGCTACCAACTTGTGTGTTATGGTTTCCAGGTGTCATGGCTCCATGTCTGTCAGCCTTGGAGTCATGACACAAATACAATCCCTTCTTAAAATAGAAATGTACAGAGTAGTGCATGGATTATGTAGCTCCTTCCTCAAAGGATAACTATGAGATGTTTGTGGGAGTGAGATCTTTCCTACAAATCAAAACAGGGTGCTTTCTAAATGTGGGAATTCTTCACACAAGTGGTAAATTCACCTGATGGTGTATATGGGACTAAATGTGCATAATATTGTAACCTCCTCCCCACATTAATCAATTACATGCAAGGAGTCATGTGAACTCATTTGATAAAGCTAGATTTTTTTTAAAAGAGTTGCTTTTAAAGAGAATGTTAATTTGAAGACATCTTCTTAACAGCCTAAGCCAAAATGTTGAATTAAGAAATGACCCAGCCTCACCATCCTACCTCTTATTACATGTATCTCATTAACCAGCATTAGGCTTCATTTGTTATTCAATCAAATGAATTTGCATTTATGGATTTCAGAATGTACTGCATGACCTGCTGATGGTGTATGTATATATTAACTAGATTTTTCACTTAGGGTATCATGTGAATAATCATGTGCACTGATCTGATTTACATTTTTCCAATGTTGTAGTTACTTTTTTCAGAATACAATTTTAAAAAGCCCATAATATTCTGATATTAAGAAAGGCTGCTGTCATTTTCCAATATATTTCCACACTATGGAAAGAAACACAGTTATTAACATTATTAAAACATCAAATAGTCAGCATGCAAGGATGTGCTTAATTTCAAAACTAATAGGATTTTTACATTATACTCTGAATCATTGTTTCTCAACTTTGGAAACTTTCAGATGGGTGAACTTAAACTGCCAGAATTCCAGCATTGCTGGCTGGGGAATTCTGGTAGTTGAAGCCCCCCAAAGTTAAAGTTGCCAGGGTTTAAAAACACTGCTCTGAAACAATCAATGGAATGACTTCCATCCAGAAGTTGTGGATGCTCCAACACTGGAAGCTTTTAAGAAGAAACTGGACAGCTTTAATTATTGTTTTAAGAATGTCTCTATGTTATAGTGTACTTGTAGATATTACTTTTCCTATTCAATTGTATTTGACTTGTGGAGATTACTTGGAAAGGTCTTTACATTTTTCTTGGCAAAGTTTTTTCAGAAACAGTTTGCTATTGCCTCAGTCCTAGGGCTGAGAGAAAGTGGCTAACCCAAGAATCCCCATCTGACTTTGTGCCCAAGGCAGAAGTAGAACTCATACTCTCTGTTTCTAGCCTGATGTCTACACCAAAATGGCTCTCATTTGTAGGCATTCTTTTTTACTTATAGATTTTGGCTAATAGCAAGAAATTAATTAAGCAAAAGTTGCTTATGTCAAGACATTTCTGCCACAGGCTGAAATTCCCAAGAATTTTTCCCAATAGTCTCAGATATTTGCTTTATTCCCAAGAAACAAAAGCAATTTTAAGTCTCTAATACATTAAATATGTCTATGATTCCAGTTAATTCATAATTTGCAATAAGTGGACCACTTCTTCAAGTTCTGCTCCAACACACCATTTGACTGATTGAGTGGTTGATTGTGTGCCATCAGGTTGTTTTAAACTACAACCACACTGACATGTTTTCTTCACAATAATCTGTCCCTAAACTCGTCCATTTTTTAAAAAAATTACATTTATATGCCGCCCTTCTCCGAAGACTCAGGGTGACTTACAATTTTTTGGGATACAACCCAGTGTGCTCAGCAATAGCCTTCATTCCATTGTATATGCCTGCTTATTACTAAGTGGCATTTTTACAAAGTCAGCTTATTTATTGCCCCAACAATCTTGGGTCCTCAATTTACCTACCCCGAGAGGATGGAAGGCTGAGTCAACCTTGAGCCTGGTGGGATTCGAGCCTACATTAATTGTAGACAGCTGGATCTCAAGTGCAGGCATTTAACAGCCTGAGCCACCAAGGCCCTTGGCCTAAGGGTCTTCAAACTTGGCAAGTTTAAGACTTGGGGACTCCAACTCCCAGAATTCCTGAGCTAACATGGTTGGAGGAGGAATTCTGGGAGTTGAGGTCCACACGTCTTAAAGCTGTCAAGTTTGAAGACCCTTGCATTAGGCCTTCCAATGATGTACCTACTGCTGGTAATCCAATTCTCCTTCCTTCCATCTTATCCAATCTTACAGTCTGCTCCAAAGTCCCAAGTCTTTGCAAAATGTATGAAATGTAGGATGATTCAAGTCAGGTCCTTTATACTACAAGTGAGAATACATGAATTAAACCTTAAGATATCATAAATATTCTTCACATATCATGATCTTTGAGCCTTTTTTGTCATGGTAAATTAAACATTTACTATCACTTTATTTCCAGTAAATGACTATATATTTTTCTGTACAACATTGTCCTGTAGTTAAGGTATTTTGTATTTCAATCTAAATCTAGTTTACTAATGATGAGAAAACCTCAAAGATTGTTACAACAGGTAATATTTGGAAATCAGCAGCCACAAATCTGATTGGTATTGCACACAATATTTTGTATTCAAGCTTATTTTTGTGATCAAGGTATCTCCCCTGCCAGGTAAGTGATTTTTGAATGTATGCCTTAATTGATTGGTCCTCTTTTGCTTTTTAATTGGGGATGATGTTGAAGCAGTTTATTTTTCTGTACTATGCATATTTAGTATCCAAAATGATTAACACAGAAGATGGGAAAAGTATTAATACTGTGAAATGATGTTGCAACTAGATTTCATACACAGGCTGTTGTTGAGATTATGCTTAATAACTTTATCATCATATGTGGGGGTTGTTTTATAATTTTAGGAATGAACCATTCCCTCACACAAATTTGTTTGCAAAAAACATAATGTATAAGTGTATAACAATTTCTTAATACAAATATTTGAGCAAGAATTAATTTTGATTAATTTCAGTATGGATTAATAGGTGTTTTGCATCACTCACAATTTTTATTTGTTAGGAAAACACATCTTCAATGACAACATCAATCAATGATTCAAAATGTTATTATGATTATAAACCAGCATAAATGATAACATGCTTATCTAAACCAGTGTTTTTCAAACCTGACAACTTTGAACTTCATGAGTACACTTCAATTTCCAGAATTATTTTTTTAAATTAAACAAGAGCCAATTAGAACTTTTAAGGATAATGGCAGAAAGAAAGAATAGGCTATGTGATCAAGATGCTCATGCAAACTGTGAATGTAATGAATTAAGTAATTCTGACTTCATATGCAGGTCAAAATGTAATTCAACACCTACACATTTTTGATCAAAAATGTCTTTAACAGTGTTTATGCAAAAATGGGATTTAACACAACAATTTAAATAAATGTTTGTGAAATGCTAAGTGTCATCTTAAAATCCAAAGGTTCACATGAAATGGGCTGGAAGACACTAAAGAGAAAATATGCACAAAGATAAGTACTGAAAGTAAACAGATTCATCCATTTCTTGACCAAGTTACTTGTTTATACAAAGAAATGTTTTTAGAGATGGCTGACCTTCCTACAGGACAAAAATAGAGCTATTATTGATGTCTCACTTTTATACCATCGAGATAAAACAAACAAAATGCAATTAAAACACCATTTTCAAAAATCATTAAGGGTCTAATTGAAGAGATGAACTTCTCTTTTTCTAAAAATGGAAAGCAAGGAATGTGGGTACTCACAGCTCTGTCTGTTTCCATCAGAATTATGGAGGTGGTAATAGGGTGTTGTGTGGCCCTTCTCTTGACACATAGTGTACATACAAAAAGGGGCAGGATTTGCATTGAAACAGCATCTTTGAAAGGGCCTCAGCTATTGAATGGAATGCAATTCCCTTCTTTGGACTATGGCAAACTTATTTCTTCCTCTTGATGCTGTTGTGAAAGCAATTAAATTAATACTGAATTCTTGTAGTGACAATGAGCAGGAATAGGTCATGATTCTTCTCAGTAAAAAGGCAACCACACTCAATTGACAAATAATGATGGTGCAGTTGATCTGTGATGCTGTGGTTAGCCGGCAGCAGGTGCAGACGGCTGAAGAGAGTGAGGACTCAGATGAGGGGCCAGGACCATTAGGGAGTGGACTGCCAGGGATTGTGGGGGCTGGCAGCAGCTATGAGGAGGTTCCCGAAGAGCCTGTGCCAAGTACGCGTGCATGCAGGATTGCTCATAGGAAAGAGCAGCTACAACAGCATGGGCGACTCGGGAGTAAGGCTGCAAGGTAATGGCCCCTCCTTCAAGAAGATAAAAGGCAGCTGTGAAGCAAATGTTCTTTGTAGGAAGCAAAGACATTTTGAAACCCAGCCTCGTGGACATTACAGTTGGTATTTGAAGACTCTTGTGTTGTAAACTATTTCTTATCTGTTGTTTTATGGCAGCCTTGCAAAAACTTGGCAAGGCTGTTTCTTGTCGGAGCTAATTAGTTGGAAGCAGCCTTTTATCTATGAAGAAACAAAATTTATAGATGAAACATTAAAAGGTTGTACTGCTGCCTTTGTCTTGTGTTTGCTCTCTTGGAAACAGGTGTGGGTCAGAACAAACATCGTGTACATGGTCGGGGAGGCTGGCAACAATAAATATGTTGCTGTGTAGCAGATCACCTTCTCCATTAGAATGAACTTAATCATCTGAAAATATATTGCAATTGTTCATTAAGTGAAACCTTATTTCCTTTCCTTTTGTTAAGGCTAGTCACACCTAGTAAGGGTTTAGAGGTAAGGTTAATCAGTTTCATGCTCTTCTATTCCTATTATGAAGGTTCAGTACTTGGCTTGGCTCAGAAAAAAATGTGCGGTAAGAAGAACGATGGTTTTAACCATCACCAGATGTTATATTATAACTGCCCCACCTTTCTATTAATGAGTATGCAAAACACACACAGCTGATTTCAAAGCAATCTTTCTCTTATTCATGTAAAAATGCTGAAATCAAAATAAGATTAGGTTGACAACATCTTTTAAGAAAATTTAACTCTCTTCCAAATAGTTTAAACCTGTTTACATATTTTTCTCCATAAGAGAAATAAAGGGGTATCGTAGAGATATTTTAGCAGACAAATGATAGTAAGATAAAATAGTAGCAAAATATTCTCATCTCTTCTAGTATTTAGGCAGTGAACATACTTTCATGAAAAATTACCAGCTAAAGAAATCAATAACATGTAATATGGGTAGACCTCAACTTACAACCACAATAGGGAACAGAATTTTGCTTGCTAAGTGATGTGGTTATTGAGTGGGTCATCACATGACCAGAGCCAATTTTAAGAGCATTTTTACCATGGTCAGTAAATGAATAATATTATCATTAAGTGAATCACAATGTCATTAAGCAAACCTGGCTTCCCCAATTGATTATGCTTGTCAAAAACCTGGGAAGTTTATAAATTTTGATCACATGACTGCAAAATGCTGTGTTGCTGGTTGTGATCCTTAAGGTGTTGGGCTGATCATTTCAGGAGAAGGGATGACAATAAAGTGGTACAGATCCTTCCTTCTACCCACTAACCTATGTCCTATGACTATCAGGCATGGCTGACTGCCAGAACGATACATCATAAGTCAGTATCCATTCACTATCTGATGGTAGATGAGTAGATGAGCAGACTAGTATACATTAAAAAGTTGGTTTGGATGAGCATACAAGATATTACTCTTTCTAAGATCAGTCCCCATGGGTATCAAGTACTTCACAACAGCCATAAAAGTGAGTGTAAACAGGCGGCATAGTGACAATTCTTTGGGGGATATTGTTGTAACCACATATATTGTTCCACCGGTAACCTGGTTTGAGTAACTGCTTATGAGGTAGGGCCATAGAATCAAATTAAAGGTACCACTGCTGTACCAAGTACCTTCTGCAGATCTGACTAAACTTTTGGATTTCATAGCTAAGTTGCTGTAGGCCCCAGGCTTTTAGTACATGTATCTGGGATCTGGAGGTGTTTATTCTTTCAAGTTCTCTTTAGAAATGATGGACTTGCCCCTAATCTGTGGCCTGATACATATAGGCAGTCATACATTAAACCCAGTTAGGATATGAAATCACAGCATCTTAAAACCAACTAGCTTTCAGTTTAACAGAAGTGGAACCAAAAATAAATTGGCTCAACTTTTCAGCATTAGATGTCTGGAACTACTTTCAACTAGCACTGAATCCTTGTGTACAAGTGTCCTTATCCTTGTTCATAAAGACAGGCTGTGTCCATTTTTATTCCTTTGGTGCTTTTCCCCACCCTGGAACCAATCTTTAAAAGAAAACAGAAAGAATTAGAAATTACCTTTTGATTAGTGCAACTGATTATAGGATCTTCCAGATACATTAATTCATGATTTACCTTTATCCTCCAGTTATTAATTTAATTAAAACTGCTGGAAACAAATTCTGTATTTAGTTGAATTCAAAAGACTTCTAATCTTTTTTAATTTTTAGGTACATATTGCACTATGTGATTTTTTAAAAAAATAACTTAATGCACTTAGCTAGAGAGGATTATTGGATATACTATAAAAAAGGGATTTGGGATTAGTGCATAGTTTCATGTATATATACAGACATATACTACTAAAACCCTCCTGTTTGTCTGTTTATAATCTTCAGCTGGGGGAAACAGTGCATCAGAGGGCTCCAATTTTTGAATCAATGTATCTCAAATGGACTAGCTTAAAAAATACGTCCAAAACATGGAGTTCTTACTCTTGTGGCACTGAAATTTGGCAAAGAAGTGGTTGCTTCGAAGCTGTTCCACTGCTACAATCAACACAGTCAAGTGACCATTCATTTCTAACACGCTCTGCCAGGCTGCCTGGTGGCCCAAGCTCTGGACTCAGAATCTGAAGAAACTGCTTCAGCTGACCCCGTGGAATGTCAGGCTCAGGAAGGACAAAGCCAGGTATCCTATGGGGCTGGTCAATCACAAACACCACCTGAGAAGCTGGATCTGTCAGAGGAGGATGACATAAGGCCTCCCAGTTCTCAGACCAAACAAGTAGATTTTTTTTGGCCAATTTTATTATACTTCCTTTTACTTGTTCTTCTTCTGTTTTAAATTTCAATAATAGTTTATACATTTTATCAATAACATGATCATCATTTCTGCACAGTTCATTTCAAACCCAGTCTTACAGTATTCCAAACCAAATGTTATTTTATCTACTTTAAATCTTTTTGATAATTATACATAAGAAAACCATTGACATATATCCTGCTGCCAAGTTTTCTCTCAATTTTATTTTATATTCTACTTGAAAAAAATTCTAACAAATCAGACTAAGTTAACCATTTATGCTTAGGTATAATTTCTCTTCTATAAAATGCTTCCTTTGCCACAAAGATATTTTCTGGCACATCCTAGGTTTTTATCTATTCCATGTTCTCAGTATGGCATATCTAACAAGACAATTTTTAAAGTCTGCATTAACCTTAGCTTTATGTTACCATAAACATCTGTGCCACCTAAATCATAAATCATATTCTTCTAATTCCTAAAGCATCTGTTTTTCAGCAACAGTCATTCTCTCATCCATTGTACCTTCTGTGAAGTATCAATTTTATCTATTTTATAGAATTCTCCCTAAAGTTCATAGCTCTCAAGATTTTAAATAAAAATGTCCAGAAAATGTCAAAAACTTTCTCTATGTCTAAAAACAATTAAAGCAATGTGTTTTTCATTGTGCTGTTCAAAGTATCCAATACAGTTTCAACATTATCTTTTAACTGACTTTTAGGTTAAAACCCAGATTGATCTTCTTGGATAAATTCTTGTAAAGTTATTTAAAATTTATCAGCTGGAACATTGTGAACAATTTATAATCATTATTAAGTAGTTATATTGTTCTAAATTTCCTGTCAAAGTAAAATGCTGTCTTCTTTAGGTATTAATATTATATTTGCATCGTAAGCAAATTTCCACTATTTAAAATAAAATTCTATCTCCATGCTTTGATTCTGGCTACTTAGGGAACTTTATACACCTTTGAATGTCTACAAATAGGTAAAAAGAATGCAATTTTTTTCAGTACGTAACATTCTAATTGTTGGTTGAATGACTAGTTGCACAGATTTTGAAATGCTGATGGAATGTCTAAGAGAATATGTTGACAATACTGTCAAAAAGTTGTCTCATTTCTAACAAACTTCCATCCTCTCGGGGTAGGTAAATTGAGGACCCAAGATTGTTGGGGGCAATTAGCTGACTTTGTAAAAATGCCACTTAGTAATAAGCAGGCATATACAATGGAATGAAGGCTATTGTTGAGCGCACTGGATTGTATCCCAAAAATTGTAAGCCGCCCTGAGTCTTTGGAGAAGGGCGGCATATAAATGTAATTTAAAAAAAAAAAACTGCTCCAGAATCCCAAGCTCATTTCATTTAGGACCTTGATCTTACTGTAGATTATGTAAGATTTTTATACAGGTGGTTCTTGATTTACAACCACAATTGGAATCAGAATTTCCACTGCTAAGCAAGGCAATTGTTAAGTGAGCCACACCCAATTTTCCACCTCATTTAACCACAGTTGTTAAATGAGTCACTGCAGTTAAACAAATTAAGTTGATAGTTAAGTAAATCCAGCTTGCTTTGTGATGGCACAGTGGTTAGAATGCAGTATTTCAGGCTAGCTCTGCCCTTAGCCAGGAGTTCAATCCTGACTGTTGACTCAGCCTTCCATCCTTCCAAGGTCAGTAAAATGAAGACCCAATATACTGACATTTGTAAACTGCTCAGAGTGCTGCAAAGTACTCAGAGAGGTATATAAGTCTAAGTGCTATCTCTATTGCTATTTTGCTTGTCAAAAGCCACTGGGAAGGTTGCAGATGGTGATCCCATGACCCCAGGATACTGCAATAATCATAAATACATGCTAGTTGCCAAGTTCCTGAATTATGATCGTATGACCATGATCACATGATCAAAATCATGTAGGGATGATTGTAAATGTGAGGACCAGTTGTCACCATTTGCAGTGTCATTGTAACTTTGAATTGTCACTAAATGAATGGTTGTAATTTGAGGACTACCTATATTGTGTAAAAAGACCTTGAGCAATAGAGTACAATATAAATCTATATTTATATGACTTTATATGTAATTTGTTCCCTTTGTACTCAACTACTTACATGCACAAACACATCATAGAAATGAAATTGAAATGCCAAATACTAATTTGTGAATTCTGCATTCTGTTTTCATGATTTGGGTTTTGTACACATCATTATTCAAATCTTAATGAGGTATAACATCAGATATTGGTGGGCAGCCAGCCTGTTGCTCAAGTCTAACTCCTTAAGGAAAAGTCACATCCCAGAAAATTCTGAATAGGAAATTGACATTAAGGCTCTAATTCTATACTTACCTTCAGTAAATATCCATTGACTCAGTGGGACTAACTTCTTATTGTACATGAGGAGCAATTGAACACTGAAGTTAAATTCTTAGCAAAAATTGGATACATAAAAGTTGTCTATTTAAGATCTGTATTTTAGAGAACCCGACACTTGTTGAATGTAAGTGAATTTTTCTTTCAACTCTTAGAAAACATTCCTTATTTTCTATTCAATATTACAAGATACTAGAAAAGGGGCACGGTTTGACACAACAAATAGTTGCAGTAGTTATGCTAACCCCCTCAACCATTTGCAAAAGTCAGGCAGTCATTGGAGACCTGGTTATGGATCAAAATGTCCTGCTTATACAAACAAGGCGCTTAATCTTCCTTTTTAATCTTGATTTTGACTTTCAATATAAATTACTTAGTCTCAGGTGTCACCTTAAATTGATTTGTTATGCTAAATACCTGCCAAATAAATAATGAACTTCTGAATTAGTCTATACTCAATAAAACAAGAAGTGAGTTATTTCTAAAAATTCCTTTTATCAGGTGAGGATTAAATTATTTTTATGCTATGATGCTCGGGGCTGGGCCCCCTCTGAGATTCTGCTAGAGATACTTAACAATTCAAGTTTTCTCTGAATACATTTTCTGTTATTAAATGTCACTCACTTCAGCATTTTATCATGTTACTGTAGCTGCCTAAGTTAGAATAATATACATCAAGAGAGACAAAAGAAATCCCATTATAGGCAGAGAGTTTTCTCTTGGTGTTTCTTTACATTCACTTATGTGCTCTGAGATGACACTATGCAGAGTATGAGAAACTTCTTTTTCCTCTCCTATAAGACAAGACCTTGGGGTTTTCCAATGAAATATGTGAGTAGTATGACATAAAGAGAATAGACTTCTTTCTAGACAATGTGTGGTTACATTTTTTGAATGCTAACATATGATGGTATGCTGTTATTGGTTTAGATGGGTAATTCATGAAGGATAGATCTATTAACGCCTATTCAAATATTAGGCTAAAGTTTTCAGGACAAAAATCACAATGTCTTTTGTTATCATCTATCTATCTATCTATCTATCTATCTATCTATCTATCTATCTCTATCTATCTCTATCTATCTATCTATCTATCTATCTATCTATCTATCTATCTATCTATCTAATCTATTTATCATCTATCATATATTTTCAAAATTTAGAGACCACCTCACTCTTTGATGACTCTGGATAGGTTACAAATAAAAAAAGGTGAATGACATAGAGAGATGTAAATAAAACAAGGGATCCTAGCCAATCAGAAATACAATTCTGCAGACATATCAAAAATAACAATATGAAAGTCACCCCATCCCCCAAATCCATTCTCCTCCCATCCCCAGCTGCCAAACCAACCTATGCCAAGACTGGAGAGGAAAATAGACATTTAATAGCTTTCTGAGTGTCACAAGAATAGGAACTGAACAAATCTCTGTGGGGATCTTGTTTCAACAGAGTAGGCCTGCTTCCTATGTTCCCCAAAATAATGCTGCATAATCAATGGGATTTGGAGCATAGGCTTTTTGCTTGATTGTATTGAATGGGCAGGAAGAATTGGAGATAAGCAGTCTCTCAGAAAAGCAGCCTCTACACCATGAAGGGCTTTAAAGGTGATTAGCACCTTGATTTGAACCTAGATGCCAACTGGCAACCAGTGCAGCCTACAAAGCAATGGAGGCAAGTGACCATAATGCCACACTCCCAACACTGCCACATTCTGGACCTGCTGTAGCTTCCATATATTTTCAAGAACAGCCCCATGTAGAGCATATTACAGTAATTCAATTATAAAGTGACCAGGTTAATTGAGAGATACCCCATCTCCCATTTAGGCAGTTACATGAAGTGATAACACTGTTTTTCAAAGTTTAGCTATTGTTTGTGGCAGAGGAGCAGAATTCAAAGGGGAAATTGTGTTGATATTACAATATCTGTTCAGGTAGCCTCTGAGGAGCTATATCACAAGAATTGTCAAAGAGGAAAAGCTAATGAAATCCCAGCATCCAGGAGACAGTAGCCAAAACTTCTGTAATATAAAAAAATAGTTCATTTCTTAACAAATAATATGCAAATTAAGAAAATGAATTTCAGTTCCAGAGGCAGGAAGAAATTTAAGAATATATTAGGAAATATATGAGATATCCATTTTGTACATGCCAGTCTATTTCCAGAGAGAGGGGGGAGGGAGAAAGGAAGGAAGGGTCTGTAGGTTACCTCATAATATCATGCAATCCCAAGAAAAATCTGTTTATTTAAGGTTTTAAGTGTGTACCTTCACCCATTCAAATTACATCTTGCCCTTGAAATCAGGATTTCTGTACAGCCATGCCCCTTATACCTTCTATGGTTAAATACCCTCTTTAAATAGAAGAACCCAAGAGATCACAGCTAAATTTCTTTCCAGCTATTTTTCTTCTTTTCTGAAGTTTTATATAAGAATTAGAGGCAAACTACTCTTCTTCTTCTTTCTTCTTTCTTCTTCTTTCTTCTTCTTCTTCTTCTTCTTCTTCTTCTTCTTCTTCTTCTTCTTCTTCTTCTTCTCCTTCTTCTTCTTCTTCTCTTCTTCTTCTTCTTCTTCTTCTTCTTCTTCTTCTTCTTCTTCTTCTTCTTCTTCTTCTTCTTCTTCTTCTTCTTCTTCTGGACAGGACAAACTTAATTTTTATCCTGATTGATCACTATAGAATAAATAACAATAATAGAAGATATTAAGGAATGATTTGGGGCCAGTCATTCTCACTCAGGTAACAAGCTGGTCAGTCAATTCCTTTTGTGACCAATGCTGCAACACATGGTTGATTCAAGCAAAAAAGCATACCCTGCACTTGCATGAAATCACTAGGAAGAAAAAAATGGAGAATATAAAAAGGTATATTTGCAGTGGTGGTGCCTTTGAAGCACTGTTTACTCCTAGAGACTGCCTGACAAGTACCTGCAATTTTCATGGCAAGATTTTAGAAGTAGTTTGTCTTCCTAGGGTTGAGAGACCAGAAATGGCCCAAGGTCACCCAGTCGGCTTTTCTAAGTCAGGACTAGAATGCACATTCTCCTCTTCCTGCTCCAGTGCTTTAACCACTAATCTATTTAGGTGCAGTCTGAAGGTTTTGAAAAGTGGGGTTGGAAATTATATGTGGCCTGGGGTACATATTTTCCACTTTACTCCAATACATGGATTAGAACAAGGGCCTTGGTGGCTCAGGCTGTTAATTGCCTGCACTTAAGTTCCAGCTGCCTACAACTGCTGTAGGCTCGAATCCCACCAGGCTCAAGGTTGATTCAGCCTTCCATCCTCTCGGGGTAGGTAAATTGAGGACCCAAGATTGTTGGGGGCAATTAGCTGACCTTGTAAAAATGCCGCTTAGTAATAATAAGCAGGCATATACAATGGAATGAAGGCTATTGCTGAGCACACTGGGTTGTATCCCAAAAAATTGTAAGCTGCCCTGAGTCTCGGAGAAGGCGGCATATAAATGTAATTAAAAAAAAAGATAGGAATAATGAAGACAGATAAGCAGCAAAATGCCTTTCAAGTTAAATGGTCTTTCAGGACTATGTTTTCCTTGTTTTCCCCACTGTAATGCAGAGTAAAGGATATTGAACTATTGATTATTATTATAATTATTACTAACAGTGCTATTATAATTGCCATAGTGATCTGCAGTCAGGCATGGCAGTGGTTCCAAATGATAAAATCTAAGCGGATTGTAAGGACCACCAAACATTTTTTTTTTCTGAACTGGGTGAATTTATCAGATGACAAATGAGATTCTTTCAAAGTAAAGGCACTGTGGTGCATATTGGAGTAATTGCGGAGGGACAATTTTTAAAACCAGCAATTCCTGCTGCCACTTTTGTTGTTTGAGTGGATGTGATCAATAGATTCTCTATTAAGAACACTTATAACTTTGGAGAAAGGATATGAAAACCTGAGTTCCATGATCATGTTGTTGGAAACCTGTATGACTGCCCATTTTGTTAGCTGCACAGTAACTCTGTGCAGCTAACAAAGCCAACCTATAAAACAAACAAGTTTAAAAGATTGGGGTTTTTGACATTGATATTGTGAGCCACACAGAATTGTTTTAGAATTGGATAGTGGCTTAATACAAATTTACAAAAACTGAAACATCAGTTATATTACTCATAATTGCAGACACAGGATAACAGAATTGGAAGGGACCTTGGAAGTCTTCTAGTCCAATCCTCTGCTCAAACAGGATGCCCTACACCATTTCATACAAATGGTTGTCCAACCTCTTCTTAAAAACCTTCAGTAATGGGGCATTCTCAACTTCTGAAGGCAAGTTGTTCCATTGATTAATTGTTCTATCAGTAAATTTCTCCTTATTTCTAGGTTGGTTCTCTCCTTGATTAATTTCCATCCATTGCTTCTTGTTTTGCCTTCAGATGCTTTGGAAAATAGGTTTACCTCTCTTCTTTGTGGCAGCCACTTAGATACTGGAATACTGCTATCATGTTACCCCTAGTGCTTCTTAAACTAAACATACTATCAGACCTTCTGCAAATTAATTAAATTTGTCTCCATTCATTGAGAAAGATATAGTTTTATTAGAAATCAAGTGCATTGCAGTAGTGCATAGCCAGAACTGAGAATCATTCACCAAATTCCCCAAGTTCAATGTTTCCCTCTCTTAGCTACCTCCCATCATTACTGTCAGGGTTCCAAGTAATAAATCCATTGCAATCAAGACTCCAAGGCAATTGAATTCCTCAAAGAATACTTTTATTGGAAATATCATATTGGCACATATCTGGTGAACACCGACTCTGAAAACTCCCATGGTTTTCACCTTATTAAAAGTTAAAGTTTTTCTACTTTCTCAAACAATCAGTCACATGGTCCAACCACATTACAGTCTGACAACCGGGTGGCCACACTCCACCTTCTCCTTAGCTGTGAGAATGTCCTTGGTTCCCAAGAGAAAGTAGTTTGTTTTGGCTACAAAATTCCCTTTATCTCAAATCCCCCTCCCTGTCCCTCAGCTTCAGTGTGGCAACACTGAAGCAGACAAAATGGCTTCAGTCAGGCCAGCTTCAGGGTTGACCACTAGCCCCCCCATGACCAATCATGTTCAAGCAAATTGTTTTCAGAACAGTCACTTCAAATGTAGCTTGGTATGCAGCTGTGTTCTTCTCCCAGCCAGGAGACCTTGAAAAAGCATTCCATGGAGATAGAAGAATAGTGTCTTGGGGAGGGATATAGTTCTTGCTTTCCCCAAACAGCAGTTGTTTTTGCTTTCCCCCAAGCCACCAAACCATAGTTCATGGCAGACTGTCATCACATGGTATTGAAGCACAAGCAAGAGTGAGGTGACAGCTGACACAAATTCAATTCCTGCAACTATTCTTAATATGTTTTAGCCTCCAGTCCACTAATCATCTTTGTTGTTTTTCTCTGCACTCTTTCTAGAGTCTCAACAATTTTTTTATATCATGGCAGCCAAAACTGGATGGAATATTCCAGGTGTAATCTTAGAATAGAATCTTGAGTCTATCCCTCTGTTAATGCTTTTTTGGCACTGCTGGCTCATATTTAAGTGATTGTCAGCTAGGACTCCAAGATTCGTCTCACAATTACTACCACTGAGCCAAGTGAACACACCTGTATTGGGTTCCACTTACAACCAAGCCTTAACACCTGAGCAAAAACATGTTATTACCAAAATCTAGCTTCCAGAAGCCAACAGGTAAGGGTCATCAAGGTCTCCATAGTGCTGGGAGAATGGAATGGCATTGTTCCATACTGGAAATCTTTTATGGATATTTACTTAGTTATTCTTCTGAGCCCTATTTCTACTCAAAGGGGTCTTATTACATTGTTGCCATAGCAATATATCTCAAAATGGTAATTCTTTATTACTATCAATAGGTGAGGAAGTAAAATTATATTACTGATTGATAGAATACATTTTGTCTTTTTTTCTGGAAGAACCAAATGGAGTTTGAATCTCTAATTTGATAACCTCCCTGTGAAGTAAGTGGGTTAGATTGGAAGATAGTAACTCATTCATTGAGCTGCATGGGTCACTCTATCAAGTTCTTACTGGCAATAAGACTCCATTGATCAGGTAAGTTTCCTGGTATCCTGAAGATATATTCTGTTATTTACTTGATATCCCACTAGACTGCTTAAGGCAACTTACTTCCCAAAATAAATAAACAAACAATACAAAAAGTAAAACAATAATTGAAATGTAATAATATTTATTATTATTATAATATAATATTAATAATTGTTAATAAGAACTGGTGGGGCCATAAAATAGAAAAAGTAATATAAAATGCTGAAGTTAAAGTGTTCTGGGACTTAGAATTCAAACAAATGGGTACTTCACATAACACCTCACCCTTAACAATTGTCAATAAGAAAGACAAAAACGTGTGGATAGTAGATATGGCAGAATCTGGAGAGAGCAAAATAGAATAAAAGAGCTGGAGAAGATAACAAAATACAAAGACCTACAAATAGGAAAACTGTTGCAAAAGAAAACAAAGATAGCATGAATAGTAATGGGCACCTTGGGTGTAATCTTAAAACAACTGTAGCACAACTTGAACACCATTGATAAAATCACCATCAGTCAATTGCAAAAGGTAGCTTTACTTGGAATAATATTTTTAATACATCTTCTGCCCATCTGAGATTTTTGGGGTGGACTCAACAGGTGGACAAAAATGCCAAATCTAGTCTGAACATCTGACTGACTGTGCAACAAACTATAATAATGATAATACTAAGCATTCTCTGAATAGTTCAGTATTCCTTTACTCTGAAATAACACAGGGAAGTGAAGGAATCCAGAGTCTTTTGAGACTGTTCAACCCTCACTGAAAATTTGTTTAGCATTTGCGTATGGCAGTTGTTAAGAGGAGGAGGAGGACAAGGAAGAAAGCTTTAAGTTCCTAGCAGTTGATTCCAAAAAGAAATAACCTGATAGAAACAATATCTCATAGCAAATTCAGATCTTTCCACTGTTTTATCCTGAGTTGAATATAAAATACATTTCATAAAAAATGGTAGAAGGGATTTCTATATTATCCACCTGGGTTGTGACAAACACAGATTTTCATATCTTGAAAGCATAAATATCTAGTGTGTGGTCAAGGGAGAAATGTTATTTAATGCCTTCTCAGTTTAATGATTTGTGTGAGAGAGAATACTACATAATATTTTGAACTACATAGTCATTGAGTTGTATCTATCAGATTCATGTTATGCTCGTATAATTTAAGAAGCAATGTGCATCCCTAGAGATTTCTTTTGAGTTTCCAGCCAAGCTAGAGCTAAATACTGGTGAAAAAAATCTACAATATAATTTTTTTGCTGAAATATTGCAAATGCCTCCCCATATTTCTGCAGAAAGTTTCGTGTTAGTCTGTATGCACTTTCTTTTAAGCAAAAAAGTCCTTGGTGCTCTGAGCTTGGTTACTTTCTTGTAGACATTCATTACCCAGACTAGATAATATTGCACTGGTCTACAAGGAGAAAGCCTTGGAAAATAGCTTAATTTTACCAGAATTGAATCATTAATAAAATAAAATTAAGTCCTGGGTATTGTCTCCAGTTTCCGAAATACATTTTCAGGTCAAAATTGCATTGAAATATATCAAAATTATGAGGGGGATATTTGATTATGCTCCATAACTTTTCTCAAAATGTGATATAGCAATGAGAATGGTGCCACATCAATCATTATAAATTTATCTTTTTATTGATACCAATAACATAACATTCATTTATTAGTTTTTCATGTAACCTTGTCATGCTTTTTGCATGAAAAACTGACAAGCTCTAACATCAGATTAAATGACAAGGTCCATCTTTATCCAGTATGTGAACTGTGCTTTTTGGCTTTTCTCTTGTGAACTGCAGTAGGATCATCCCTGAGGCGATTCCAGTAATCGGCAAGCATGGATGGACTCCATTTCCCTTGGTATCTTTTCTCCATGCCTGCGATATCTTGGTGGAATCTCTCCCCATGCTCATCACTCACAGCCTCACAATTCAAAGGGAAATAGTCAAATGCAAGTGTAAGAAGTGAATTTTTAGTGATATGTCTGCACCAAGTGCTTTATAGGACCTAAATAAATTTTCCAGGTATTTTTCATAGTCATCTGCCTTGCTGCTCTCAAAGGGAATATAAATCCATACATTTCCACGTGGTACCATTTTCATTATTCTACCATACTTTGTCGGGAAGTTATGAGGCATTATGATCATTAGGCACCTCCCTCCCTTGTAGGCAAATATACTCGCCTGTGTATATATTTTTATTGTGAAATATCTCAAAAAGTTTAGTCAACCAGCATGTTTATCAGCTGTTTTCTAATTCATCTAATCAAAATATGTAAAATTAACACATAAAATTAACACATTTTATCTCGGAGATCGATAATTTCCCAAAATTTGTAGATCAGACTTACCAGTACTAGTAATGTGTGGGCTTTGCTCTAAATTTATGTTTTAGTGGCTTGCCCTTTTGGTGGAGGTGGTTGTGGTGAAAGTTGTACTCTATGGGTACCATTTGATAATAAGTTCGATTCAATAAAGATGCATAGTATTTGCATTAAGAGGTAAATTTTACCTGTTCTCATTTTAACTGAATCTGCTGACAATTTACTTGTGAGAAAACAGCTGTCTATGTTATTTGTTGGCACGTTTGTATAGATACCACATACAAAGAGTTTATTTCTTTATCATATTTTTATTACATAAACAATGGTATATATCATAATGCATTATGTTGGCTATAGTGATAGCACATTTTTCCACGTGCAGTTTCTTTTAATTTGATTAGGAGATTTGAAGCACTGGTTCCATTCAACATTTCTATGAGTTTCTTACTAGACAATTTGGACTGTCTTGTAAGACTAAATTATCTGGTTTCTTTTCAGTCAAGATTCAGACCTGGATATGATACAGACCTGGGTATTGGTTGTACCTTTGTATGATCTCTGGCACTGGTGGGATTGTGGTTGTGTGTCCATCCTTGCCTTATTTGACCTCTCAGCAGGATTCAATGCCATGATATCCTTCTGGGAGTAACTCAGAGGTTTAGAGGTGGGTGGCATGGTTTATTTTAATTTCTTGCAGTCACAGACCAAAATACAAGTATAATAAAAGAAGAAAATGGGAAAAATAAAATCATGAACAATTGGTCACCAGAAAGTTTGACTGAGGGGAATTACAGTATTCTCCTCTGATGGTTACAGCTCTTAAAAAAATTTGGAAACCTGAGAAGTGATGTATGAAGAGCCATCCCCTAGACAATATAAGAACAAATTACTAGCATTGGGTCTGGAGGGGTCTATTTCAAGGAGAGACAGTAACTTAGTTCTGCCTGCATTATACATAAGGCAGTATAAAAAGACATGCTCCAAAGTTTCAACCTCAGCTCTATCATAGGGGCATAGCCACTCGCTAATCAGGAACCTCTTGAATACCCCGTCCAGTAGTGCTGAGGGCAAGACGTTGAAACGAGCTAGGGAAAAAGCTGTTCAATACTTGGGGATGGTTAGAGTGTAAAAATAAGAAGTCATCCTCAGTCCATAATTATTAAATTGGCTGAAGATCAGAGGAGAGCAGGAGGGTGGCATGGTATTGTAGTGGTTCATCTCCTTTCTATGATGTCAGTCCTGTTACTAGTAATTGGGGAGGAGAGATCCCATCTTTGACCCTTACAATGTGTAGTGCTGCATGGGTTGATGCTTTCTCCTCTCCTATTTAACATCTAGATGAGACAGCTGGATGACCTCATCTGTTGCCATTGCTGAAATATCATCAATATGCTGATGATACCTAACTGTACATCTCCCACCCCAGCAAATTAAACAGTGCTGAAGACATTTGTCAAATCTACTCTCAATGTCCTTCAAATAAAATCTTGCTACCTTTAAACCTCAAATTTTGATTAAACGCGTTATGTTTGAATTTCAGATTTGAAGACTCTTGAATAATTCTCACACCTGTATTAATTATAATAATATCTATAATTGCTGTTTATTTATTAGATTTAAATTTAATAAATAATTATTAAATTTATATGCTGCCCATTTCATTATGCAAAGCAACTCTTCAAAGTTGGCAAAAAATATCCAAAAAGAACTGAAAGAACTTTTATTTGCGGATGGTCCCCATTTCCTTCATACATGTTTCAGTGCATCATTAATAGAATATAACATAAATCAGTACTAAAGAGAATTATGCTGCAATTTAAAGTGCTAGTTTTAACCTATAAAACTCTCTATGGCAAGGCACTGGGTAATCTGCAGGATGGCATGTCTCTGTTAGAAACAGACTAAGCTAAGGTTTTTAAAAAAGCTTTTCCAGAGATCTTTTGCAGACTGACATCATGTATTATTCTGGCATGTTTTAATGTATTTGTAAGATTTTTGTTTGATTGATTATTGCATTTTGCTTATTATTGTGAGCCTCCAAGAATTTGGAGATATAAATTTCATAAAGAAATAAATAAACCACATCTGCTCCCTCATAAAGAAGAAATATTTTATTTCATTAGCAAAGATGATGAGAAATAGTTGAAAGTTTGGCAGAGAAGTTGTACACTCCTAATAGTTGCAGTAAGGAGTGGGGTCTAAGAGGTTATTAAGCTCAGCATAAACCAAAACAATTTCTCATTAAATTTTTAACGAAACTTGAATGAGCTCTGTCTAAGTGTACATTTCTGCATCTATCATGCACAATTTCTTTTGTATTCCTGACAATCAATATTTTTAATCAAAATCTTATGAAGAAAATATTTAAACTTTCCTATAAGCTATTCATTCATTATTCTGAGGCATAATATTGTTCAGATCAGGAAAAAAACTATGAATTCTCAAATTTTAATCATAATAGAAATATTATTACATTCTTTGATCAAAGGCAACTAGCAAAGCCCTATATTCATTAATGACACAAAGAGAAATTTGTTTTTTTAAATCATATATTGAAAGAGTATTTTCCAAATGTGTTGAAATATGATTTAAAAATGCTTGGGACTTAATTACATTAAGGAGTAGGTCTTTAAATGTAATTGTCATTCACAAGTCAGCTTCAGAAGGATTAAGGGAGAAGCAAGAAGTTTGCTTATTTTCCTTGGTTCCTTAGGGCTGATTCTAGAAGTTTGAAGAAACTTTCTGAAACTGTCCCAACATGGTGATTGCTCATGTTCAGAATACATATGGGAATACACAGGCAATCTTATATGCTATTTATATAAATCATGTTGTCTCATTTTTATCTATTAGCAGAATGGTTACAAATAGGCAAGATAATTCCTCCTTTAGATTTATGACCTAACATGCATTATATGAAAGAAGGGTTGGGAAGCGGGGAAAAAGAAACAGTTTGATAACAGTGGTATTTTTTTATGGGATGGGAACAAAAAAAAATCAAGTTGGATATGGCTGCACAAAGTACCTTGCACTTTGTATGCATGTGTACAAAGAGATGATGTATTTTTGATTGTCATTTTGATTTATTTTACTCCATCTGTTGACACAACTGAGCTGTTCAGGGACCAAGTTACAGTTCTTCATATAACTAGTTGGGATGAAAACAATCCAACTCATATGATGGATAACAGAAAGCAGAAGCTTCCTTCTCAGCAGAAGCTTAGTGGCACTAATGTGACAGAAACTGTCTGTTGTTGAGTTATATGTGATCCCACCAGGAGTACGAAGTTGAGGTGGGCAGAGGACAAATTATGTAATGGATTCCATTGGAAGTTGCATTTGTGTTCCACTCTGCTTTTATGAATCCAACGTTTTGAATTTTTAAAAGGAATTTTTGAACGGTTTTAGCTATATTTGAATGTGTCTTAATAGATGAGCTGGCTTCATTCATTCTTTTCCATTTGGGCATTTTTTGAGTGTGCGTATCATATGCTACCTTGTTAATCCAGTTTAGTGGAAAGGCAGGATATAAATAGAGTAACAATAACTGAATGAATGACTAGGCAAGTGTGAAAATTCATAGTTCTTCCACTTGCTGCTTGAGTACTTACTTTCAGTTGTCCCATGTTACTTTTACTCTCTCTGATAGCTTTCATGATTAAAGTGGGGAAAAAACCCTTCAATTAAAGTGTGTGAACTTCATGACCCTCCAAATAAAACATCTCTCAGAGGATGTTTGTTTGTTTGTTTGTTTTTCTGGGTGGAGAATGTCAGACTGGAGGAGTTGTCATCTCGTAAATAATAACAATAATAAATGTGCAAGAGGCTAGAGAAGAAAATGAAACTTTTTTTCTTTTCTTTTATTATCATAGACTTAAGAACAGGGGTCAGTGATTAAGAATGGCTTTGGTTGCCAAAGTAAATGAGCTGCTTTTCATTTTGTTTTGTCCTGAAGCCTGAGGAGAGACCAGCTATGTGTACTCAGTTAGCTACTTTCAGAACACTTGATTAGATTGTGCTAATTATGGCACTGGAATGAGGCAAAGAGTCACAGTTAAGCTGCTGTAGTTAAATATCACAGCCTTCACCTTCTGCTTTGAAATTCCCAGTGAACTTATAAAGCATTAACTGAACTTTACCACTTGCTAAAGGATTAACCATCCATCTTTGAGACACCAAAGAAAAACTTACATGGAAAAGTATAGAATGGTTCTGTTTTGTATATTAAACAGTAGTAATACTGCTTTTGTTGTGAAATATAAACCAAATCTGTTGTCTGTGACCCATCTCTGACAAATACCACCTGTATTTGTTAGCACAGGTAGCATAAAAACACTTTTAATAATTTTTAAAACTCGGGATGGCAACAATTTAGAAATTTATTAAAAGTGTGTATTTACCACCTGTCATTAGTGCTTTCACATGTTTCAGAGCATATTTCCTGAAATAAAAAATGAAGCATTACACCCCTAAAATATATCAACTGATTGTGTGATAAGTGTTATTATTTAAAATGCATAGTTGAAAAATTAACCAATTAATTATTTAGAAGAATATTGAAGTCCACCCATATATTTACAGTGTAATGCCTTGCCTTATCCCTTATTTGTTATTCTTTCCTCTCTTGATTTTTACATTTTCTTGAGTCTTATTTACTATAGTAAGCTTTGGGAAGAAAGACATGTGGTTTTGGCTGTAATAGTATTCAGAGTTTTATACTACTTCACAACGCTTTACAGCCCTCTCTAAGTGGTTTATAGAGTCAGCATATTGCCCCCAACAATCTGGATCCTCATTTTATCAAACTTGGAAGGAAGAAAGGCTGAGCCAACCAAACTGCCAAATTGCAGTCAGCAGTCAGTAAGCAGAAGTAGCCTGTAGTACTGCATTCTAACCACTGCACCTCGCCTCTTACCACTGCAGTACTCACATAACTGAACTGTATCTCAGACTACATGAAAACTTGATTTTCTTGAAAAATCTTATCCCTACTCTTTAGCTCCAGAGATCCAGAACAACTTATAAATATTGATCCTTCCCATCCTGATTTTAGTTAAAATACATAATGTAAAAGGAGGGAAAGATAAGAAAATTCAAACACTATTTTTTAAAGTTACACTGCAGTTATAATAAAAATGAGCTGGGGCAAAACAAGTCAGGATGCAGCCTGAAATGATTGACAGCTCACTGGAAAGACATCAGCTGATTGAAATGGAATGACCCTTGTCCTCTTTTCTGTCACTGCTGTACAGTCTGTTGCAATGGTTGCCACTGAATATCAGACAAAACATCATGGCAGATATCAATACCTGGTCAGCTGCAAATAGCCTTATATCAGCACAGGATCGACTACTGATACTTACTGCAGTCCTATCTTAATATTTATAATATTTGAATAATTGAATTTATAGATAAAATTATAATGTTTAATATATTAACTTTATAACTGAATTTGTAATATTTAAGCTTTACAACACACACATCTGCAATATACAGCACTCAGTAGACTATTTCCTTCCAGATAATATAGGTAAACCCTTCAGGAGACATTGATGGAGAAAGGCCTCAGAGAGGCAATATGCTAAATTCTCTTGTGATTGAAAACAAATACATGATGTAAGGTATCACTTACAAAATTCAAAATAAATTGTATGTCTCAGGGCAGAGAACCTGTATCTTCTAGATCTTGTTTTATTACAATTCCTTCTGGCTATTGTTTGGAGGAGGAAACTGGTTCAGTAATATCTGGGTGGACTCAGGCTCCTCATTATCTTGTTAAAGAAGAAGGAATAGTTAAGATGAAAAGAGGTAGAGAAATGCAGAGCAATTCTGATGGAAATGAAGAATGGTTTCAGGAATAGGAGAAGAGAATAAAACCAGGTGCCTCCAGCAGAGGGTATGGGATTAAAAATGAAAGTGATGAAATGATTAGGAATGAAACTGCTGAGGGAATGCTTGAAGCAGCATTTCTGAGATCAATATGGGAATAATAGTGATATATTAAATAGTAAAATAGAAATGAATCCTATAAATAGAAAAAAAACCATGAAAAGGAAGTAAATGCTAGGTCAAATGTTTCACAATAAATAACAAGAAGTGCAACTGGAGAAATACTAAAATATATGTGTGGCTTATTTATGAAGTTAATTTGTTTGATGTATGTGAAGACTACATGGTGCATGATGATTAGAAGAATACCATTTTTCATTGCTCATGTAAAATTTTTGATTGAAATGATACAAAAGATGACAGACAAAAATTGGGAAGAATAGTGTGGTTTTATGTCGTGCAACGAATGAATGCAAATATACCTGTTCCAGGATAATGTTGCAGGATCCAATTCTTTGGTGAGAGAGAAGTTCCCTCAGGATGGGCTCCAGCACATGTCCAAAAGCTTGGAAGACCAAACTTTTGGTCTGCTCCAGATTGAATTATGTGTGCCAGTTGTTGTTAGGGATATACAGAGTTTTGCTCTTTAGTAGATCATTAAGAACTGTATAAATGTGTGAAAATAAGTTTCTTGTGCATTTGTTAATTTAGAGGAAGTGGATGATGAACTAGGTGATCATTTTTGTGACAAGGCAAAGCTATCATTTCATAGTGTAGGGGAGAAGGATGCTTTGGCTTACTATTTCTTCCTCTTTTTCTGTATTCTACCTAACTAATTCTTACACCAAAAGTGATGCATTTAGGATTTAATACAAATCATGGTAGGCAATCTGTAGCAGTTGATATGTTATAGCATCCTTAGGAAGTAGGGCAGCAAACAGAAAGCTGTTTGGAGATATTATTCAGCAATATATCAAGAACCTTCATTCCTAGCTCTGATGTGGATTGTCATATTTGCTATAATTTTAACATACTGTGATGGGAGACAAGTGGAAAAGTCAAGCAAATGTTCAATCCAAAACTCTGGTTTAATGCAAAATTTAATTAGCAGAAAGAAATTAATCCACAAAAGTGAGAATTATAAGAGGCTAATATTACAAATATTAGTTTCTTCAGGGCTGAACAAGTATTTCTTTAGCTTTTTAGTTGTAGTTTTTAGATTTCACCTTCTACTTTGGTTGAAACCTTACTAAACTATCAACATAAAAAGGCAAGAATGAAAGGTAGGAAAAACACATACTGCCAAGAATACCAGGGAACTGAACTTCACTAGAAAATATAGCTTTCAAAAGCCCCAAAATTTAAAAAGCCCCCTTTATTAAACTACTGGCTAAAGTCTAGTTAGAATTGAAATATCTTTGAATATTAGTAGCTCATGTTGGTAGTTGGATTCAAAGCACACTGAAGATGTCTCTTCAAATGGGGATGAAATGTTTGCAACCAAATCACCAAGCTCGGAAATTCAAACCAACAACATAACTAGTTAGAATATTTGTAATAAATTGCAATGGATAGAAACACTCAGCATAGTTAAACAAGGTATGATGTTTATGAATGATTTTCAAGTGCACGCTGTTGTGGTAAACAAGAAACTATGAAGGTACTTATTTAGCATTTTTGACATTTTGAAATTGTAATGAGATATGATATGTTCTTTTTTTAAAGGGTAACACATTTAAATAAATTGAAAATGGCATTTGTGTGTCACGTGTGTTATGTTGCAAGATTTATTTAACTGTTGATGACTCACTTTGCTTTCAGTGCCTTATAAACCATCAGAAAACTATCCTTCAGTAAAGGTCTACTACAACAATCACAATAGCTCAGTTATTATATTTGCTGACATCCTTTCTTTCCTTCAACTAGAGATATCAGAATAATGCCAAAAGAAAGA
Source organism: Naja naja (assembly GCA_009733165.1). Taxonomy (NCBI): domain Eukaryota; kingdom Metazoa; phylum Chordata; class Lepidosauria; order Squamata; family Elapidae; genus Naja; species Naja naja. The sequence continues at coordinate 36,058,766 of CM019150.1, forward strand.
AAACATTTTCCCTCTCTGTTACCTAAAAACATTGCCTTTGATATATTTCTTTTCTCTATAAGTTGCTGCTCCAAGAAATTCAACCTAAAAAGACTTGAATAAACTCCTCCCTTGCTATTTAATATTAAGAAAGGGAAAGTTATTTTTTGTTCATTAATTTAGTCAGCCACCTCTCCAGTTCAATTTATCTGACTAATTAGATAAAAGAGGTTGGCCTATAGACCCGATATGGATGCATTAGAGAAAAAAAAGTATTAAAGATGAATTTTCTTCAAGGCAGGCTCAATTCCTGGTGGTTAGATAGAAATATCCATATTTTTTAATGTGGAACAGTAGTAACTTTGTATTTATTTTTTGCTTCCCAATCTAATCAACAACTCTTGAATTTCCTTGAGGTCTGCTTTTCAAGTCCTATCCAGATCACACTCATGTTTTAAATATTAGTTTATAATGGAATAAATGTGCTTAAAAACATTGTGTAAGTAATTAAGTTCCTTTAAGGTAAGAAAATAAACATATTGTGCAAGGAAAGCTAAATATCAAGACAAAAAATTTAAACTATGAAAAATAGTCCCTTGACTTAATGACTGTGAGATTATAGATTCCAGATTCACTCTCTTTTAAGTTTTTAAAAACAAAAAGGGGCAGGTTGTGAAAAAAAGCAAAGGAATATAAAAAGCTAGATTTAATAGTTTAGATATAGCACCAAATCTAATCTACATTGACCATATTTGGGTACTTCGTCACTAATAGTAAAGCCAATTAATATGTTGTCCCCAATTTGGGTGTGAGCCTGGTGCTAAAGCCAATGAAGAACACCAGGCATGAGGTGCAGGGTTTTTGTTTTCTTTTATTGAAGCACTTCAGCAAAAGGGGCCCCAGCCAGCAAAATGCCAGGATCCAGAACAAAGCTTTTATACAGTTTTTCAATGCAGGATAAATAAACATTGTCTAACAGGCATTGGGAAAGTTATCTAAAGGGTCCTCTATTGGCTCCATGCCATCCCTATTTCTAAGTCTAGTAAACACTTCAAAAGTTATCTAACAAGTCTTTTATTGGCTCTATTTCAACACTATTCCTAAAAGTTAACTAATAGGCATCCTAAAAGACTTTTAGCAAGTCTTCTAATGGCTCTATCTTAGCTGTTAAATAATATTAATTGAGTTTGGCCTGGATCTTTAAACCTATATTTATTTCACAGAGTCATTCAATAAATTGCAATGCCAAGTTGTGTCAGATCAAAACAGATTTATTTATAACAGAATAATCAATAAATATATTATTCTTAAATATATACAGAGTCTTTTCTTCTTTTGTTCCTCTTAAACAGTCCTTCAAGGAACTAGAAGTTACTATGAGAGATTCACAGTTCTTCCTCTCATAACCTCTTCTTAGATATAGCTAACCTCTTTAGAAAGTCCCTTTCTCTTTAGGTTATAGATCTTCTCTCAGATCTCTTTGCTATATCTTCTCATACAGAAACCTCATTCTGTCAGATCCTAATATCTCTTCAGAGTCTTGGATCTTCTCAGTATCTCCAATCTCCTTAGAATCTCCTCATTTTCTTTCTCTCATTGAAAATGACAGTTGACAGCCCTTTTATACTTAGGGGCGTGTCCTACAGTATCACAGTGAGGTGCTCAATGCCACCCTGTCATTGGTAGGTTTGATCACCCCATCAAACTCTACTAATTTGTAAACTGCATAGTAACTCCAGAAAGTTCTACTTTCTGACATTAGCCCTATTCCTTATCTTAGCAATAGATCTAGTATGATGTGCCTGACAGTTAACTCTTGTTTTCTACATTGAAAGGAGCCCCACCTGTCCACACTCCCCTTTCCTTTATCTTTGTTATGCAGGTCTTACAAATACACATCTCTTCCCTTTCTTCTGAGTTCATGCCATAATCTTGCATTTTTACAGCAAATGGCCCTACAAGCAAATGACCCATCAAATATATTTCAAATAAATTCTCTATATTCATTTTACTTATTCAATTGATTTAAGATTATATCTTAATAGTTAATAACACTATAGGTAAAGTGGTTGTGAAAAGCTAAAAACCACATTCACCAATGCTTAAAAACAATGGTTTCATTTAAGACCTTATTCAATCTGTTGTTAAACACCCAGGATTATATAGTGATAAAAGTCTCTAGAAACTCTAAAATCAGGCTTGAGTTTTATTTTTAAGCTTGCTCATGCTCCTCTTTGTCTGTAGTGTTGTTTTTGTTTTGGAAGGCAAGTGTTTCTACTTTTTCTGATTGCTCTGTTGTGAATATGGGCTATCAACTATTAATCAGTCACTTAAGAATAACCATGCACACAGCCCCAGTCACCTGAGTACTGTAAATTGATTTTTAAAATTGTTTATATGACATCAATTTGGTATTACTCTAAGTGAGCATATGGATTTATAAGTGTTGATACAACTGTGAATGCCTGGGCTTAATTTAAAAACATAGTGGATAGAAAAACTGTAATTAAAATGAAAATGTTTTTGCCAAATTTCAAATTAGCAAATTTTTGCAATTATTTAATTTACAATTAATCAGTGGAATGGCTTGCCTCCAGAAATTGTGAGTACTCCGTCATTGGGGCTGTTCAAGAAGAGATTGGATAGCCATTTATACAGAATAATATAGAGTCTTCTACTTAAGCAGGAATTGGGCTAGAAGATTCCCAAGGTTCTGTCCCACTCTGTTTTTCTAATTTATAATTTCTTTCTTCCTGCTTTTGCCTCTGATTTTGCATAGTTCAAGTAATGCAGACTCTCACAGAGTCAACAGATTCCCGCTTCTTTCTTAGCTGTTCCCCAAAATGGCTGAAATAGGTGCATAGGTAAAAACACTGTGTGGAATGTGCTACAAAAAGAAAAAAAGAGCTAATTTTTAATGCTCATTCACCAATATAAAGGACAGCTCATTATTATATCAGAGACACTAAATGGAAAAGGCAATGCCTAAAGTATAAGGAAGATGTTCATTTAGAATATTTTAAAGTGTTTTACCCATGATTTAATTATTTAATTGGTTATGAATAGATGTAAATTATTCAGTGCAGCAATTAAGTAAAGCAAATTAAATTTAAAAAACAGACAAGATAAATAGCAGAGGTCCAAAACAGACAGAATATGTATCATGAAGACACCAAGTCAAATCTCATCTGCATATTTGAATTCTGATAGCATGATGATTATGAAGGTATTTGTGGCAAGTATTCTTCAGAATTGAGTGCTATAATTGACTGAAGGTTCTATAGATATTCTAATAAACTTTTTGGAGGGCATCTTCTGTTTCCATTGAAGAAGGACATGTGCCTACTATGTTTGCTGATTGTCCATTTAAGTGAAAAGAACTGTAATGAATCAGTACCCCTTCTCCCATACATGTCTATTGCTGAAGACAAGGGGAATATCCAGATACAGATGTATGAATATATATCTTAAAATCAGCCCCTGAGCTAAAGAGATACAATAGGGATCACTTATAAAAATATCTGACCAGGTTTATCAAGCTATTAACTGGTCAATTTGAATGTCCTGTTTGGAAGATATTCTTCTTAGATGAAATTCCTATTATTGTGAACTTGGTTTGTCGTCAAATGTTTAGGATGGAGAAGAATTGGAGACTGTAGTTCATTCAATCTTTTGATATAAACTGGAAAATACTGTTCCCTATTTCCAGTTATTTGGTATTAGCTAGTTCTTAAATGATTAATGGAAAAGTATTGAAAAAAGCACATTTACTTCTCTAGTTATACCCCATATTCTTGGGGTATAACTAGTTCAGGGTGAGGATGATTCATTGCTATTAAACATATGGAAGATGATGGCATACCTCTAAAATAAGCAAAGATTATTTATTTTTTGATATTTGAATGCCTGGAAATGGACCACAGTAATACAATTTAGATCTTATTAACAAATTGAAAAGAACAGAGAAGAGAAACTGTATTTTTTCCAAATAGCATAAATATATTTCACTGTGGCTTTGTCAAACATTTTCTGTTTCTCTGTAACTAAACAATTCTATGCTTAAAAACATTGGCAAATAAGCACTTCCAAAGAGACAAAGAGAGTAAGGTTCTGTAATTAAAATTGCAAGTGAGGAGCTAAAGATGTTGATAGTCCAAAATTCAAGGTTTAAATATAATTTGTCCAAGATAATTTTCAAAGCCAGGAGTGTAAATTAGGGAATTTCCATATAATGAGGCTCTGCTTAGCTGCATTTCCCAGTTGTTCTGTTGCCAGAACAGACTAGCAATCATTTTTGGATAGTAGAAACAGAGAACATAGCTCTGTATTTACTAGCTCCCATTACAAATGTTGACTCTGGGTGCATTTTTGTGTTGTGGGTTTAAAGTAGTTTTATTCTCCCTGAAATTTATTTATTTATTTATTTTTATTTATTTGATTAGTCAATTCCTTACAAGATAATAGTATAAGTATAAACATAGTTATGAATACATGGATACATATAAGAAAATAAAAGAAACAATGGGACAGGGACGGTAGGCACTTTGGTGCGCTTATGCAAGCCCACGACAGACCTCTTAGGTAAGGGGTGAGGTCAATAGTAGACAGTCTAAGGTTAAAGTTTCTGGGGTTTGGGGAAGAAACCACAGAGTCAGGTAGAGTATTCCAGACATTGACCACTCTGTTGCTGAAGTCATATTTCCTGCAATCAAGTTTGGTGCGGTTAACTATGAGTTTGTATCTATTGTGTGCTCTTGTATTGTTATGGTTGAAGCTGAACATTAGCATGACCAATAGAAGGCTATTGATTTGAAGTCTGGAAGGGTTTTTTTTAATGCAAATTTTCTTTTTCTGAGCTAGCTATTCTTCCTGGGCTTTTTTTTTAAGTACAAAGGCACACTCTTTCATTATTTTTTTGGTCATTGAGCTCATTCATACTGCTTGGTTGTTCTGTCACAAGAACAAGATGACAACAGGTTCAAGGCAGAAGCAGACAAAGTGATGTTTTACTCACCTTTCTCCCAATGCAAATTTGATTTCAGATATGCTTTTTTGCTGTAGTTTTCTAGCCTTGAATGTTCTGGTCATGTCTGTTTACTAGCATATAAGCTAAAACCAGCAATTTGTTAGCTACTTTGCAAAGGAAGCAATGCCTTCTTCATTGGTTGATAGTGTATATCTATACATCTAGAAGGTCTATAACAATCTATATCAACCCAGAACTTTCCTGAGTCTTTGGAGACAATACTTTGATAATTAACATGGATTATTCTATTGGAATATTGGAAATTTGTTTAATAAATTTTGTGAGATCCAATTTCACAAATAGATTCCAACTCACAATGATCTTGAGCTTGCTGCAAATTATTTCTATAAGTAAATTGAATGAACACCACCCTTTGAATTTTTCCATTGTTTAATTGTATCTGCTAATGTATAAGCAAGGCCTTTTTCTGAACTCAGAACTTTCAAAAAATGCTTTATCAATGTGTTCTTAAGCTCAGATTTTCCCTACACAAGCAAAAATATCAATTTTCTGAGGCTATGCCTGACTATAATCCTTTAAAAGATATCCCCAGTTGTTCAAAATATAATGTTATAGACTTAAAATAAGAAAATGGTTTATTAAAGTTACAAATCTTCATGGTCTTGATATCTTTAATAAAACATTTATCTGTTAATAATGGATGCTGTTTCTACAAGCACTTTCAATAGGCTTGGTGGAAGTGGAGAAAAGGACCACTAAAAACCTACTGATCGAAGCTATTTCATCCTTTTCCCTACAACCACCTCCCAAACCAAAATCAACACAGGAATATAATTACACTGGTAAATAGTTTATCACTGAGAAAAGATTTAAAACATTAACATGTTTAAGAAGTTTAGCCTTGAAGGCATGCAGCCAGAAAAAGTAATTTTGTGAGAGCATGAGGAGATATATTATAACTTCCTAGCATATTGCATACAATAAATAGTGAACCACAGTCTGTTTTACACCCAAGATACACACACATTCTTTCCCACACATATACACACAGACACTCAAATAATCTTGATTTTTTTTAATGTACGTAATGTCAGGACACCATAGGGCAGTCTTAATGTTTGTTAGCAGAAATGATCCAAACAGAATAATATTAAAGTGTTATGGATGATAACATAAAAATCTATGCAAAATTATTCAGATCACAGTAAAATTATAGTGGTTGAACAGAAAGAATTCTGGTCCTTGTGCCTGAACTATGTTAAAACTGCAGATGCCTTCTAAAGGTCGTTCCCACTCTGTAATCAAAATCAACAGTATAAAAACAGTGCCAGCACCATCCTCCACTTTTCATTATGGGATTGCTTCCTTATTATGGAAGCCTTGAATAAGATCTGGAAGGAAATGCCATTTCGTAACCAAGTTTCATTTTTTGAAATTAATAAAGGACAGTATGTGTAGCTCAGGGTTGAAATGAGGGGTCCTTGATGCTCTCTGAGCTAATGAAATGTCTGCAAGAAAAGCAACCTCACAGAGCACCAAGGACCCCTCTTTTTGAAATTATTTGTTGCAATTTCTAGCTAAAGAGCAGACAGCCTTGATCCCCAAGGACTTGGGAAGAGAAACAAACAAATAAAAACACACCTCGCAACATACTTATAAATTTCTTTTAAAGACACTGTGATGTCCTCCATCATTTGGGCCAAAAGAACAAAAGATTAAAGCTGTTTTTATACACTTGAAAAGCTAAGGGACTTTGTTACTTAAATGGGAGCTGCATTGAGAAGATCTGCTGCCTTGTCCAAACACCCCAAGAACTCAGAAGGATGAAGTCTCTCAGCAACTCTTCCTGTGACATTCAAACTTAATGCACAGATTCTATTACAGTAAGGTCAACAACTGATGGAAACTGGTACTATGAGGTGAAGCAAAAAGATCTCCAAGGGAAACATCACAAGGCTTTGCAGTAGCAATAGCAGTGAACCATTGAGAGGCTAGGGAAGACACTTATGGAGAACCAGCATATGTCTTGGTGCCAAGTAATGCTCCCATCCAATTCAAGACTCTGAGGCCTTGGCTTCCTGAAAAACCCTGTTTATTGGGTACATCATATAAGCATGGTCAAATGTAAAACCAATGCTGAGTAATCCCCATGTTTTTGACATTATTAAAGAATAGTGTCCACTTGTGTCACAGGTTACGTTAGCCAACCAAGCAGGTTTATTTATTTATTTATTTATTTATTCGACTTGTATGCCGCCCTATTCCCTAAGGACTCAGGGCGGCTAACATTAAAACAGAGAAAATTTACAATAAAACAAGATTAAACAGTGAACAAGCCAAATAAATTAAAATAAACCCAACCCCCCCCCCCCGGGTCATTCAAGGCCGGCCGTTGAAACAACCAAGTCTTCAGGTCCCGCGGAAGGAGCGGAGGTCAGGGGCCAAACGGAGATCGACGGGGAGCTGATTCCAGAGGCAGGTGCTCCCACAGAGAAGGCCCTAGCCCTGGGGACCGCCAGCCTACAATATCTGACTGACGGCACCCCAGGAGGCCCTCCTATGAGAGAACAGGGCGATCGGAGATTATTGATGCTGGCAGGAGGCGTTCCCGCAAGTACCCTGGACCCAGGCCATTAAGGGCTTTATAAGTTGTAACTAATCCTTGAAGGCGACCCGGGAGGCAACCGGCAACCAATGCAAGCCGCGCAGGAGGGGTGTAACATGGGAGTATCGGGATACCCCCATCACAACCCGCGCGGCCGCATTCTGCACAGCTGGAGCCTCCGGATCGTCCGCAAGGGAAGCCCCATGTAGAGAGCATTGCAGTAGTCAATCCTAGAGGTGACAAGCGCATGAGTGACCTTCGAAGGGCATCTCGGTCCAAATAAGGGCGAAGCTGGCGAACCAGCCGAACCTGGGCAAAAGCCCCCTGGCCACAGCTCCCACATGCTCCTCCAACCGAGCTGTGAGTCCAGGAGGACACCCAGGTTTCTCGCCCTATCCACGGGGGCAAACCTCTCCCCCATGACCAAAGATGGTACATCTAATGAAGACCGAGATGCCGGTAAGAACAGCCACTCCGTCTTGGTGGGGTTGAGCTGAAGCCTGTTACTACCATCCAGACCCGTACCGCCTCCAGGCACCGGGACATCACGGAGAGAGCATCACTGATCTGGCCTGGGGTGGAGATATAAAGCTGGGTATCATCAGCATACTGATGATACTCACCCCAAAACCTCAGATGATCTCACCCAGCGTTTCATGTAGATATTAAACAGGAGGGGCGAAAGGACAGACCCTGCGGCACCCCACAAGTGAGGGGTCTCGGGTCGACCCTCTGCCCCCTGCCAACACCGACTGCGAAGCGCCCGAAAGGAAGGAGGAGAACCAACGAAAACGGTTCCCCCACCCCCAAACCTCTAAGCCGCCGCAGAAGGATACCATGGTCGATGGTATCGAAAGCCGCTGAGAGATCTAAAAGGACTAGGACAGAGAAAAACCCCTGTCCCGAGCCCTCCAGAGATCATCCACCAGTGCGACCATGCTGTCTCCGTGCTGTGCCGGCCCTGAAGCCCGACTGATACGGATCTAAATACTCAGTTTCCTCCAGGAACAAGGGAAGCTGCTGAACCACCACGCTCTCAACAACCTTCGCTAAAAAGCGGAGGTTGGAGACAGGACGATAGTTGTTCAAAACGGCCGGGTCCAAAGCAGGCTTCTTGAGGAGGGGCCTCACCACCGCCTCTTTCAAAGCGGCAGGAAAGACTCCCTCGCCAAAGAAGCGTTAACAACTGCCTGGAGCCAGCCGCACGTAACCTCCCTGGAGGCATATACCAACCAGGAAGGGCACGGGTCCAATAAACACGTGGTGGAAGACAGCCTCCGCATGATCCTGTCCACCTCATCAAGGGAGACCAGGTCAAACTCAACCCAGATAGAATCCACCAGACTCATCGCCACCCCATCGTCAGACCACTGCCAATCAGAGTCCAAGCCAGCACGAATTCGAGCGACTTTATCCGCCAGATGTATACTAATTCTCTGCCCTGCCCTGCAACGGGTCACCCCCCCTCAATTGAAGGAGGGAGCGGGTCACCGAAACAGGGCAGCAGGGCGATCATCGGCAGACGCAATCAGAGCGGAGAAGTAGGCACGCCTCGCCGTCCTGATTGCTTCCAGATAGGTCCTGATATAGGATCGCAACTGGACACGGTCGGATTCGGAGTGGCTGGCCCTCCATCTGCTCTCCAGGCATTTCTCCGCCGCTTCATCCCCGGAGCTCCTCGGAGAACCAGGGAGCCCATCGGGTCTACGGCGGGGAAGAGGCCGCAAGGGGACAACCTGGTCGAGCGCCTCCGACGCCGCCTTTGCCAGGCGGCCGTCAGCGTCTCGGCGAGCTGTGGTCGGGGAGGCGGGCAAGAACCCCAGCGCGTCTGAAACCTATCCGGGTCCATTAGGGCCTGGGGCGGAACCATCGTATAGGCTCCTCATCCCAGCAGCAGGGATAGCCAATTGAAAAACCAGCCGCAGGAGATAGTGATCAGTCCACGATAAAGGGAGGGTCGATAGGAACCCTCCCCCAGATCACTGCACCACTGCCCCGAGATAAAAACCAGGTCAAGTGTGTTCCCCCCTCGTGGGTGGGTCCATGGATCACCTGGGTCAGGTTCATGGCTGCCATGGATGCCATGAACTCCTGAGCTAAACCCGACGCCCCCCAGCGACGGCAGATTAAAGTCCCCCAGAACTATAAGCCTAGGGAACTCCACCGCCACCTCCGAGAGGGCGTCGAGCAGCCCAGGCAGGGCCGCCGCCACGCAGCTGGGGGATAGGTACGTTAGCAGCAAACCCAACCGACCACCCGGGCCCAATCTCACGAGGAGGGTCTCACACCCATCCATCTGCGGGACAGTGACCTCCCTTGGAAACAAGGTCTCTAACAATTATGGCTACCCCTCCGCCCCGTCCCTGGGCCGAGACGGTACAGCACCCGGAAGCCTGGGGGGCACAAATCACATAGAGGGACACCCCTCCGGGCCCACAGGTCTCAGTAATGCACGCCAGGTCCGCAGCCTCCTCTCTATGAGTTCACGGAGGAGGGATGACTTATTGACTACGGACCTGGCATTCAAATAAACCAGTCTGAGCCCAGAGACCATGTCTCCCAAGACCCCAGGGGAGCAGGAAGCGACCTGGGGTCGGAGCGCGCCACGCACGTAGACATCGGGGGGCGCGCCCAGCACATGATTTGACCCTGTCCCCTCCCCCCCTGCCATAGCCGATCACCCTGCGATGGACAACCCCACCCTCTCCCGCCAGACCCCAGGCCCCCCCCACCCCACCCCACCCCGCCGAGACCAGAAGTCGGCCTGGAAGAGCTGTATAGACCCGCAGATCGAACACCCACCCCTTCCCTAACCCCTTAAAACAAACGAATTAAAAATTTTAAAAGCTTCCCTTAATTCCAAATTTAAAATTTAGCCCTCTGGTTGAGCCATGCCACCTCTCGGATCCCAAGATCCGTCATTGAGGTAGGCTCTCGATAACCCAAAGGGCCACTCCAAAGACAGGGGAACAGTCTGGAGGGCCCGTAGCTCCAACGATGAGTAAGCTAGCATCTATCATCCAAACGGGGAAAGAAGGGCAAAACAGTCGGAATATAACATAGATGGAACACACAAAAAGGACCGGGCATCCAAGGCACTCCCTCTTGCCCTTGCTAGGGCACGTTGATCTGGCCTTGGTTCTCAGGAGCTTTAGTGTTGTTATGTCTGGCACATTGGAGGAAAACATCCTACATTCCATAAATTCCCTCCCGTGCCTAAGGATAGCAACTAAGAAACAAAGCAAGAAAAATATGGCTTTAGCTAGAGTTGTTTCAAGAGTTGACAGCATATTTTCCTGAGGTGAAGATGTTGGACAATTAGGCCCCTTCATTAATTATAGTCAAAATAGTATTTATATTTAGAGATAGGATGAACCAGAAGAAAGTGTGTCCATCTCCAATCCATCTGCCTTTGACACTGACTATCTGGCTGATTTGGTTCTATTGTCTTCTGAAGATCCCATTGACCATTTCTGTGCATCACTGAAAGTAATCCTCCTGTTCAAAATTAAATGAGTACAGCATATAATGCAAGATTTTTTTCTTCCAAAATTCAGATTCTAGGTTATCACAATATAAGGGAAATCAGGTACAGATTTCCATGGGGACACCTGTACTTAATACTGCAAGACACACACATTGGTTTCCAGACATAACTTCAATCCATCTATCAATAAAACATGATACAATTATCACGATTTAAAAAATAGGACATAAAATTGGTTATTTACACTTTATACATTTTTTAAAAGTTTGGTTTATGTAAAGTGATTCTTGGCACTATGCAATTTAAAACATTTGTATTATGCTTTATTAAGTTGCAATGGGTGCTTCTGAAGTTACACAGTGATTAGAGATTAGTGGATAGAAGCTAGTAACTAATAATCTTTGTAAAAAGCTGAATATAGTTGGTAAAATTGACATTATTTTCATTCATTATGCCTACTCTGAAAATGGTGCCCACTTCTAGGATGGAGCCACATGGCTTGGGATGCTAACAGGATGCAGCACTGTGACCTCCTTACCTGACATGAGCTCCACAACTCTAGAAGTTTTCCAAAGGTAAGTGCACAATTGCTGATAGGGGATGGGGAAGAGGGTGTACAACCTGGTAGTGTGGGAAAGCAAGCAGAAGGGTCTGATGCTTATGTTCCTCTTGGCAACATCCCCAGTATCTATTAAATTATCAAGACTGTAGATTTGTGGGGCATGGCAGCTGTCTAAAGCAATTATGCTATTGGAGCAATGGGTTGTTTGTGTATATGGCCCATCAACATTTGCATTAATTTTTTTTCAAGCAAAGGGACAAAAAGAAAACTGACCAATGCCATCCAAGTTTTCAGGGTATTTTTGTTTTGTTTTCCTTCTTTCCCTCCCTTTTTTACTGCTAGGCTTATTAATTTTACAGTCATGATCTTTTAATACTGTTGTATGCATTTGTACTTTTTTAGTCAACTGCTTTAGTATAATTAATTTACATCATTTTATTTTGTATTTTTTAAAAGTATTCACTTAAGAGACTGAACAAAATAAATAACAAGAAGCTTAAAGACAATCTTAGACTACAATTTCTACTTCATGAATGCTTTCATTTTTGTGATTTAATAGAAAGATGGGAACCTGGGATAACTGCAGAGCACTGGAGAGAAGATGGTGCAATGAAAACAAGTTCACACACCTATCTCACAGCTAACTAAAGGTAATCCTCAGTTAATGACCTGCCGGCTTCCCACACGCAAAGTCAATTTGGAGTTAGCTGGTAAAGTCACCAGTTATTCTGAATCCTGTTTGCTTTTTTCTGAAGGAGAAAAAACACTTCTGAAGATCTCATACTCCTTAGCATATCTCTCCCCACCTACAAGTCAGTCCATTCTCCATAGTACTCTCCTACCAGACCATACTCATGCTGAGTTGCAGCAATCATCCTCTACCTCCCCCACTCACCTGCTCGCTTAATTATCCATGATCCTCATTTAATGTGGCACTTTATGATTTAATAATGGGAATTCTGATCCCAATTACCATCATTAAGTAAACAGTACTACAATATCAATAATAGTGAAACATTTTGGGCTTTATTGGCTTCAAAATAATGATTGGGGGTGTGAGCTGTCTTAAAATGTTCAATCAAGTCTTCCTATAAATCATGTCAGATCTGGACTATCCTCAACCTTGAGGCATGGCTATCTGAGTAATGAGGCATGTGCATAACCAACTGTCTATAGACTTAATATCAAAATTGCCATACGATCAGGAAATATCTTCTCAACAGATGTTCACATAGTAAGCATCCACATTATGAATGGAAGCTTTGATCACTTGGGAAGAAACCAGGAGACCATGTATTCAAGTCCATCCTCAGCCATGGAGAATTACTGGGTGACCTTAGCCAGTCGCTCTTTCCCGATGTAGCCCACCAGCAGAATTATTGTTCTGGGAAAAATAGGAGACATAATCTTTGGTATAGATCCTGCCCTAAGGTAATCAAAATTGGGATCAAAATATAATCAAAAATAAATAAATAGCATTTCCCCCCCAAAATTATGGGCATTGTCTAACATAATATCCTTCCTATCTCCAGCTTGTTAAAATGTTAGATTAGTGTTTATAGCAGGGGTGGCGAACAAGTTTGACACAAAGAGCCACAATTTTAAACTGTGAGAGTCAGAGAGCCACACGACGCTCGCTGGCCCGTGCAGTTGTTTCCGAGGGATGGGAGAGGGATGACGCAGCGCGGGCGGGACTACGCGCTCGGAAATCTCCTCAGAGATCCCTCCTCAGAAGCAGCATAACAAAATCCAAACTTGGCAAAGAGCCACAGTATACAAAATAATATAATATAATAATAATATAATAATAATATAAGAGGCAAAGAGCCGCATTCATTTTGGCCGGAAGCCGCATGCGGCTCGAGAGCCGCGTGTTCGCCACCCCTGGTTTATAGTGTGAAAGTAAGGAGAAGGTTAAAAAAAACCCAAATTCAAATTCTTTGTCCCTTATCTGAGCTTACACAACATATTATTCACTATTACCTAATCAAAATAAGGTTGTGTTTATATGTGTGTGTGTGTGTGTGTGTGTGTGTGTATATATATATATATATATATATATATTTGTTTTCGTAGATTTTCACGGGTAAAGGTATGTGTTCTTGGTGTATTGGTCTTGTCCCGTGTAAGATTGAGAATACCTTGGCAACGTTTCGACGAAATCTCATCCGTCATCTTCAGGCTGGTGTCTTCAGCTTCGTTCTTCTCCCAGAAGAACGAAGCTTCTCCCAGAAGAACGAAGCTTTCTTCTCCCGAAGAACGAAAGCTGAAGACACCAGCCTGAAGATGACGGATGAGATTTCGTCGAAACATTGCAAAGGTATTCTCAATCTTACAGGGACAAGACCCGAATTACCAAACCCTACATACCTTACCGTGAAAAATCTACGAAAAAAAAATATATATATATATATATTATGTAGGTCTTGGTGTATTCGGGTCTTGTCCCTGTATGATTGAGAATCCCTTGGAAACGTTTCGACGAAATCTCATCCGTCATCTTCAGGCGGTGTCTTCAGCTTCGTTCTCCTGGGAGAAACAAATATATATATATATATATATATATATATATATATATATATGATACTCATTTCAAGGAAAGCTATTTCAGAAAACTATTTTCTGACCAATTCAATCTATTAGGTGAACTTTTATTAGTGGGATTAAGTCAGGTTTTGGGGATATTTTTACACATACATCTCTATTTTCTTTACAGATGCTTTAAAGGATCAAATGGAACTCCCTCCTTTCTGCTATTGTTAATGCCTTGGAAGAGAATAAGATAAATGACAAAAAGATAAATAACAAAAACATTTTAATGATAAAAGCATTTATCTGATTGCGGATTTAGTATATAACAAATACAACAATAAAATCTAGCACTTGCATGGACTGTTTTTATGAATGAAAAGGAATAAAAGAAATGTATCTTCAATCCATTGGATAATTACAGTAGGATCATTAATTTGTATTTCCAATGTCGAAGAAACAATTTTTCAGCAATAATTAGGGTACAAAGAATTTTCCAGCTGTCATTTTCCATATGGTAGATATGCAGTTCAAAAAGATATATGCATCTGAAAATATTAAACTTTGTCTGACAATAAAATTAATATATGTAATTATATTTTCCCAGAAAATAGTAATTTTAGGATATTGCAAAGGCATATGTTTTAATGAGGAAATAGGAAGAAATATGTTGGTTGCATCTCCAGCTGCACAAGGATTTACTTGTTCTTTTTCTGCACAAATGCAATGGAGTCACAAGTGACTCCATTGCATTTCTGCAGAAAAAGAATGCAATGGAGTCACCGATTTGCTGTGGTGAGAGGGCAGCATGGTGGGGATGCCTTTTCCCCGTTATTACGACCTGGCTCATGTCATCTGTCCTGATCGACTTTCCGGAGAGCCCTGCGGTGAGAGCGAGGTGGCTGCAGGCCCAAGCATGGGATTGTACCATCGACCCACAGGACTTTGGCAAGAGGGCAGTCCTGATCTATGTTCTTGGACCTCCCGGTAGCCGGTTAATTGGACTCTATTGGGTGCTGCTATTACCATTTTAACATCCTTAACATCTGTAATGGCTGGACTTCTCTTCCAACCACGAACTATTCCCCCAGATATTCCATCATCTCAAAATCCGGACCTATTCTTCGACAGAGCTGCAGGCCTTAAGGGAGTGCCCTCTCTCCTGGGTTTGGCCCTTTGGACTCTCAATGATGTATCTCGAGGATGGGTTATGGAACCCTGAGAGATGGCACAGCACGGGGAAGGTGGGGTCTTGGGAGGGCAATAAGAGGATAGTGGGGCTTTGTTGATCCGGTTTTGGACGTTTCTAAGGGGGTTAGGGAGGGTGTGGGTTGTAAGAAGGGGGATTCAGGCAGCCCAGAGCGGGGCATGGGGGTGGTGGGGCCCAGAGGACAGGGTGGGAGTGGCGTTTCAGGGTGGTTGGGTTCGGCAGGCGACATCGAGGCGCGGGGCCAGATCAAGCTAAGGAAGCACGCTCCGATGTCTCTATGCAGTGTGTGCTCCGACCCCGATGCCTCTTCCCAATGTCCTGGGGACCCGGGATCTAGGACCCCTGGACTCCGGCTGGTGTACTTTAATGCCAGGTCCGTGGCTGATAAGGCCACCCTCCTCCATGAGGTAATCAGGAGGAAGCCGCGGATCTGGCCTGTATCACTGAGACCTGGGTGGGCCCAGAGGGGGGAGTCCCTCTAGTTGATCTATGCCCCCCAGGTTTTCAGGTGTTGCACCGGCCTTGGGTCCAGGGAAGGGGTGGAGGGGTAGCTGTTGTTATTCGAGAAGCCCTGATTCAAGGGAGGTCTCTGTTCCGGAGATAGGCGGGTGTGAAGCCCTCCTTTTGAGATGCGGGTCTGAGAGTTGGATGGGCTTTGCTGCATACATACATTTCCCCCAGCTGTGTGGCAGCTGCCCTGCCTGGGCTGCTTGATGCCATCTCGGGTCTGGCGATGGAGTTCCCAGGACTTATTGTCCTGGGCGACTTCAACTTGCCTTCTCTGGAATGGCCTCAGCTTTGGCCCAGGAATTCATGGCCTCCATGGCAGTGATTGACTGTCTGACTCACGAGGGGGGCAACATGCTCAACCTGGTTTTTGTCTCAGGAGCAGTGGCCTAGTGATCTGGGGAGTGGTGATCTTATTATCCACCCCATTCCATGGTCAGATCATTATCTCCTACGGCTGGCTTTTTGACAAGCTGCCCCACACTGCTGGGATGAGGAGCCCCTCAGGTGGTTCCGCCCCAGGCACCTGATGGACCCGGAAAGGTTCCAGGCAGAGCTGGGGTGTTTTCCTACATCCCTGGTCCACGGCTCTGCCGAGACCCTGGTGGTCGCTTGGCAGCAGGCGGCTGCGGGGGCTCTTGACAGAGTTGTCCCCATGCATCCCCTTACTCGTCGCAGATCCCGTGTGGCTCCATGGTATACTGGGGAGCTCCGGGAGATGAAGCGATGGAGAAGGGGTCTAGAGAGCAGGTGGAGGTCGACCCGCTCCGAATCTGACCGAGCCCAGTGGAGAGCCTTATATCAGGACCTATCTGGTAGCTGTGAGAGCAGTGAGAAGGGTTTATTTCTCCACTCTCATAGCATCCGCAGGCAACTGCCCAGCTGCCCTGTTCGGGGTCACCCGCTCCCTCCTCCATCTGGGGGTTGTGGCGGATCCCCTGCGGGGTTGAGCTGAGGAATTTGGTCAGTTCCTGCAGGATAAGATCGCTCGGATTCGGGGGGGGCTGAACTCCAATTTGCCATGGTCTGATGCCGAGGGTGCAAGTGGTCTAGCTAATGTTATCTGGACTGAGTTCGATCCTGTTTCTGAGGATGAAGTGGACAAGATTATGCGATGACTGAGTTCCACCACATGTTTGTGGGACCCATGCCCTTCCTGGTTGGTTTATGCCTCCAGGGAGGTGACATGCGGCTGGCTCGGGCAGTGGTCAATGCTTCTCTGGGGGAGTTTGCCTTTCCCGCTGCCCTGAAGGAGGCGGTGGTGAGGCCTCTCCTGAAGAAGCCTGCCCTGGACCCAGCCAAATTAAACAACTTTCGTCTGATCTCCAACCTTCGCTTTTTAGCGAAGGTTGTTGAGAGTGTGGTGGCTCAGCAATTTCCACTTTTCCTGGATGAAGCGGACTACCTGGATCCGTACCAATCAGGCTTTCGACCCGGGTATAGCATGGATGGATGATCTCCTGAGGACTCAGGACAGGGGTTTTTCCTCTGTCCTGGTCCTGTTACATCTCTCAGCGGCTTTCGATACCATCGACCATGGTATCTTATTGCGGCATCTCGGGGGGTTGGGAGTGGGAGGCACTGTGTTGCAGTGGTTTGCCTCCTTCCTCTCGGCATGCTCGCAATCTGTGTTGGCAGGGGGGCAGAGGTCGACTCCAAGGGCACTCACTTGTGGGGTCCCTCAGGGGTCTGTCCTCTCGCCCCTTCTGTTCAACATTTATATGAAACTGCTGGGTGAGATCATCCGCGGCTTTGGGGTGAAGTATCATCAGTATGCTGATGATACGCAGTTATACATCTCCACCCCAGGCCATATCAGTGATGCCCTCTCTGTGATGTCCTGTTGTTTGGATGCAGTACGGATCTGGATGGACAGTAACATGCTTCGACTCAATCCAGCTAAGACAGAGTGGCTGTGCATACAGACATCTCGGTCCAGTCAGGAGATTCCATCTTTGGTCATGGGGGGAGGTGTTACCCCCCATGGATAGGGCACGGAACCTGGGGATCCTCCTGGATTCACGGCTCAGGCTGGAGGAGCAGGTGGGAGCCATGGCCAGGGGGGCCTTTGCCCAGGTCCGGCTGGTTCACCAGTTACGCCCATATCTGGAGAGATGCCTGCGCACGGTCACTCAGGTGCTTGTCACCTCACGGCTCAACTACTGCAACGCTCTCTATCTAGGACTGCCCTTGCATACCATCCGGAGGCTTCAGCTGGTGCAAAATGCTGCCGCACGGGTTGTGATGGGAGTTTCCCGGTTCTCCCATGTTACGCCCCTCCTGCATGGTTTGCATTGGTTGCTGGTTGCCCTCCAAGTGAGATTCAAGGTTTTGGTACTGACATTCAAAGTCCTACGAGACATGGGTCCGGGTTATTATGGGAGCGTCTACTGCCGGCATCAAATACCAACCGCCCTGTATGAGCGCACAGGCAGGGACTCCTCGGTGTGCCGTCTGCGACTCAATGTCGCTTGGTGGTGATGCAGAAGGGCCCTACTCTGTGGCGGCTCCCGCCCTATGGAATCAACTACCTCTGGGGCTCCACCTTGTCCCCAATCTTCGCACCTTCCGCCACGACCTGAAAACCTGGCTTTTTCAGCAGGCTGCTTTGTGCTGACTCCTCTTGGGGGGGGTTGTTTTATACTCTGTTTTTAGTAATTTGGCTTGTTGGGTTTAATTCTATTTTAGATAACTATTTATTGTGTTGGTTTTATTGTGAGCCGCCCCGAGTCCGTTCGGGAGAGGGGCGGCATACAAGTCAAATAAATAAATAAATAAGTATTAGGCTAAATTGACATGTAATCTCTTAATGCATAATTACAACTTGTACATGCTACGCTTTTGTTGAATCTGTAACTTGTATAATTGCATAGATATTGGATATTAATAGTATTTCTCCAAAGCAGTTTTATCCTGTTATTGGTACTAATTTGCAAATTAGGAACTTTGCAGTGGCTACTGTTATGCATAATTTACCATCCACTGGTCATCTTCATAACTGTTATACTTTGCCTTAGGCATAAAAGCCAGCTGGGTGACTTTGAGCCAGTCACTCTCTCTCTCAGCCCAACCCAACTCATAGAGTTGTTATTATGGGGAAAAATTGAAGGAGGATGGATGTATTATGTACTTTTGCTGCCTTGAGTTACTCATAAAAATAATAAAAGCGGGATTTTAAAAGATCTAATGATTGAAATAATTAAAAGTAAAGTTAAGTTTCTTAGACAGCTAAACTTTTCCAAAATAGAAGCTTCCCTCTTTCCTTCTCCAGAATTATATTCACACACACACACACACACATATATAGTGTGTGTGTCTGTGTGGTGTCTGTGTCTGTGTACATATATATTCACACACACACCTAAGTTTGTGCCAGATTTATAATTACTTCCAACTAAATAGGACTGACCAATTGTTTCATGATCAGAACTACATTATATTGTTATTTTTTTATTCATCATTTTTCTGCTGCAGTTCATGGGCTGATGCTTTACTACTAAATAATAAAACTCTCCATCCTCTAGAGAGAGAAAATATATATAAAAGAAACAAACAAGCAACTGTGAAAGCCAGGAAAAACAACAATATAATAATAAAAATATCCAATCATATGAATACTTATTAGGGAGAACTTTTACTTCAAAATGTTGCAAGTGTAGCTTATTTTAAAACTTATTTCCTCGAGGGAATTTGGATTTTTCTTCCAGCAATCAGTTAAAGATGTTGATAGGAAAAGTAAATTAAATATCTACCTGCATTTTGCTGAAATTGCCTTAAATGAGATTCTCCATCCTATCTCCATATTTTTATCGGGTTGATCTATTCTGGGTGGAATAAAATAAAACAAAGCAGAAAAGAAGATTCAGCTCAAACATAAGCATCTGTCTGTCTTGCAGTTGTAATGGCTGTCACATCCCAGTGCAAACTAAAAAGTAAATGGCCTTGAGCAAACATTTCTTTTCTATTGGCATAAGTAGAATACTTACACTGAGAAGCAGGGCTATTTCCAAAGCTGACTATTTCCTAAGCAGCTGCTATCTGGTGCCTCTGTTTGTATCATGAATTGATCTTTGGATGGAGGGAAAGAGAAAGAGCTTGTCCCATTTCTTCTGTTATATATGGCTGTGTGTTTTAAGAGGTTTTTTCCTGCTAAAATGCTGAGAAAATGATGCACTGGTCCTCAGGGCAGCATACTATAACACTAGTAAGATTTAAAAAAAACAGCACAATAAAACAACAATAAAAATCATTAACATTCAATAAACAGCAGAGGTTAAATCTGCACAAATAAAATTATTCTATTTTCACTCTAATTTCTTTCACTTCTTTCTATGTACAATTTTCCAAAGGTTCATTCTTGACACTATCAAAAAGTGTCCTACATTCAGAATCTCATTGCATTTTTATTCTTCACCAATGTTTCAGTCTTCTATTTGCTAACTAAATATTTCTGATGCTTAGCAGATACATCAGATTAATTGCATTTGAGCAAGCTAGGATCTACAATCGAGAGACAAACTTGCACATCAATATACTATTGCCCATATTGCATCTATTAGAAGCTCCATGCAATACACAGGCACATTCTGAATGCTACTTACAGTATAGCATCAAAATTCAATGCCTTGGTCACATTCCTTCATCCCAAGAGCAAATTAAGACCTTATCAAAATAGTCCATTTTCATCAGCCTATGTGCTGGCTTCTTTAGGACTTCTTTCTATCACTTTCTATAGAAACAAGTATTCAAATTCTAAAATTTAGGAGTCAGTTCAAATACAAGATGTTTTTTGACAGGGGACACTGCTTCTGTGACCACACACCCTCTAACACAAATATTGTTCCATACTAGCAATAGGTTATTCTCTTAAACAAATGACAACTGTTATGTATGTAGGTTTGAAGTCATTGGTTTAGTTTGAACTGTTCTTGTAAAATGTTGGAAATGATTGGTTTAAAAAGTGCGGGAAAACCCTGCACTCTGATTGGCTGGCAACTGCGGCTGCTGGCTATGAGTAGCAGCCGCAGCCCAGCCAAATTGGGTCCGTTCTGAGCTGTAGTCACTAATAAACTAAGAGCTTGAAGCACTCCGCGTCTGCCTCTTCATGCAAACTTAACAACAACAGTTCCATAAACAGGATGCCAAAAATGACAGGACATGGATATACTTTTTATTAACAACCTATTTTTTTCTGAATAAAATCACCTGTCTGCATCCCATCTAGATTACATATTCCATTATATCTAGCTAATAGTAGCCTTCCTGTTGAATTTTTTTAAAGTACAGTTTTCCATTTTGTAACTTGTCTCTTACTGTTGCTTTTAATCCCACTTTTCCAAAGCAAAGCTTTTACAAGAAGTCTGTTGTGTAATATGAATAGAACCCATCTGTGATGAAAAGCCACTGGAAGCCAAATGTTTTTACTGCAGCATTGCAAGTCCATCATGTGATGCACTACTGATAATGCATTTGCTATAATCCACTCAAAATGAAAATGCAGAGACTTTTGTTTGCACTGAATGTCCCAAAACCTGATAAATAGGAAATCACTCTATAATATTTCAACGTGTGCCTCCCTCCACCTTATTCTTTTGCATACTTCTGCAACTCTGTGGATTGAATATACTGGAAACTAAAAAGAAATACACAATACCTAGATTGGTTGATTGTACTTTTCCTAGCTTTTCTAAAGGCATAGATTTATTGTACCTTCAAACTGAGAGCTGCACATGTTATCCTATGGTAGAATAACAAGAAAAGCAATAAACCATATACGTAGTACTCCATCATTTCTCTTTCATTCAGTGTGAGACAGGTTTCTTCATACCAAATAAAGGTGGCTGCAGGATTTCAACAATTCCCATTACAAAATAGGGATTGCACTTTTGAATGGTTCATGTTTTTGTTTTAAACGCACTGAACTCCAAAAGCTAGCATAGCCAGGATAATTGCAACTCTTTTTCAATTTTTTGTCTACATTGGTTGATTATACTTTTCCTAGCTTTTTGTAACTCAAAATATAACTCATGGAATCGGTTTAGTTTGGATTGACCTAATTTGTGAAATTTAAATCAGTAGTGTTTCCCAGATTATCATACAGGACTCTACAATTCAGGTAGGATAAGATGATCCTTCAAGTACCTGGGTGCCAATCCAGTTAGTGCTTTATAAGTTAAAACCAAGAGCCTTGGTGGTGCAGGCTGTTAAACACCTAGCACTTAGCTCCAGCTTCCTGCAATTAGTGCAGGCTTGAATCCCACCAGGCTCAAGGTTGACTCAGCTTTCCATCCTCCCGGGGTAGGTAAACTGAGGACCCAAGGTTGTTGGGGGCAATAAGCTGACTTTGTAAAAATGCCACTTGGGGGGTCCAAAAAGCCCTTGTAATAAGCAGGCATATACAATAGAATGAAGGCTATTGCTGAGCACATTGGGTTGTGCTCCAAAGATTGTAAACTGCCCTGAGTCTCCGGAGAAGGGCGGCATATAAATGTGAATAAAAAAACAAACAATAGATTAGCTTGCACTTGGAATCTTACTGTAACCAATATAAGGGCTGCAAAACTGCTGTGATAAATTCCTCTTGGGAAGATAGACCACATGAGGTTTTCACTCTCCTACATTTGTACTACCCCTATTTCTAGCCCTGCATCAGAAACATAACTTTGTAATACTCAGAGTTAAGTCTTTTAAGGCTATGGCTCAAGGCTTCTTTTAAATTTTTGAAAATCTTTTGACAGTCTGTTAATCCATCTGATCTACCTTAATTCTTGTTTTCAGATCTGACCACTAAGAGCACCAATGGGACAGTGTTGTATAAATCAACTGTAATACCGAAACAGTCCTAGGAAAGATTTTATTGTTTCAGTTATCTAACCTGAGATAAAGGCAGAAAGCTTCTATGGATTATGTTTTCAGTGAACTGTCTGCCTTGCCTTCACCTTCATCTGGAGAATATCTTGAATCACTATTTTATGTATGGAACTAAAAAGTCATCCACTATAACTCCTTCTCAAAGGCAGGGCCATTTAACCATTAGCTTACCAAATTTCACTAATGCCAACCAATTCACAAGAAGAACTGGGAGGTGTGCAAAATAGAATCTACTGCAGTGCTAGTAGCTTCAAAGGACAGAAGGTAGTAGTCGAAGCCATATACTTCATGCATAGGCTAGGATTAGTTATTTGGAATGTTGCCTTTGACTAAGCCATCAGAGCTAAGCCCAAATGTCAGGTATGATATACATAGTTGACTAGCTCGATACCCGTGCTTCGCTATGAAACTATGTGTTTGGGCTTAGTTTTTGGGGAGGAAAATAAAGGGAGGGGGGAATTCTGCCTCTGCCTACCAGCATCCATCGGTATTTATCTGGCTAGCGTCCTGTCAGTGTGTGAGGGCTGTTTGGAAAGTGAAACAGTATTTGCTGTGTGAGCAAGAAAGAGACAGTAAGGAGCTTGGGTGTGGCTTAGCTCAACTGTTCTATACTAAAGCTGCTTAGTGCTGTGAAACTAAAACTGAAACTGAAACTCCTCTCCTTTGCTTGTGTTTTGCATTTGGAACAGATTTCTTTTCAGGTGGGGAGGGGGAGTAGAACTCCTTAGCATCTAGAAGTGGTATTCAGCAGGTTCTGACCAGTTCTGGAGAACCGATAGCGGAAATTTTGAGTAGTTTGGAGAATCGGAAAATACTACCTCTGACTGGAGATTTTACAGTATCTTTCCCCTGCCACACCCACCAAGCCACGCCCAAAGAACCGGTAGTAAAAAAAAATTGAATCCCACCACTGTTAGTATCAGAGCGTGTTATTAATAATATATGAAATACTATTGTTGTGATTGTCAAATTCCTTTTTTAGTGAGCACCTAGAAGTCAAGAGGAACAAACGTGCCAAATTTCTAGTTTGTAGGCTTTACGGAGATTTTGTGATGATGCGTGAGTGGTATTTTGCTTATATATATATAGATTCAAACAACTGAAGAAAAACAAACAAATACTCTAAATTCAGGCTGTAGCCTGAGTCTGTTAGAAGAAACTCCAAAATCTAAACTAAAGCAACTTGCTGATAGTTAGTTCTAAAGGCTCCCCGGCAATTGCATTTGATTGCATTACAGGCATTTTGATAATAGGCCATGGCTGATGCCACAAATTGCTAATTAATTCTTCTGTAGTCAAATGTGCTGCTTAATTAAAGGGTGCACTGATTTATAAGTACATGTCCCAAAATATTATTCATTCTGCATCTGGTGGGAGAGAAAAGCAGATTGCTGCTGGGTTGCAACATTTCTCTTGAAATTATTTCATTACACCCTGCCACGCTCCTTTAGCACTGATTGTGACAGATTTGAGAATTATGAAGTCGTAAATACAAAGAGTATGTCTTGAAAAATGCAGCTAATGGGAAATATTCACAGAACCTTCAGGGGAAAAGAAGTATTTCTGATTATAGCCGAAGCAAGAAGAGAGGAGGAGAACAAACTGCAAAGAATAGATTTATGTGCCATCTATAAGAAATATAGCAAGTGCTACCAGTTATCAAGGATTTGTTAAGAACAAATCGGGCCAATTCAAACTAAACCCATTCCTTGAGTTATATTTTGATTTATGAAAGGTTATTCATAAAGATGCCTATGATATGATGTAACTTGGAAAAGATGAAGTAAAATATGAAATTTAGAAAATTGCGTACAAAAATACTGTTTAAAAGATCAGTAAAAGCTTGGAAGGAGATGCAGTCCAGAGAACTGGCCTGATTTTTACATAGTACCAGTAGGGATTAAAGATATAATAGTTTATATAATCTGTCACTACATCTAAATTCTAATAAATTTTGATAGAATACATGTTTTCATGAATATAATGGTATATTTTTCATTTTGAGATTTCCATCCCTGATTTTAAAAACCATCTCGGTTTTTAGTTCAATTAATTGTTCAATTTTTTAAAAATTGGAAACTGAGTTATATTGAAACTAGGAAAATGCGTACTGATATGAACTGCTTTGATCCTCTCATATTAAAGTGTAAGTTATCATTTAGAGAACAATTGGCTTCTATACTTTGCAAAATACCCAACCATGATTCAGAAAAATATAACATCCAAATACATTTGGAAATGTTTATTTGTGGGGTGGGTGGATAAATGCACTGATTATTATATATCTTAATGCAGAAATGCGATGAAATAATTTTATGAGTAAAATTGTGCAAAAATGGTGGAGATTCCTTCATCTCTGGAGCAAACATGAAGACTTGGGTACAGGCAATGTTTAGGATATTTTTTCAAGATGCTGCAACCTTACAGCAAATATTTCCCAAAGTCGTGACATCCCTTTTAATCTGCATTTTACATTATACTACTTTGCTTACATTGATGGCAATAAGTACTATTCCAGATATCCCACCACCATAAGAAATATCAAATTATTCCATCTTCCTTTGCATGAACAAATGAAAGATTTATTTTAAGGAATATTTTTTAGAAAATGTTGAAATCCTAATTTGACATTTTGATACCTCAATAAATAAAGTAATTCTGTTAATGCTGCAAGCATTAATTTAAAATGAAATCAAGCAAAGCAAAAGGTCAGGTTTGTATTTATTTTTTTATTTTTGCTGAAATGCCCCCCATGTAAATTTGCTTTATATCCAGTCAAGAAATCTTTGTCCTATTATACTAAAAAATAAAATGTTTCCCATCTCCTGGATCCAAGACCATATCCTTGTATTATAGTGATATTATAAGCAAAAGTAGTAAGAAGATGTCCATGTAGGGGTAAAGTAGACATTTTAGTAAAATGTCTGTTATTTATGTCATATCAGCTAGAAATAAAGGGTTAGCATTTGGGCTTGTGAATTTTATTTTATTTTTAAATGTGAAAGACTCAACTTGCTCCATTTGACATGGGACATGTGGTCCCTTTGATATTAAACTTGAACAGTGCATAACAATGAGTCTGCAATGACCTCACATGTACTTGGCAAGCTCCTAATCTAATTCAAGAAAGTGTCGATCAGTTAAAAAAAACAACTTGGAACCTGAAAGATTTCTACTGAGATATATATTTGCCTGACAACATTGCACCTTTGGGCACAACTGCATTAAGGAACTTACCTTTGTGTTTCCATCTTTTCTCTCTCCCTCTCCTTCTCCCTCTCCCTCCCTCCCTCCCTCCCTCTCTCTGTTTTGTTGTAGTAATGTGGTACTGAATTATCAATACAAAAGTCCCTTGTGGTTGGAGGGCTCAGTCCCTAAAACAGTGCAATACATTTGGTGGCCTGTTCACAAAGAATACTTCTTGATCTCTTGTTTTCTGCAAAAATCTATTTCTTATAATCAAAGGGCTTTCAGTCCACCTTTGCAACTTGTACAAAATCCCCTGACTCCAAGCCCAGAATATTAGATCAGCAACAACTCTAATGGAGATCAGAGTGGGTTAAAATGTTCATTAATGTTTCCCTACCTATGAACTGTAAACCTCTACTTTCTCACAAGTCTACTGCAGTTGTTCCCTGAGGGTTAAGGAAGATAATACAGATAAAGGTACTTAAGAAGAGCAATACATTTATGAATGAGTCAATACAGTATACCCACATTTTTAATATCTACTGACACAGTCCAAATTAAAAAGATTTAAAAGGTGTGCTTATGTGAGAATCCACAGATGCTTTTGATGGCAATGCAATGGTCTGAATCAAGAAAAAAGACTGGGAACCACTGAACTGGCCCTTTGGGATAGTATTAAGCATTTCATTTCATTTATAGCCATGAGGGTTTGGAATCTGTTCTCTTTTACAGTTCTTTAGATTACGAAAAGTGTATGCTTTTCCAGTGAGACTCAGATCTGTAGGATTGAAGACACAATTTGATCAAGGCATTACCTCCCATCACCCAGATTTTATTTCCTCACTCAGGTTGCAGCCTATATCGCTGGCAACTGTGCAATGATGTGAGACTTTGTAGAAATACTAAAGGGATCCATGATAAAGTTGCTTTTTGAATAATTTGGAGTTACATGTATTCTGTACCAATCCTGATGCAAGCACCCACATACACAGATGCCCCCCTGTGCTAGAGTTCTCCAGTGTGTTGATTACCACAGTGTGAGGCTTACAGGGTAGTGACAAGTTTGGTCAGCGAGAATCTTGGATTCATAGTCCATCTTAGCCTTGAAAAAAGTAAAACGACAACTTTTCAAATTCTGAAATAGGGATAGAGGCAGGGGTGGGCTGCCGGGGGTTTTCAGGGGTTCAGGAGAGACCCTAGCTCTGTGCAGTTTGGAGAACCCCCAAATCCCACTCCTGGATGGCCCCGCCCACCCTACCCCACTCCTCCCAGGGTCCCCACACAGCCTGTTTTGGATGCAGGTAAGTGCAAGGTGCGCACAGAGGCTCAGGGAGGGTGAAAAATGAGCCTCCCATAAGTTTGGGAAAGGCTGGAAGTGGGCCCATTTCCAGCTTCCAGGCAGCCTCCCGAGCCTGGGGAGGGCAAAAATACCTCCCCCCCACAGTGGTGCAGGAGGCTGACTAGGCCATGCTCACCATGGCCATGCCTATCCAACAACCGGACAGAGAACTCGTTACTAAAAAATGTTGAAGCCCATCGCTGGTCAGAGGTTGAAATTTAAAATGAGAAAATATGCACCAAAAATATGCAGAAACATACTTTTTCCAATGAGGAAAAAGGTTTGGGAAAAAGTTTACAAAATATTCATAGAAATGCTGAGAAATCTATGAGTAAAATTTACCTATTTAATTAATTAGTTTATGGCAAGTTTGAACCAAACTTTCACTTGCTAAAATGAAAAAAGTGAAGCAAATGAAATTCCTTGCTTTAACTCCATTCCAATAAAGGCTGTTGTGGTTTGCCTTGGATTTGGACGTGGACTTGGATGAGGATCCTGCATCCAATGCAGGGATGGGGCCAGGACCATTTGGGAGTGGGGTGCTGCCTTCGGTGCCTTTGGAGTCTGGCAGCAGCAAAGCAGAGGACCCAGGGGAGCCTGTTCCCAGTGTGCATGTGTGCAGAGCTGCTAGAAGGCGAGAACAGCTGAAGCGAGGGGGCGACTCAGGAGTAAGGCTGGGAGGTGATTGCCCCTCCCATAAGGGATAAAAGTCAGACCTCAATGATGAAAACAGGAAGAAAAGCAGTTCAATATATTCTGAGTCCTTCTGCATATTCTGATCTTTTTTTTTTCTGGTACTGCTATAATTAATTTGGATACTTCTGTTTTTGGCAGCATTCCACAGCACTGATAGGCATGTGCTTATCTGTTTAAGTTAGTTTTGGCTGTGAGTGAAAATAATTCCCAGCGTTGCATTAAAATAGGTTTTGTTTTTAAAACAAGTTTATGTTTAATTACATTTGATGAAGCCTGAGTCAGAACAAAGGCACCCTCTTCCACCATCCTTTTCCCCAGTGCTTAGTGATAAAATTTGATAATCCATTAATAATATGTTGTATGAACTATTGATGTTCGCTTCTTATCTTAGCATATAAGATGAAATACCATAAATATTATGAAAACCCAAGTTGAACTAACACAGGTATCCTACTTGAAAGATCCCTTCCATATATTTTGCAGGGGTAGAGCAGGTTTTCACTGAGCAAGAAAATAAGAGTTTAGTGGTAACTGGTTTCTTTATATTTCTGTTCCATGGCACATACACTGTCCCCTCCAAGAGCATTATGGCATTTCATGCATCATTTTGATCTTGGTTTTTGTTTTGTTTTTCTGTGAATACATACCATTATGCTAAGAAGCAAATTGAGAATAGAAGAAAAAGGCAGAGGAAAAAATTATAGATTTTTGCTGCAGCTGAATAGTAAACTCAAGTTTAATCAAGGTAATGTTGACAGATGGCTGAAATGTGCTATGCATTCAGAGCAAAGAGCTCATTAAAAAAATTAAAGTAATGAATGTAATGACATAAATCTAGAAATTGATATACTGGTCTTTTACCAGTGTAGCATAAGCTGCCCAGAGTCGCTTAACAGTGAGATGGGCAGAAAAGAAAGAAAGAAAGAAAGAAAGAAAGAAAGAAAGAAAGAAAGAAAGAAAGAAAGAAAGAAAGAAAGAAATGTCATTTGATTGCCTTGGCAGTTGCTCTATAATGTACTGGAGTTTGGGAATAGACCTTGAGGTCAACCATCAAGCACTACAAAGATGTCATGATTGTAACATCCAACCAAAGGAACTAAAAGCTATGGCTGCTGACAGAACCTGATGGTGAGGCCTGTGATATGATGTTTTCACCAGTTTGGAAGACAGGAGTTGCCAAAAACTGATAGTTTTTAGTTTCCCTCATTATGCTAGATTGGGAGTGCAAATTTACCTCATCTGTGTCCACAAATTATTTGTTTAAGTGTGTCATCTTCAAATCTGAAGGTCAATCAAGTACATGCTACTTCAGCTACATGTCTGTTTTGTTCAATTTCCACATCAATCTATAATTTTTAATGATGCACATGTTTTGTTAATCTGCACGCCTCATTATATATGAGTTTTAATTAATGTGTTTTGTTTGGTTCATTTAAAATGGAGACAACAGAAAATTATTTTCTGTTTCTAGATCAAACCAGTAGCTTTGTTAGACAAGACAATTGCAGTGGGTAAGTGGTATGGTATTATATGTGACTAGCTGGAGATGTTCTAATCAAAGTCATAAGTGGCTCTGATGTTCAAGAGTACAGAATGTCATTTGTGGAAGAGGCTTTTTGAGGATGGGAAACATATACAACATCTTCAAATATCAGCTTTTCATGCTACAGAAACAACAATCAGATCAAAATTTACCTTCTGTGGTATATTTTTCCACAGGATCATCTTACATGATCTATTTTCTCTTCAGATTGGCCCAGTTAAACCACCCAATTTTACCTATGAGGTAAAGGTAAGCAAGAGAGTGGTACAATCATCATGACCCCCAATTTCATTTCTGTACAAGAAATTAGAAATTTAATAAAATGTCAGACTAGAGATAACCAGATATTTTGAAATTTCTTGAAATGAGAAGAAGCATTTCCTCTCATCATTTGTCTTATTTATTTTTCTACTATTTAACTCTGATACTTCAATTCAACCCTATATCCACTCCAAATTAGTGGGTGCTATACTCTGGAACTGTTTGTAGACCAAATCATAAGGCCTGCCCTCAAGAAAGCCCTATGCAAACATAAGGTGACAAACTCACAATTAATTGATGGGTCTCACTATCAAGAACAAAGTCTCCATTCTATGTGTTCTAAAAAAAGTATCAGTATTTAGTTATCAATTTCAAAAGAATTTTAATTACTTAGCCTGGTCATAGCAATACCAGTATTTATCCTATTAATGCAATGTGATTAAATAGTATGTACTGAATATGTCTCTTACACTTTTAATGAGATGACCAAAACTGTTGGATACCGTAACCTTGTTAATAGTTCAGCCACATATGAAAATGTATTTATAATTACTGTTCCCCCGAGGGACTTGTTGATTTTCTGTAAGAAGTTTTATCTGTGTTTATACTTGTTGATACTGATGCTTCAGATCATCTATGTCTATATTTTATGCATGTCTTATTTCAGACTTGTAAAATAGACAAATGTTAGTGAACATTTTGAATGAAATTGATTGTGCAGTCTGGAAGATTTTTTTTCTATAAAATAGCTTTTCTGTTTATCAGTATTAAATGCAAGTACTCATTAACAATTAACACAATTTTTAAATGGTTAAAAAAATAGATCCACAAGCTAAATATTTCTGAGGGAACTCTTCTCTGCAATAGTACATTTATCAGAGAAAGCAAGAGAGTCAGTGGTGTATTATGGCTGTGTAATTACTTTCTTTTTAATGAAGAGTATATTTAACCTTAGTGCAAAATAAACTAGATCATGCTGGCAACCTATATTGCTGAACTACAGAATACAGACTGCTCTTTTCTACATGAAATATCAGACTTGTCTCATCACAGTTCCTCTGCTAAATCTGGCTTAAATTTCATCTCTCCTTGTCAAAGCAGCCTTTTCTCAGATGTTTGGCAGGGGAAGGATACTATAAAATCTCCATTCCCTCCCCACTCCTGGGGGAAGGTTACCATTGGTTCTCCGAACTAGTCAAAATTTTCACTACCGGTTCTCCAGAACTGGTCAGAACCTGCTGAATACCACCTCTGCCACACATCCATTAAATCCCAAACAAAGACACTATGAGAAAATAGTTTTTGATAGCAGCAGCACTCTATCCTCACCTAAGAAAGACTCCTTATTTGAGAATCCTCTCTTGGGCGTTTTCTCCCCTCCTGAAAAACTCCATCCAATTTCTTTATTCACAGTTTTGTGTGTGTGTGTTTGTGTTGTGAGCATGTGTGTGTGTGTGCATGCATGTGCATACACAGACACTTAATTCTAACGCTCTGGATCTAGCAGTTGCTAATACTAATCATCAAATCACTCCTAATAGGGTAACTATGAGTGGGCAGTCATAAGTTCATAAGTCATAGTTCAAGCAATCTGCAGTGGATGGAATTAATCATTCTCCATAATATGCATGTAGTGATGCTGAATCCTTCTACCAGAATTTTTTAAAAAATCCTTATAGACTCTTAAGATAATTGATGATCAAAGATGGATAGTTTAAACAATATTTTTTCATGATTTTTGTCATGACGGAATGCTTTTAACACCAATATCCTCCTATAGTGTAAGTTTCCAGTTCTAACCACTTGAAAATATTTATTAATAATTTTGGAGGCTAGATGGATATGCGAACATCAAACTGACAAAGTGTGGCTTTCAGTCTCATGCTATCCCTGGAATGGTCTCTTCTGATATTTTGTTTTCTCTAACATCCAAAATACATCCATTTCTCAGATATTTGATCTCAACACCAAACAGTATGTACTAGCTTATATTCCTACCATTCTTGAGGATCTGTCTCTTAAAATGGCCACTCTAGGAACTCAGATTAACATTGAGATGCCTCTAAAATCCTAGCACTTCTTTTGTGGAATATTGCATTTTGAAGTGCTAAATCCAAAGACTCTGCTTTCATGAATTATGTTGCTGAATTTGGCATGATCTTACTTCAAGAAACCTGGCTAGATAACAGCTTGCTGTAGGTGGCTATAAGTCTTTCTCACTTGCAGCAATTCCTGGAGCAGGACAAAATAGATTTTGTGATAGCTTAAGTACACAAATCTCAACTAAGCTATATTAAAACATTATACAATGAGACCCAATGGAGCACTCTGCAATGTTCGTGTTGTGAACATTTAATAATGCTCTATTATTGTTAGTTAATGTCTATCTTCCACCTTCACAAAATAGGTCTCAATTCAGCAGCATATGAACTGATTTGAAGCATACATAATTACCCTTATGTTAATTGCTCTGCTTGTGTAAGCAATTTGGGTGACTTAAATGCAAGTTCTGGAGCAAATAATAAGGAACTTTTTGCTCAGTTCCACCAATATCCTCCATTACAAGGCTTGTGTTTAAATTAAATGAGGGTTAGGGTTATGCTCCTTTCACAGATAAGGCGATTCTGCATTGATTACAGATAATAAAAGATAAATATAGAAACAATTAAAAATTTTAAAACAACATAAAATCTAGAACTAACAACATGGATGGTATGTGGATGAGATTTTAACCTGTCAATCATCTCCAGTAGCAACTATCTCCTTTGGGAATCCAAGCCAACCAGCAGAACCATGTTTTGATACCATTTTGGAAGGTCTGCAGTTCTCACTTCTGTTTTATAGGGCCAGGACTATAAATACTCTTGTAAAAAAATTTATCTAGACAATCAATAGTGACCATCTTCCAGGTATCAGAATTGTAAAATCATGCAACAATTGTTTTCTGAAAACAGAACCTAAACCCAGATCTACGTTGCGCCAGATGGACTTGGCAATTCAATGAGCAAATTTCCTAAGAAATACTTATGTGTAAAAGAAGCTCAAAATCTGGGTATTAGCAGCTATTGTCACTCTAACTTACAGTTCCTATCAGCTCCCTCACCACAACCCTCTGCCCCCATTTTTGGTCTGGCAAGAAAGAAAGAAATATTTGTGGTGGGATTATACCAAAAATTCTATAATGGTGGAAGTTGTGTGAAGTTTGTTTATTTGTGAAACATTGCTCAGCAGTACAAAAAAAATCATATATATCAGGTTTTCATTATTAGGTAGGAATTCCTAGAATGGGAACGCAGTTAATATAAACTGGCCACTCCTACTTGCAAGTGTATATAAGAAACAAAAGTCTAGATTATCATTATACAGAGAGATATGAGGAAAGAAAGGTACTAGATCTAGACCCAATCAAGATACCAGTTTGGGAATTAATCTAAATGGTTCATTGCCTGGTATTGATTGTATTGATTGTATTAACAATGTTCCTGAATTATGAAAATAATTTAGTCCTTGCCATTTCATATTGAATGCCTGGGAAACTTTAGCAAACTTTCTGCTTCTCTTGGAGGAGCCTAATAAAATTTTGGGAATGTTTTTTATAAGAATATACATTTTAAGAAACATTTAAAAATCTAAAAGAACTCATATAGAGAAACATGTAGATCATTAATTGAATGAACTAACAGTTAAATACAAGTCTGATAGAATAATACAGACTGATGCTTATTATTATTATTATTAGTAGTAGTAGTAGTAGTATTATTAGTATTTATTGGAGTTATATGCCGCCCTTCTCCCTAGGGACTCAGGGCAGCTCACAGTAAAAATACACAATACAAATTAAATTAATTAAAACACTATTAAACCCAAGCCCAATAAACATTAAAACCAATAAAACTAATCTAAAATACATCCCCCTTCCCTTCAGTCCAGGCTGGCTTGCTGAAAAAACCAGGTCTTCAGGTCGCGGCAGAAGGAACGGAGGTCTGGGGCCAATCGGAGCCCCAAGTGGAGCTGGTTCCACAGGGTGGGTGCTACCACAGAGAATGCCCTCCCCAGGGAGTCGCCAGCCGACACTGTCTGGCTGACAGCACCCCAAGGAGTTCCTGCCTGTGGGAACGTACAGGGCAATGGGACGTCGATGCTGGCAGGAGACGTTCCCGCAAGTACCCCGGACCCAAGCCATGTAGAACTTTGTATGTTAACACCAACATCTTGAATTGCACCCGGCGGGCAACTGGTAACCAATGTAGCTCGCACAGGAGGGGTGTAATATGGGAGTATCGGGATACTCCCATCACAACCCGCGCGGCCGCATTCTGTACCAGTTGAAGTCTCCGAGTGGTCTGCAAGGGAAATCCCATATAGAGAGCATTACAGTAGTCGATTCAGGAAGTAACAAGTGCATGAGTGACCGTGCGCAGGACATCTCAGTCCAGATAGGGGCGCAACTGGCGCACCAGGCGAAACTGGGCAAACGCCCCCTTGGTCACAGCTCCCACCTGATCCTCCAAACTAAGCTGTGAATCCAGGAGGATGCCCAAGTTGTGAGCCCTATCCATGGGGGGCAACACCTCCCCCCATAACCAATGGTGGTATATCCTGGATCCGAGATGCCAGTACGCACAGCCACTCAGTCTTGGTAGGGTTGAGCCAGAGCCTGTTCCTTCCCATCCAGATCTGCACCACATCCAGACAACGGGACATAATGGAGAGGGCATCATTGATTTGGTCCGGGGTGGAGATGTAAAGCTGAGTATCATCCGCATATTGATGATACCTCACCCCAAAACCATGGATGATCTCGCCCAGCAACTTCATATAGATGTTGAACAGGAGGGGTGAGAGGACTGACCCCTGAGGCACACTGCAAGCTAGGGGCCTTGGGCTTGATCTCTGCCTCCCTGCCAACACCGATTGTGAACGACCTGAGAGGTAGGAGGAGAACCACCATAAAACGTTGCCTCCCACCCCCACCCCCTCGAGAAGCCACAATAAGATACCATGGTCGATGGTATCAAAAGCCGCCAAGAGATCTAATAGGACTAGGACAGAGGAAAATCCCCTGTCCCAAGCCCTCCAGAGATCATCCACCAGTGCGACCAATGCCGTCTCCGTGCTGTAACCAGGTCAGAAGCCCGATTGGTATGGATCTAGGTAATCTGTTTCCTCCAGGAACCCTGGAAACTGCCGAGCCACCACGCTATCAACAACCTTCGCAACAAAGCGAAGGTTGGAGACAGGACAAAAGTTTTTCAAAATGGCTGGGTCCAAGGCAGGCTTCTTGAGGAGGGGTTTCACCACCGCCTCTTTTAAGGTGGTGGGAAAAGATATCTCCCTCAACAAAGCGTTGATCACTGCCTGGAGCCAGCCATGTGTCACCTCCCGGGTGGCATACACCAGCCAGGAGGGACACAGGTCCAGTAAACACGTGGAACTCAGCCTCCGCATGTTCCTGTCCACTTCTTCTAAGGACACAGGCTCAAACTCATCCCAGATGGTATTAACTAGACTCACCGTTACTCCCTCATCTGACCCCTGCCAGTCAGAATCCAAGCCGGCCCGAATATGAGCGATCTTATGCAGCAGATGCTGATTAAACTCCTTGGCCCTTCCCTACAAAGGGTCCTCCCTCACCTCCTGATGAAGGAGGGAGCGAGTGACCCTAAACAAGGTGGCCGGATGATCATCTGCAGATGCAATGAGAGCGGAAAAGTAGGCACACTTCGCCGCTCCCATCACCACCAGATAAGTCCTAGTATAAGCTCTTAGCTGGGCACAGTCAGACTAATTATTAATATTACCAAGACATTTCTTCTTCCTGACAACTTCAGTGTCTACCACTTTAACTCATAATAGAGATCCCTCTTTTTTAAGTAGTTAAAAGTTGCTGATCCTTCAGAGATGTGCTATTAGTATTCTGGCAGAGTATCACTTTCGCCCCATTTATAATTTAACCTGAGCCAAAGGGTTATTTTCATCAAATGTAAAAAATGGGCATTATAAAAATGCATAGCTTTTAAATTGCTCAACATAGGAATAGCTATAAGAACTTGCCAGGGGAATAAATGTATATTTCTAACATCTTTCTCCCCATACAAGTTAAAACCAAATGCATTTATGCTCCTGTTCTGTCTATGGAATTGTTTGACTTGGTAGGCAATCCTATGTTACGCCTTCTATTGGTTATGGTTTATATTAACATTAAGTGGAAAGCAAATTTTGTTTTATTTGGTAATGATTAACAATGCTCTGAAAACATAGTTTCAGTTTCAATTTATATTGATACTATTTTGGTAGTCTACTAGGATCTGACTTCTCCAAGGAGCAAAGAAATTAGTTGTTCAAACCTTAGCCCTCTTCACTTTGAAAACTGAAATCCTAGAAGAGTTCCTTACATTCTTTTAAATTCTGAAGAAACCACTGTTAAACAGAAAGGGACCAAAGAACTTCTGAAGAATAGAATTGTCCTTATATAGACAATTTAAAATTCCACTTGTTCTGCTTAAAGACATTTCTGCATCACAGCCTTAAAGCTGCTTCATTTTCATGTAAGCTGCTGGAAATAAAGTCAATTTAAGGAAGCCCTTTCTGGTTTTCAATCTGCTTTGGCGTAAAGGTCTAAGGGATGGCCTAATGTTCTCCTGGATCATGTTTACCAAAGCCTCTGACTTTGGTAAACATTGTTTCTTTACTTCTCCCACCCATGCGAGGAAAAGAAGTAATATTCTACTGATCTCCTTCAAACTGAAGTGGAGCCATTAATGAGTATTCCTTGATTGTGGTTATTCAGCCAACTGTGAGTCTGTAAGTATTATCTAGCTCATATTTTATAATTTTATGAAGGAAAATGTCATAAGACACCTGATCAAAGACTTTGTTAAAATGTATAAAGGCTATGTCTACAGCAAGATTATCAAACTCGCATTGTCATGGCTGCATCACATGACATATCATGATTTTTTTCCCTTTTGCTAAACTGGGTGTGGGTGTGGGTGTGATGCATCTGGCCCATGGGCTGCAAGTTTGACAGCCCTGGTCTACAGCATTCTCCTGATATATTAAGTTAGCAACTCTGTTAAAGGAAGAGTTGAGGTTAGTCTGGCACAATTCGTTTGTGACAAACTTGTGCTGGTTCTTGTTAATTTATAGCATGCTTTTCCAAGTTCTCACGAACATGATGCTTGATAATCTGTTTAACAGATAACAGATAATCAGAGTTGGAAAGGACCTGGTAGGTAATCTAGTCCAATCCCCTGCCCAAGTGGGAGACCCTACACTATTTCTGACAAATGGCAGTCCGATCTCTTCTTGAAAGTCTCAATTTACGATGCTCCCACAACTTCCAAGGGCAAGCTGATCCATTGGTTGATTGTTCTCACTGTCAGAAAGTTTCTTCTTATTTCCAAGTTAAATCTCTCCTTGTTCAGTTTCCACCCATTATTCCTTGTCTGGCCTACAGGTGCTTTAGAAAATAGCTTGACCCCTTTCTCTCTGTGGCAGCTCTTCAAATATTGGAACACTGCTATCATGTCTCCCTTGTTCCTTCTCTTCATTAGACTAGCCATGCCCAGTTCCTGTAACCATTCTTCATATGTTTTAGTCTCCAGTCCCCTAATCATTCTGGTTGCTCTTCTCTGTACTTTTTCTAGAGTCTCAACATCTTTTTTATAGTGTGGTGACCAAAACTGAAGGCAGTACTCTAGGTATGGTCTTACTAAGACTTCATAGAGTGGTATTAGTATTTTGGATGGATCCCAAGGCAAAAGAGAGGCAGGACAGCAAGCTAGTGATCAGCATCTTTTATTAAGTATCAGAAAAGAACTGCCGCTCACATGTGGCTGGCGCCGGCTTTTATTGCTGGCGCTGTCCAAAGCTTCAGCCACTGACGGGACTTTATTTTCCTGCCAGTGGCTGAGCCAATGAGTGGAGTCTCTCAGTCGACTCCACTCCTTGGCCATATATGGTCATATAGAACAATTAGTACCTCACTTGATTTTGATTGTATTGCTCTGTTAATGCAATTTAGGATTGCATTAGCTTTCTTGGCTGCTGATGCACTCTACTGGCTCATATTTAGCTGTTTGTCCACTAAGACTCCAAGATCCCTCTCACAGTTACTGCTATTGAGCCTGGTTTCACCTAGTCTATATGTGTACTTTTGGTTTTTCTTGCCTAAGTGTAAGACTTTACTTTTCTCTAAATTGAATTTCATTTTGTTAGATATGGTCCAGTGTTCTACTCTGTCAAGATCCATCTAGATATTGAGCCTATCTTCTTGGGTGTTAGCTATTCCTACCAGCTTAGTATCATCTGCAAATTTGGTAAGTTCCCCTTCTATTCTCTCATCTAAGTCGTTAATGAAGATATTGAAGAGTACTGGGCCTAAGATGGAACCTTGTGGCACCCCACTGCTTACTTCCCTCCCTGTAGACTTAGACCCATTAAGGACTACTCATTGAGTATGGTTGTCAGCCAGTTGCGAATCCATCTGGTGGTAGTGCTATCTCACTTTTTCCAGCTTACCAAGAAGTAGGTTGTGGTCTACTTTGTCGAATGCCTTGCTGAAATCTAAGTATATTATGTCCACAGTATTTCGCTGGTCTACTAATTTAGTTACTATGTTGAAAAATGAAATAAGATTGGTTTGGCATGATCTGTCTTTAACAAACCCGTGCTGACTGCTAGTTATTAATTTGCTTGTTTCTAGATGTTGGCAGTTTTTTTATTATCTTTTCCAGTATCTTCCCGGATATTGATGTTAGGCTAATCGGTCTATAGTTTGCTGGGTCTGTTTTTTTCCTTTTTTGAAGATGGGAACCACATCAGTTCTTTTCCAGTCCTCTGGTAGTTCCCTGGTGCTCTAGGATTTTTGAAAGATATGGTGCAGTGGTTCTGAGATTACCTCTGCCAGCTCCTTTAAAACTCTGGGATGTAATCCTTCAGGCCCTGGTGATTTGTGTTCATCAAGATCAGACATGTGTTCTCTTACTACTTTTTTTTTTGCTTATTTTAACTTTTATTTCTGGTCTGTCTTTTACAGTTATGTTTTTGGTGGGTCGAGCTATAGTTTCTTTTTGGGTAAAGACTGATGCGAAGAATGAGTTAAACAGTTCTGCTTTGTCTCTGCTGCCTGTTACTTCCTTGCCGTCTTCTCTCTTTAGTGGATTGACTGTTTCCTTGATTTTTTTCTTGTTATTTATATGTTGGAAGAAACTTTTTAAAGGCCTTGCCCAGTGTACATATCTTTTTTCTTCCCCCTTTTTTTTGAAGATAGCAATAACAATTGTTCTCTTCATCTTTGGATACCTCACAGGAGATCTCAAAAATTATCTGTTTTTTAAAAGTATATATTTATATAAGAATAAAATAAAATTCTTATACTTATATCAGAATAAAAGATAAATGAGCAAGAAGAAAAAGAACTGAAGAAAGAAAAAGGAAGATAAAAGCAAGATAAAATGCAAAACAAGAGAGAATAGTATAGAAAAATCATTTCCTGCTTTCTTTTTTACAGATACACATAAAAAATAGATCAAACACATGCTGGAGTACACAATAGTCCATATTATTTTTATAATCCTACATAATTCTAATCAAATCCCAAAATCAAAAATTGTATTCAGTTTTTTGCAAAAAGTTCAAAAGTGGTTTCATGTAGAAGTAAAATTCGTCAAAGTATTTTTTTATTTTAATCAAAGCCGTGAATTTCACCATCTCCACTAATTCCATCAGTGTCATCTTCTATTCTCCCATTGTAAATATTTGTAAGTCCTTTTATATGGAAACAGTTGGGCTGTTATCACATATAAAAACAACATTCCATAAAAACTTAATCTGTTTGTCTATTAATTCCCCACCACAAAATTAAAATTACTGCAAAAGGGTCTGCGATCACCTTGACTATTTTCTTCAGTATGTGGGATGAAATCCATCTGGATCTAAAGATTAAAGCTTAAATTATCAAAGTTCCCATCCCTCTCTCTTCAGCTGTATTAAAGTACAGTTCTTTTCTTTCCTAAAACCATAACCATGTTCAGCCATGGTGCCATTTTTC
The DNA here is from genome assembly GCA_009733165.1 of Naja naja. Classification (NCBI taxonomy): domain Eukaryota; kingdom Metazoa; phylum Chordata; class Lepidosauria; order Squamata; family Elapidae; genus Naja; species Naja naja. The sequence continues at coordinate 36,098,584 of CM019150.1, forward strand.
TTCTAGAAGAGGACAACAAAAATTAGTTCTGTGTTTTTACCATCACCCATTACCACTTTATCACTTCCTCAGTGTAATCCACTTATCTTTTCTTGGGATTCCATTTTATTTCTGACATATTTAAAGAATGCTTTTTGGGGTGGGTTTTTTTTCTCTTTTTGGAATTTCTAGTTATCTTGATCATTCTGAACTGCAAATTTTCTACTTAATAGTAATTTTATTTAAAGATTCAATCAAAATGATAAAAACCTAATGCAAAGTAAAAAAGAATAAAAAATAAGATGAAAAAAAATAGAAAAATGGAAAAAAAGAAAATTTGAATACAGTAAAGAAAAAGAAACCAAATATATAGGTTCCCCCCTTCGTCACAACTTTACACAACCTAATTTTTCTTCAAGTACTAATCTTATTTTTATAGATATCTCATCAATTCCTGTAGCTTCTGGCTAGAGCTGATGAGTGATCAGTGCTGATCCAACCAGTAGTAGAAGTTTTTGTAAATAGGTTATACCATTTAAAATATCTTAGATGTTGACATACCTGCTATCCAGATTTTTTAAAATTATTTTTTATTAGCAGCTTTAATTGGAGTCATTGTGGCACAGTGGTTAGAATATTGTATTGCAGGTTAACTTTGCCCACTGCCAGGAGTTCATTCCTGACTAGCTCAAAGTAGCCTTCCATTTTTCTGAGGTTGGTAAAATGAGGACCCAGATTGTTGGGGGCAATGTGCTGACATTGTAAACCACTCAGAGAGTGCTGTAAAGCATTATAGAGTAGTATATAAGTTTAAGTTCTATGCTATTACTACTAATAACAATAACAACTAATACAAATTAAATTAAAACAGAGAAAATAAAAAGCAAACAGGAAAAACTAAAAAGTGCAATTAGAAAAAAAGAGAAAAAGTAGAAAAAAGAATTATAAAGAAAGATATAAATCTATAAAGAATTGACTTCTAATATTCTTCGCCGTACCCTATTATTCAGAATTTCAGTATCTTCCTTCCATCTTTCTTTCCAGTATCTTAAACATTATATGTTAAACATTTAACTCTGAGCTCCCTAGACGATTCTTCTCTTTTACCAAAATTATCTTAAAAGATCAAGCATAATCAGTGCTCTGACTAATTCAGAGAGAAGGACCCACAACTACTATTATAACTTGGAATTAAGCGATGTGTCTTTTTAAGCACATGCTTGGGTGATTTTTACTGAATCAGACTAATGCAATAGAGTACTCACATCTATTCCTCCATAAATATTGAGACTTCAAATTACATAATCCCAAGAAATTATAGGAATTGTGATCCAACTCATTTTGAAATCATTAGGTTAATTAAATAAGACTAGTCTGCACCTTCTCAGGTTTCAGGTAATAATATTCCCAATTCTAGTTGGAAATGACTTAAACAAATCCTTCAAGCAGTAGGTTTTATCACTGAGTAATGACTCTTCTTTATTCTGATGAGGACTGCACTCCAATTATTATGACTATAGCGAAATCTGTAAAAATCTGAACAAACAATAAAGTATGACAAACTTACATATTGTATGGTGGCATAGGAGTTTGTTCAACAATATATTTGCCAACATCCAACACTGAGATGGAGCAAATGCTATATCTATTATCCATGTCTCCCATTTTTCAATCAGCTACACAGGATTATAAAGAAGGAATGTGAAAAAAGGCAACTATTCTAGATTCTATGGAATTATTATACATAAAAAAACTCTACCAAATTGACAAAGAATAAGTGGCACATTTACTACTCATATCAAAGTTTGTATCACCCCTGGACTGCCTTATGCTATGATACAATGATGTTCAGTAAGTGTCTTTACCTCTATTAAAATATTCAACCTTATGTCTCAAGCTTCTAATATATGGGGTGGATTTTTTTATAAACTATCAGAGTTAAACAGCCACATTCACCTAGTCCTAAATCTGTCAAGATGGCATGGAAAAAAGTACCCTAAGAGAATTAATAAGCCTGGATTCAGGCCTAATTAGCTGCTCTGACACCGTTTGAATTAATAATTATAAATATACATTAGATCCACTCACAATATTATGAATATTTATCATGATTGGAAGCCAAAAAGGCAAAAATTTAGCACCAAAGCAGAAGATGACAGCCATATCTCTCTTCCTCAATTCATTTATTGTAATTAGCCCTTCAAATCACATCTCATAGGATTTATGTACATTCCCAATTTTGCATAGGAAGTTATTTTCTATATGTCAACTTTTATTCTGCTCTTTGTACTCTTCTGATTTTCAGCAAATAGTTAAATCTTAGCAAAGCAGTTTAAAAATACTATTTCATGTCAGTTCCTCGGTGAGGGCCAGAAAAAATAATTTAGGGAGCTGCTTTGGGGGTTATTCCATCATTGTCTTTCACTTTCATGGAGAATAATTTGCTTTCAAAAATGGTTTTCAAAGGAGAAAGTTTCAGTGAAAAATGAAATAAAAATAATTTAGTAAATATATACAAACTGGTTATATGTAACCATTTATGCTTCATAGATATATGTTAAAAAGTAGAAGGGATACTTCAATTTGCTATGGTGATTCTTGGGATACTCACAATTAACATCAGGTACTGGTTAGCTGCTTTTCTCCATTGAATCCCACTCTCTGATGGGTTTGTTCCTCATCTAAGCTGTGAAGTTATGGACTTGGAACCTGAGATCCAGCCTGCTGTATATAAGATCAAAACTTGGGGACATGTAAGTTTTTTGTACAATCTATTTCATTCCAAAAAGGCTTAGAAAAAAAGGCTCATCTAATCCAAAACTCCCCAGTGCCAGAGCAGATCCATATAGGTTTCTGGATAAAATAAGAAGACTTTATTTTGCTACTCAAGTGGTATTCTACAGAAGCAAACACATGATAAACAATAGAATGTGATCCATAGGTTTAAAACTAGATTCATTATATAAAGAATGCAACCACCCCCCATCTTCATGTGTGGTCTCCTGTCTAAGTACTAACCAGGACCAATGCTACTTAGATTCTTGAGATCAGCCAAAATCACCTTCTTTTGTAATTAAACAGCAGTGAAAAAGACATTTACTTATATCAACTTTAAAGCTTTAAGAAAAGACCCATGGATATTTCATTGCACTCTTCTTCAGAAATAGTAACACTTTCTTCCCTTTATTTACTAAGGATAGCAAACTAATAAAGTAAACTTCCAAAATCAAGCTATTACTATGCTGATGCACCACCCAGCAGATGTTGTTCTTACCCAAAGAGAAGCTGTGTCCATTATTAATGTTTCCAACAGCTCAGCTTGAAACAATTTACCATTTGAAAGAGAAAAGTCACTTTCATTATTCAAACTGCAGAAACATTTCAGTTATTATATATATTCTCCATTATGGGGAGAAAAAACTGCACAATCTATCTTTTTCTTCAGATACCAGCAGGAGAATAAGAATGGGAAAAACCTGTGTATTTGCTGGAGGTTAATTGATAACATACATAGAAGGGATAAGTCTACAAGAGTTTTAAACTCAAGATCTGCTCACCGGCTCCAATAGAATGTTAACAAGTCATTTTAACATTTGCAATGGAGCATTGCTTAATTTGCCCTGAAGTTGGAGACTACAGCTGGTCAGATTTTTCACAGTGAATGAATTATACATTAAAATAACACACTAGCAAGATTTGATCTGGATTTTCTCAGTGGTGGTTAGCTCATTGGAAAAACCTTATTACCATAAGGGAATATAGCTACAACTTAACTTCACATAATAGCAATTTCAGTTGAGCTAACTGCCATGGAGAGAAGATGCTGACAAGTATTAAAATTCTGCTCCATAAAATTAATGGTCCATTACCACTAAAGAGAAACTTCTATTGGTAAACATATTAATGAATGAAATATTAAAATTTGACATGTCCCTAACTTTTTTATGCTGTCTTGTTTGGCTTAAAGTTGGTTGGTGTCAACACTATTATTTCTTTTCCCAGCTATACAGCTCTTCTTTCTCCATGCTGACCATTTTCTAGCAAACAGATGTTCTTTTCACTGTTACTTTCTCTGTATTTGTTTTTAAATTAAAAAATAACAAGATATGAATGAAGCCATGTAGTTGTATTCCTATCTAAACAGCACACTTCCATAAGTTTACTCTGTTAATTGCGGGAACTTAAATGTTATTGTCTAAATGTATTTTTGCCATGGTTTTTGAATAAAAGGCTGGTTATTGAATGTCCTGGGTCAATCACATACCAAATATAGTTAGAATGTTATCTAAATGTTATCTAAATCTATCAATATTTAAGGGAGCGACTCCTGCCGACATCGAATGCCAACCGCCCTGTGCGAGCACATAGGCAAGGACTCCTTGGGGTCCCATTGGCAGGCCAATGCCGGCTGGTGGTCCCCTGATGACGAGCCTACTCTGTCGCGGCCCCTGACCTCTGGAACCAACTCCCCTTGGGACTCCGCCTGGCCCCTGTCCTCCGCACCTTCCACCATGATTTGAAGACCTGGTTGTTTGACCAATCCAGGCTGTGACCCCTCCTGGGGGGGTGGTTTTATATTTTTAAGTATTTTAAATTTGTCTGTTTGGGCTTGTGAATTTGGGTTTAATCTTCTTTTAATTATTTATTGTTGTTGTTTTTAGCTGTGAGCCGCCCCAAGTCTTCGGAGATGGGGTGGCATACAAGTCCCAAAAATAAATAAATAAATAAATAAATAAATAAATAAATAAATAAATTACACAACAACTGGCTCCAAAACCCTCTTTACAATACTTCACTTAAGTGAGCATCTACGCCCCCTCATTAAACCTGTTCTTTTTGTTAAACACAGAAAACTAGCTCTAGAATTTATTCCTTTCAGTCCATGTCCTATACATTACAAAGGGATGGAAACTTCATCTCCATCTAATGAAAACATGATTACTCAAAGTTACACAATTGATTAATCTCCCCTTCCAAATTTGGGATGCCTAGAAAAGACCCACAGGGTTAAATAAAGTACATGTTTTACAGACAAAAAAAAGCAAACTGTGCTATGATTAGCAGAGGCAGATAAAGTATGATTAACACAAACAGGTTTTCATCTTTAATGAAAAAAGATCCAGTGATTTTACGTACTATAATTGACCCCAAACTCCTTGGTTACAAGTAATGGCACTATAAATTACAACTGTATGCTTAGGGCCAGTATTTTCATGCCTTAGTTATGAACTGAGTACTGAAACTTCTTGTTATCTGCTCATAGAAAGACACCGTTAGGCTGATTTATTGGACTCTCAAGATGTTCCCAGGTTGTGTAGCACAGAACATGTTCTAGATTGTATAAGACAATTGCAGTCATGGAATCCTTCCCTGAGTGACACTGAATTCCACCCTAAATAGAAATATCTAACTGTCCCTCATTAATGAGTTGTTATGAATATCACCACACTTAGCTCAAGAAAGATTTGTTTTCTTTTGTTGACTTATCTATTTGTTCTGTGTTGAAACCAATCAAATACTCATTTTTATTTACATTTTACAGCTCTCTATAGCTGTAAATGTTCTGGTCATTTATTAGATTGGACATTAAAGTGTTTATTATTATACACGCTTGTCAGGCTCTGCTACTTATTTTTAACCAACTAAACAAGATGTACAAGTTATATCTTGCATGAAGTAAGGGATATATTGTCACTTGCTTGTTCTTCACAAAATTAACTAAGAGCAGCTGAGCCAGATAATCTGTGGATAATTAAGATTACTAACAGCAGATGTTGGGAAAAGTAGGTGCTGAGCTCCACAATGATGCTTTGGGGTAGAAACATTTAGGGGAGGCTAATTGGATTTTATATCATTTGATGCTAGACTGAAGAGACTCTGTCTGTAATTGTGCTGACTTCTTTTATATCGCTAGGGTTTTTTTTAAGTTTGCAGTTCAGTTCTACTAGTATTTTAAAAGTTGTGAATTTCTTAATTAGTAATGGATGGAAGCTTATCAAAAAGATATCCAACATAGAATTAAGGAGAACATTTCTGTCAGTGAGAACAATTAATCAGTGGAATGGCTTGCCTTCATAAGTTGTGGATACTCCATCACTGCAATTTTTTAACCATATATTGGACAGCCATCTGATTATATTACAAATTATATTACATATGATTATATTACTTTGTTGTTTGTATGTACACTGGGAGCTTATGCATTGGAGACAAATTCTTCATATGTCCAATCACACTTGGCCAATAAAGTATTCTATTCTATTTGTCCAAATTGGTTGTAGGAGCATGAGATTAGAAGCTATCCAAGATTCTTTCTAACTCTATTATTCTGTTAATTGATTGATAGGCTCGTATCCCTGCTTACCTTTTATATTTAAATAAAAGTCAGTATTTATATATTTATAGGTATGGTATGGTTCTTGTTGATATGGACTTTAAATCCATGGACTTTAAAAGAGCCTTGGTGGTGCAGGCTGTTAAATGCCTAGCACTTAATTCCAGCTGCCTGCAATTACTGCAGGCTCGAATCCCACCAGGCTCAAGGTTGACTCAGCGTTCCATCCTCTCAGGGTAGGTAAATTGAGGACCCATGATTGTTGGGGGCAATGACTTTGTAAAAATGCCGCTTAGTAATAAGCAGGCATATACAATGGAATGAAGGCTATTGCTGAGCACATTGGGTTGCGCTCCAAAAATTGTAAGCCACCCTGAGTCTCCGGAGAAGGGCGGGATATAAATATGAATTTTTTTAAAAAATCCTATATCCTCTTTCAATAGGATTTAGAAAATGAGCAATCTGATATCTTAATGTACATAGACCTTTTTAACCTAAGGGATTATTTGAACACATGGGTGTCCTTCTGCAACACAACCAATGAATTTCTGGGATCATGTAGTTTTCTGCAATTTATTTCAAGCAATCTTTATATTGTATATACTCTAACTTTTCCATGCTTTGAGGCATGAATTAAGCTCTTTATACTTTTTAGCTGTTTATATTTATGATATTAGTTCATGAGTGCCTCAGATTGAAATAATCGAGCATTAGATCCACAGAATACTTTAAAGCAGTTAGTTGGATATATGAATATGTGACAGTATTTTAAAAAAATATTTTAAATATTTATTTGAATTTATATTATTCCTTTACTATTTCAGTTCATGTAACCATTTTTTAAAATGAAGCTGTGCTATTTTTAGGTATAAATGAGGTAAATAAAATACTTATTATTACCATTATCAGTGTCTATAAAGAGAAATGTACTCTGTCCTTGGGTTGCTTATCAGTATTTCTGTATCAAGAACAATTTCTATGGACAGCTGCAATAGACATTCAAGTACAAGATGGAAAACAAGGAATATCAACATCTCTTTTCATCTGAAAGGTCATTGGCCTTGTCTGGTGCTTGCAAGGGCTAATTCATCTTCCAAAGTAAATGCAGATCTATTCCTCAACTTAATCCTTAACATTACCTCCTTCAGTACATTTTATTTCAGTTTTGCCAATGGGAAAATGCCCTGACTAAAGCATATTTTACTTAACCTTGGTTTGTCTTGCTGTCCTTTATTTATTCATTTACTCTTAAAACTCTTAAAAACTAGATCTTTGTCTCCAAAGGCTCTCAAAGTGTCTCACAGTTAACCACTACAAAGAAATGAAAATCAAGAATATGAATTAGAACACAATGGCACGGTTAATTTAGCTTAAAAATGTAAACCTATATTGCAATCTTAATTGTAAGTTCTGATCGGAAAACTAATAAATATTTGTTTGATCTTATTCTCTCTGTTGGGCTCCATTGACTTTGGTTCACTGCAGTTGATTTTGCATTGGATTATGTAAACATACCTTGGACAACCTATGAATGTGAAAAGGGATCCACATTGAAGGTCACCTGCATGCAGACGCAGTCTGCTTTGGGAGTTCTGACTCCCAAATTGTGTCTTGGGAAGATAATTTCTATTCTTTGTATGAGTCCTCCATATAATCCAGGAGGACAGTCTCAAACTCCATAGGGTGCATGCAACCTTCCAGCATACTCTGTGTGCCCTGTGTACCCTGAAGTTCATCACAAAAAATAAGAAAAAAAGTAGTAACAACAATCATGACCCTCAAGCAGACAAGAAAGTGAAGCACACATTTCATGCCCTTGCAGCTAGCTGAAGAGCAATCACCCTGCCTGAAGGCAGCCAACAAAACTAGGGTTGGGATCTTCTCCTACTCCCTGGCTCCTCATGTTTACAGAGATGCATAGTCCTACATTTAGGTAGTGATCTGATAGTTATCAGGACAGTGCTTCATTGAGAGATTAGGATTGAAGAAGCACCTCTGCCTTCTCTGACAAGTTATGGAATCATTCTTTTCAAGCCATAGCAAGAACAATATGTGGTGGCAGTGAAGGCCCCAGGCCCCAGGCCTTGGTCTATGTTGGCTTCGTTCCCTTTGTACTCCTAGGTAGTGGGCAGTTGTGTGTTTGTTGTTGCCTTCTCTCCAGTGCCTCCAGTCTAAGATGTATCTATTCTTCCACTTTTTATTTTGGGACCAATCCTGGCAATCAGTCATCATGTATTCCCAGATCACCATCTTTTCTTTTCCTTTGCTGTTCTATCCTCCAAATAAGCACAATCCATGTCAACTGAACAGCTGTACTCCTGGCTACTGACCTTAACTATTGTGCATACATGGCTGCTAGGCTAACAGATAACACATAATCAGAGTTGGTAGGGACCTTTTAGGTCATCTAGTCCAATCCCCCGCCCAAGTGGGAGACCGTACACCATTTCTGACAAATGGCAGTCCAATCTTTTCTTGAAGGTCTCAAGTGATGGCGCTCCCACAGCTTCTGAGGGCAAGCTGTTCCATTGATTGATTGTTCTCACTGTCAGAAAGTTTCTCTTTATTTCCAGGTTAAATCTCTCCTTCTTCAGTTTCCATCCATTATTCCTTGTCTGGCTTACAGGTGCTTTAGAAAATAGCTTGACCCTTTCCTTTCTGTGGCAACCCCTCAAATATTGGAACACTGCTATCATGTCTCCCCTGGTCCTTCTCTTCACTAGACTAGCCATGCCCAGTTCCTGTAACTGTTCTTTGTATGTTTTAGTCTCCAGTCCCCTAATCATCCTGGTTGCTCTTTTCTGTACTTTTTCTAGAGTCTCAACATTTTTAATAAATGGGGCTAATAAATTAGTCCCCATGCCATTACAGCCATTTGAGTCTGAAATCCCTGATTTCAAATCTCACTTATTTATTTCTATATCATGTGATTAACCTTTGTGAAAGTTATACGGAACAGAGCCTGAAGGACAAAGGAACCAAATAAAAGTTATTTGCATACCAAACAATAAACTTTTGTACCACTGCCTGATGCCTATTTATTACTTGGCCTTCAATGTTGCTCTTTAAGAATTGATTGTTTTCTCAAGCCTTGAATGGTAAGTTTTGTTCACATAGTATATATACCTAATTTTCTAAAGAAAGGAGCTCTGAATGCCAATATAGTATTTTACTTAAATATGAAGTTATTATAAGTTATCATAAGTCACTTCAAAAGCAATAATTCAGTGAAAGGGCTTACAACAATAACAAAGCTTGAAGAAAAGCAAAAATACTTAATACTGCTTAGTGCAAAGGCCAGCATTTCTACCCACTATTACAGATTAAGAGATATTGTATTAGTACAGTTCAGTTTTCACACTAGGAAAAATTTTAAGCTTTTTTCTTTTTTGTCTACATAGGAACAACATTTTCTTCCAAGAAAAAAACTTTCAGTACATATGTCTATATAGTTGTTTTGAACTTGTAACTAATAGTAGATTCCCTTCTTTTCTTTTAACAATTTTATGAAATATAGCTGTCATATACAATATTGATAATATACAATATAAAATAAAAACAATTTTGGTTTATATCAGATACAGCAAAACTCCAGTTAAGATGCATGAAAGCAGTACATAAAGGTTCTGGAGATGCCTCATGGCATGCTGAAGTACATTAAAGATGCTACAGAAGGATTTTTTTTAAAGATGCTGACGTAGCACAGTGGTGAAAATTTATTTCTAACCTCTCTGTGAACTGGGGACATCTGCTTTGTCAGCTATTCTTTCAAACCATTTGGACAGAATTTATTACTATAGTCCTATACAAGCTATAAGTGACCTGCCATCTACAACAACAAAGTTTTCTGGCCTCCTGATGTACTTAGTTCAAAATATGCAGCTATTAGATATACTAAGTCAGCCTTGTTGCTTGACTGATCAAAGGCACCAAGCATATTGTTCCCTGACCATAAGGTTTAATTGAATTTAAATAAGGATTAATTTAGCTTTCAAAAATTTAAGTTCCCTGTAAAAATTAACTTAACATCCTTACTTCCTGATTCAAAGAAGTTCTGTAAAGTCCAGCAAAAATAAAACTGGTCATACATGCTGTTGCTCTTTGCTGGACACTTTAAATATGTTATGCTAAGCTTTCATTTTGAAAAGGTGAAGTGGCATACTTAAAATGTTACTGTGGTGAACCCTTGAAGCTATAAAGTTGAAATAAATGTTAATCTTAATATTTCATTCCATTGCTGCTGCTTGCCCTATGGTTGAGTGTTATTCAGAATTTTGAATCAGTTGGACTCAAATATTTTTCTCTTCAAATCTTGTTTCCACCATCTCATATTTGTATGCCATCTTGTCATCTTCAATTCTAAATTTGATCAGAATGTGGCTGATTTCCATATCTTAATTAATCAAGTAATAAATGCTATCCTAATCCTTAAACTGCATGCTATGTATCCTGGAGCACTGCAGCAAATTCACAGATGAGCCTCAGGATACTGTGTGTGCACGCACACTCATGCACTCCTACTTTGAATTCATTGCTGAATCCTGGAGACAGTCGGGAGAAGTCCCTGCAGTTTTCTTGGAAAAAAATAAGGAAGTAATTCATTATTACTGTTATGTATGCAGGTTTGAAATCATTGGTTAAGTTTGAATTGTTCTTGTAAAGTGTTGGAAATGATTGGTTTAGAAAGTGCGGGAAAACTCTGCACTCTGATTGGCTGTCAGCTGCAGCTGCCGGCTATAAGTAGCAGCTGCAGCAAAGCCAGTCGGGTCCGTTCTGAGCTGTAGTCACTAATAAACAAAAGAGCTTGAAGCACTCCGCGTCTGTCTCTTCATGCAAACTTAACACTGGCGACGAGGATGGGATTCCCCTGAAGAGAAGGCAATGTGGAACAGAAGAAGAGTGAGATGGCTGCACTGAACAACCCCCCAGCCCCATTCGATCCAATGGCAGAAGACTGGGAGTCATATGCAGATCGTTTCCAAATGTATTTGGAGGGAAACAATCTTGCCGCCATTTCCGAGCAGCAGAAGAGGGCGGTCTTCCTTACGTACTGCGGTCTGGCAGTTTTCAAGATGGCGAAGGCCCTCACGGGAACAGTAGACATGAAGGTAATGGCTTGGCCTGATCTAGAAAGGCTGTTAAGAGCCCATTGCGTGCCACAAGTATCGTGCCTCATTAAGAGACACGAGTTTTACCGTCGCGATCAGGGGGAAAACGAAAGCATAAACGACTTCATGGCAAGTATAAGAGACATTGGGGGTGCATGTGAATTCAACAGTTTAGAGGAGGCCATGCGCGATCGTTTCATTTTAGGCCTTAAAGACAAGGTGCTGCAGAGCAAATTATTAATGAAACCTAAGATCACGCTGAAAGAAGCAATAGAAGAAGCCTCTTCAGCAGAAGCTACCAGGTCCTCGGCAGCAGCCATGAAAAAGATTAACAAGGCCACAAACCATCCTGATATTGAAAAGTCCACAACAACTCATTGTGACCAAATAGATTCTGAGTCAGACTGTAGTAAGGTGGAGGAAGGAATTTACAGACTCAGAATGGAGCGGAAAAAGAAAGACCTGGAAAGAAAGAGGCAAGATTTCTACTGCAGAGGTTGTGGGGGAAGCCATCCCCTCACTGAATGCAAGTTTTTAGACACCATTTGCCTCCATTGTGATAAAAGAGGACACCTAGCAAGAGTCTGCAAATCATCCAGAACACCCAACCGAAGGAAGTTTGCTGCAAGCAAAGACAAAGAATTCAAGCCTAACAACCTCAGTGAGAAAGCGGGGCACAGCACAGAAGCAAATGGGAAGAATGAAACTCATCAAACAGTAACTATTGGTCATTCTTCCCCATTAAAGAGCAGAAAGGTGTATGTCAAGGTACTTATTGAAGGAAGGCCTTGCCAAATGGAAGCTCATACCTTTCTATGGTGTCATGGGACACTATTCACAGACTACTTCCTAACATCCAAAAGAATCACTTCAAGAAGCAAGCATTGACTCTTAAAGACTACCAAGGGAACAAGATTCCAGTAGTTGGAACAAGAGAATTCAACATGAAATTCAAGGGCCACACCAAGCGCCTACCACTGACCATCGTGGACAAGGACCGCCCAAGTCTGCTGGGCCTTGAGTGGTTCAATCCACTAGGCATCGAGGTGACTGGCATCAATCACATGAGCAACACTGAATGGGAAGAGGCCTTGAAGTCTGAGTTTCCAGAGGTCTTCAGCGACGGATTAGGCAAGTACTTGGGGACCCCCATATCCTTTAACCTAGATCCCAAGGTACAACCAATCCGTTTAAAACCCAGAAGGGTTCCATTTGCATTAAAGGAAAAAATTGATGCACAATTAGATAAACTAATAGCCCAAGGGGTTTTAGAGCCCACTGACCACTCCAGGTGGGAGACACCCATAGTCACACCAGTCAAGGCTGATGGGTCTGTAAGAATCTGTGGAGACTACAAGGGGACATTGAACCATGCGCTACAACAGAGCGCATATCCAGTTCCAGTAGTGCATCATTTATTACATTCTCTTGGAGGGGCACAGTTTTTGCCAAATTGGACCTGGCACAGGCATATCAACAGTTAACAGTTGATGATGCCACTGCAGAAGCCCAAACCATTGTGACCATAGAGGTGCTTTCAAATGCAAAAGGTTGCAATTTGGAGTAAGCGTAGCACCTGGCATCTTCCAAAGCCTTATGGAAAGAATGTTACAAGGGTTGCCAGGGGTGGTGCCCTATTTTGATGAGGTTTTAATTTCTGCTGAAAATGACACTCAGTTACAAGAGAGACTCAGAGAAGTCTTGATCAGATTCAAAAAAGCAGGTTAAAAGTCAAAGAAGAAAAATGCACACTTAGAACAGATAAAGTGGAATTCTTGGGTTACATGATCGATAAACATGGCATCCACCCCTCAGAGGCCAAAGTTCAGGCAATCAAAGAAGCCCCCAGGCCAAAATGCAAAACAGACTTACAAGCATTCTTGGGACTCATTAACTTCTATCATATGTTTCTACCTCAGAATGCAACTATTGCAGAACCCCTACATAGGTTGCTAGACAAGAAATCTACATGGGTCTGGGGCAGGAAGGAACAAGCTGCATTTAGCAATATCAAGAGACAAATCACGTCTGATTCTGTACTGAAACAGTTCTCTGAGAATTTGCCTGTTGTTCTGACTTGTAATGCCTTGGAGTAGGGGGGGTGTTGAGCCACATGTTTCCCAGCGGGAGGGAAGCCCCTATTGCATTTTACTCTCGTACCTTGACTAAAGCAGAGAGGAACTACAGCCAATTGGACAAGGAAGCCTTGGCAATTGTAGCAGCTGTCAAGAAATTCCATGAGTATTTATATGGGAGAACATTTACTGTTGTCACAGATCACAAACCTCTTTTAGGCATTGTGGCAGGGGGCAAACCAACGCCCATGATCCTGTCACCAAGAATGCTGAGATGGACTGAATTTCTTGCTGCTTATTCATACAAACTGATCCACAGACCTGGTAAAGACATTGGGCATGCAGATGCTTTGAGTCACTGCCCACTTCCTTCACACATCGAGGACCCTGTTCCTGAGACTCAAACCTTTTTTTCTAGAAACTGTTGCCACGCTTCCAGTACATGCTGCTGAAATTGCCAGAGAGACTGCCAAAGACACTTTATTGGCTCCTATTATAGGCTGGATTAAAAAAAGTTGGCCACTTCAAGATCTACCTCAACTTGCCCAACCTTTTAAATCCAGGCAAACTGAATTATCTGTATTAAGAGGATGTATTTTGTGGGGTAACAGGGTGGTTATTCCTGCAAAACTACAAAAGGAGGTTTTGGAAATGTTACATGAGGGTCATCCAGGTATTGTCAGAATGAAGGGATTGGCCAGGAGTTATGTATGGTGGCCAGGTATTGACAAAATGGTTGAAAACTGGGTTGCATCTTGTCCCAACTGTCAGGTAGTCAGGCCTGCCCCACCTCTCGCCCCCACACAGGAATGGGAATGTCCTAGGGGCCCATGGTCCAGGATTCACATTGATTTTGCTGGCCCTATCAGAGGGCACACTTTCCTTATTATAGCTGATGCATATTCCAAATGGCTGGAGGTTATCCCTATGGCATCCACCACAACTGAAGCTGTCATCAAACAGCTTAAAAAGCTTTTTGTAACTCACGGGTTACCTGATGTACTTGTTTCTGGCAATGGCCCTCAATTTACATCCAACCTTTTTGAATCATATCTAGCACAGCAGGGTATCAGACATGCCCTGACAACCCCTGGGCATCCTTCGGCTAACGGCCGGGCTGAACGTATGGTATGATTTACCAAGGAAAAACTTCAGAAATTGGGTCCAGGGGACATCACTGAGAAAGTTGAAAAACTACTCAGTGTCCAGCATATCACTCCCAACCCCTCAACTAATTTAACCCCAGCTGAATTGTTGATGGGTAGGAAACTCAGGTCTTTCCTTGACCGCCTCCATCCCACTAACGCACCATTAGATTCCACTAGCAAAATTCGCACATTCACTGTGGGTGATTCTGTTTATGCTAAGAACCTTATGGGTGAACCATTATGGATTCCTGCTGAGATAACCCAAATCACAGGCCCCAGGTCTTACAGGGTACAAACGGAGGATGGTGTCCTCTGGAGCAGGCACATTGATCAGCTTAGATCCAGATTACCTCAGGAGCATCGCCCTTGCTCCTCTCAGGTTCCCATACCTACTGCCTCTTCTAGGGGAAGGGAGGTTTATGAGAGTAATCAGCAAGCAAGAATCAACCCCATGTGTAACGAACTAACACGACAGGAACCATTCCAAAACCTGTCACAGTACCAACAACCATTTTCACAAATGGAAGATTGCACATCACTACCTGACTTAGGTGCTGACATTGGGTTGGAGATGGATTGGGAGGAGAGACCAGGTTGTAGTAACCAAACAGGTTCTACCATTACTACAAGTCCAAGTAAGGAAATTTCAGCAGACACATTTCCTCTCTCACAAGGTGAGAACCTTAAAACATCTGAACCACGTAGGTCTCAACGTACACGTAAGAGCCCCACCTATTTAAAAGAATACATTAGATAGATTGGGGTTTGAGAATGGACTGAACCTAGTGGGGAGGGGTGTTATGTATGCAGGTTTGAATCATTGGTTAAGTTTGAATTGTTCTTGTAAAGTGTTGGAAATGATTGGTTTAGAAAGTGCGGGAAAACCCTGCACTCTGATTGGCTGTCAGCTTCGACTGCCGGCTATAAGTAGCAGCCGCAGCAAAGCCAGTCAGGTCCGTTCTGAGCTGCAGTCACTAATAAACAAAAGAGCTTGAAGCACTCCGCGTCTGTCTCTTCATGCAAACTTAACAATTACCTTCTTCTGGGGACATTGACTTTTCAGATATATGGGGATGGCTAGCAATTTGGACAGTTTTAAAAAGGGATTACAGAGAAGCAGCATTTATATGAGCACAAAATTCTTGAGAGTTCTTGAGTTCTTGAAGATAGTTATCTTCAAATGCTGCTTGGTGACTTCCAAAATCATCTGTCTTACTACTATATATATAACAATGATGGAATAAATAGGCCTTTAATTTGATTCAACTAGTCTTTATATGTTTAGCTATAAACAAACAAACACACTATGAATCTTGAACTGAACCCTTCTCTTTCTAATTGAACAAAAGGAAATCCATTCTTCCATCATTTGCTGTTGGCATATTAGACAACCTGTGATCTGTTGAGTAATTTCAGAGGTGTTTCTTTACCCAAACAGAGAAACTGAATGATTTTTGGTGGGCAAAATCAAATCAGCAGGAGAGGGAGTGATTTCTGATTTGCTGTCAACTTCCACATTGAGTTTTCATCTGGGAAGAAGACAGTGAGCATCAGAAATCCATCCTTCCTTCCTTCCTTCCTTCCTTCCTTCCTTCCTTCCTTCCTTCCTTCCTTGCTTGCTTCCAAGTCTCCCAGATGATATTATAGCATTCTGAGAATAAGACATCTGTTCAATGTTCTGGAATACTGAACATGAATTACTTTAAGTATTCTAGCATTAGTAAAGACGCTCCTTTCTGTACCATCTGCAATTTTTTTTCCTCAGCCATTATATGCCTTTATTCTTTCATTGGAACATTTTACATGTAAGTCTTTTGACTATGATTACGTAAATTTTTAAGACACTTATTTCAGCAATATATTCTGTGGTTTTAAGTGCTGCCCCACTGTATTTCTCAGACATAGGGAGAGAGGGGAGGGAGAGGTGGGGTGATATAAAGTAATAGACTCTGTTGTAGATGTAGATAGTGTAGATAGACATCACGGTGGTGCAATGGATAGAATGCAGTACTGCAGGCTATGTCTGCCCACTGCCATCAGTTCAATCCTGACCTGCTCAGGGTTGACTCAGCCTTCCATCCTTCTGAGGTTGGTAAGATGAGGACCCAAATTGTTGGGGACTATATGCTGACATTTGTAAACTGCTCAGAGAGTGTTGAAAAGTGCTATTGCTATTGATATTGCTATAGGGCAGGAGTGGGCGATTAATTTTCCCAAAGGGCTGCATGAGAAACTAGAACTATTGTGCGGGGCTTAACCAATAGGACTATGAAAGTGTATAGACACATGCACATAGACATACATAAACTAAAAAAAAATATTAGCCACCTTCAAAATAACAGTTTTGTACTATGTTGTCCTATGAGCTGGACAGGAATAGTCAAATGGCCAGATGTGGCCCATTGGCTATAAAATGCCCAGATCTAGTATAGCAGCTCTTATGCTTTTTCAATATTTAGGCCTATAGACTTATGTATTTTTGCAGGTATCTTCAACAAGCTACTAGCTGAGGAGGAAAATGGTTTCCTTTCTTTCATAAATATTTGCCAACTTTGGTGAGGCTTTTTCCTATTTCAGTTTGCTAAATAAATATATGGCAAAAGTTTAGAAACAAGATACAGATAATCCTTCTTAACAACCACAATTGGAACTGGCAAATATGTCACTAAGTACAGTCAATAATTAAAACATGTGTGGCTGTGACAGATTTCCAATCTCACTTCGACATGGTCATTAAGTGAGACATCACATGACTGTGACTTCCAGCTATCTATTGAGTCTGCTGGTTGGAAGCTAGCTATGAATGGTGCAAATAGCAATCACATGTCCATGTGCATAACACTGCAACAGTCATAAATGTGTGCTGTTCGCAAAACATCAAAATTTCAATTACACAACCATAGATATGCTATAATGATCATAAGTCCAAGGACTAATCATAAAGCTACTTTTTGTCATGTGATAACTTCAAATGGTTGCTAAACAGGGCAGTTGTTGCTATCTGTAATGGGAAAACATCCCAAGTCAGTTGATCTTGTTTAATATTCCCATCATCAGATCACGTAGTAATAAATAATGCTATATTTTATTATTGTTATTATGGAAAATTGAAATAGACACTAATTAAAGATAATCTATCCACTGATTTTAACCAATTTTAGTTTGCACAGAGTGGGTATAATCTATGCTTCTAGCATCAAAACTGTGCAATTCACCTCAACACTCAGTGCAATTCATTCATAAGGTGAGACAGGAAATGTTTGCTTTGACCAAGTGGCTTCTACATAGACATGTACATTGTACTTTGCCAGAAAAGCTGCTGAAAAATTAGAGCAATGAAAGAGTTCAGATATTTCAATTTGTACTTTAAAATATTGCTTCATACATCAGTTTATTAAAGTGATTCCATCAGATCACTTTTCAATTTAATTACGTCAACAAAGTTTTGCACAGTTCTAGTCAATATATTTCAGTAACTGTCAGAATAAAGGCCAAAAATAGTTTCAGATCTATTATTGAAATGCATTAAGGACACAAGAGTGTGCATCATATCTAATAATGGGAAAGTTTCATGTAGACCTTGAATTGCTAGTTTTCAATATGCCATCTGTTTCTTCTATACCAGTGTTGGCAAACCTTTTTGGCAACGAGTGCCGAAACAGGAGCACGCATGCGTGCAGGAGAGTACCAGACACCAGAAGAGCAGTTCCCCGGTGCACATGCATGGGAGCACCAGGAAGCTGAGTTTCTGGTTTCCGGTGCATGCATGCATGCCGGCCACCTGGTCTTCCTGTTTCTGGCATGCATGCGCATGTGAAGACTAGCTGGCCAGCATGCATGGGCACACCAGAAACCAGGAGCTTAGCTTCCCAGTGGGTGCATGTGTGCCAGGGAACTGCTCTTCCAGTTTCCAGCACTCCCACATGTGCAAAGACCAGCTGGCTGGTGTGCATGCACGTACCAGAACCCAGAAGAGCAACAGGTGATGGCTGGCGTGCCCGGAGAGATGGCTCTATGTGCCACTTCTGGCATGTATGCCATAGGTTTACCATCACAGCTCTATACATTGGGAACAATCCTTTCAGTTGCTCCCATGTGTACAAAGGAAAACAACGGAGTGCTAAAACAGAACCACCTTGGAGAGATGGGTATTTGAAGTATGTTTGACAGAGAAAGTTTAATGGTTGCCTGCCTTCTGCTAGATTTAGAGAACTTCATTTCAGGCCTCACAAACTATTGCTTTTGTATTATTACTCTTCATATACACCCTGGAAAAAATGGATGCTTTATCTGTAGAATGGCAGATGTCCCAATTTTCCCCATTCTGCCCAATCAACTATACTCCAGTATTTATTTATTTATTTATTATTTGAACTTGTATGCCGCCCCATCTCCGAAGACTCGGGGTGGCTCACAACTAAAAAACATTAACAATAAATACTTAAAAAAAGATTAAACCAGATTTACAAGCCCAAATACAACACTAAAATTTACAATAGTTAAATAATTAAAAACCCCATCCCCCTGCCCAAAGGAGGGGTCACAGCCCGGGTTGGTCAAACAACCAGGTCTTCAAGTCATGGTGGAAGGTGCGGAGGTCAGGGGCCAAGGGCAGTTGGTTCCAGAGGTCAGGAGCCGCAACAGAATAGGCTCGTCACCGGGGGACCACCAGCCGACATTGGCTTGTCGACGGGACCCCGAGGAGTCCTTGTCTATGTGCTCGCACAGGGCAGCTGGCATTCGATATCGGCAGAAGATGCTCCCTCAAATATTGAGGACCCATGTCGTGAAGGACTTTGTATGTTAAAACCAAAACCTTGAATCTCACCCGGAGTGCAACCAGCAACTAATGCAGGCAGCGCAGGAGGGGCGTAACATGGGAGAATCGGGAAACTCTCATCACCACCCGTGCCGCCGCGTTTTGCACCAGCTGCAGTCTCTGGATGGTATGCAAGGGCAGTCCCAAATAGAGAGCATTGCAGTAGTCGAGTCTAGAGGTAACAAGGGCATGAGTGACTGTGCGCAGAGCATCTCGGTCCAGAAATGGGCAAAGTTGACGAACAAGGCAGAGCTGGGCAAAGGCCCCCCTGGCAACGGCCCCCACCTGCTCCTCCAACCGGAGCCGTACATCCAGGAGGACCCCCAGATTCCACGCCCTATCCACAGGGGGCAACACCTCTCCCCCTATGGCCAAAGATGGATATTCCTGACTGGGCCGAGATGCCAGTATGCACAGCCACACAGTCTTGGCCGGGTTGAGTCGAAGCATGTTCCCGCTCATCCAAATCCGTACCGCATCCAAACACCGGGTCATCAGGGAGAGGGCATCACTGATCTGGTTTGGGGTGGAAATGTACAGCTGGGTGTCATCTGCGTACTGATGGAATCTCACCCCAAAACCCTGGATGATCTCACTCAGCAGCTTCATGTAGATGTTAAATAGAAGAGGGGAGAGGACCACCCCTGAGGGACCCCACAAGAGAGCACCCTCGGAGTCGATCTCAACCCCCCCACCAACACCGATTGCAACCGCCCCGAGAGGTAGGAGGCAAACCACTGAAGAACAGTGCCCCCCATTCCCAACCCCTCGAGGCGTCGCAAAAGGATACCATGGTCGATGGTATCGAAAGCCGCTGAGAGGTCTAATAGGACCAGGACAGAGGAAAAACCCCTGTCCCGAGCCCTCCAGAGATCATCCATCAGTGCGTAACCGGGTTGGAAGCCCGATTGATACGGATCCAGGTAGTCCGCTTCATCCAGGAAAAGTGGAAACTGCTGGGCCACCACACTCTCAACAACCTTTGCCAAGAAGCGAAGGTTGGAGACTGGACGAAAGTTGTCTAACACGGTCAGGTCCAGGGCAGGCTTCTTCAAGAGGGGTCTCACCACCGCCTCCTTCAAGGCGGAGGGAAAAACACCCTCTCTTAATGAAGCATTGACAACTGTCTGGAGCCAACCGCAGGTGCCCTCCCTGCCAGCATAAGCCAACCAGGAGGGACCCGAGTCCAACAAACATGTGGTGGAACTCAGCCGCCACATAATCCTGTCCACTTCATCCTTGGAAACAGGATCGAACTCATCCCAGATCACACTGGCCAGACTGCTTGCACCCTCCTGCTCAGACCACTGCAAATCAGAGGACAACCCGTCCCGAATCCGAGCGATCTTGTCTGACAGATGTTGACCAAACTCCTCAGCCCTTCCCCACAATGGGTCCGCCCCTCCCTCTATACGAAGGAGAGAGTGGGTAACCCGAAACAGGGTGGCTGGGCAGGGTATCTGCGGACGCTATGAGGGCGGAGAGATAAGATCTCCTTGCCGCTCTCATAGCTACCAGGTAAGTCCTAATATGGGCTCTTAGCTGGTCTCAATCGGATTGGGAACGGGTGGACCTCCACCTGCTCTCTAAGCCCCTCCGACGACACTTCATCAACTTCATCTTCATCAGACCATGGAATGGGCAATGCCATAAAAATGGCTTGCCCTCTGTCACTACGCCACTGTTCAGAGACAAAAACCTGGTCAAGAGTGTTCCCCCCCTCGTGAGTCGGGCCTTGAATCAGTTGGGTCAGGCCCATGGCTTCCATAGAAGCCATGAATTCCTGGGACAAACCCGACACCCCCCCCCCGCAGGGAGGGCAGATTGAAGTCCCCCAGGACTATAAGGCTCGGGAACTCCACCGCCACCCCTGAGAGGAGATCGAGAAACCCAGGCAGGGCTGCTGCCACACAGCTGGGGGAAAGGTATGCAAGCAGCAAGCCCACCCAACCATTAGGCCACCACCTCAAGAGGAGGGTCATACTCCCGCCTATCTCTGGAACCAGGACCTCCCTTGGAAACAGGGTCTCCCGAATAACCACAGCCACCCCACAACCCGTCCCCTGGGCCCGTGGTCGGTACAAAACCTGAAAACCTGGAGGGCACAAATCAACCAGAGGGACACTTCCCTCCGGGCCCAACCAGGTCTCGGTGATGCAGGCCAGGTCCGCAGCCTCCTCCTCAATAATCTCACGGAGGAGGAAAGACTTATTAGCCATGGACCTGGCATTAAAATACACCAACCTGAGCCCAGGGGTAACACTTCCCGAGCCCCCTAGGGAGGAGGCCATAGGGTTGGAGCATGCCACCGCACAGA
The DNA here is from genome assembly GCA_009733165.1 of Naja naja. NCBI lineage: Eukaryota > Metazoa > Chordata > Lepidosauria > Squamata > Elapidae > Naja > Naja naja. The sequence goes on from CM019150.1 coordinate 36,120,364, forward strand.
GATGGTGGGTACGCGCTCCCGACACATGATATGGCCCTATGCCTTGACGTCTCCCGCCAATTCCAACCATCCTGGGAATTGTGGTCCCCACCTCACACCTCAGGGCCCCACTGGCCCCCAGCCCCCACCCCCCCAACCACGCACCGGGCTGCAAGAGGGCCCCTCCACCCCCCTCCCTAGCCCCTTAAGATGACCAATTAAAATTTTTAAAAACCTCCCCTTCCTAATTAGGCATAATTTAAAACCCTTGGTCATGCTATGCCCCCTCTTGGGAATAAAAAACCCATCATCAAGGAGGGGCTTTGACAGTACGGCAGGCCATCTCAGGGACAGGGGAACACCCCTGAGTGCCGCAGCTCAAGAGAAGAATAGATGTATCCCATGGTGGTCATTGCTAGGGAGAGATCAAGTCCAGGATAGATGGTAATGATTCAGGTCGCCGATGGTCAGTCAGTTCTAGAGCCAGAAAACAGTGGGAGCCTCTCGACCCAAGTGGCACTCTCACTACCCACCGGGAGGTGAGTCCCACAATCTCTGACATGGTCCAGCCTCCTCTCTCTCACAGAGGAGGACAGTCATCAGGTTAGCTCCAGACAAGGGGGCCAAACACCACTGTTCTCTCACCCCAGTGGTAATGGTCAAACATGGAGTGCTCCCACCACACCATGTAGTCCCCAAGGCGAACTGAGACATCTGGGGGGGAGGAAAGATGATTCAGGCATGGTAGATGGCCACTAAGAGCCCGATGTCTCCACCAGCCAATCGTCTCTGCTTGCATCCTCCAATATGAGTTGCATCAGGCGGATGAACTACAGGTGCAGAAGCTGGGGCCACCAAGGCCACCGAGACCATAGGGCCGCAGGGCGCACCACGCCATCGCGCGCCAGGGCGCCAGCCAAGAAAAGTCCCGGGCTGGCATCACTGTCACAGCCGCAAACTCCACAACCCAAGGAAACATCCTGGGTCAGGCGATGGACCTCCCAGTGAGCCATACAAGCTGTAGAAGCTGCCGTCGTTGACATTCCGGCCCAGCAAAAACGCCCCGGGTCAGACGGCAAGCTTCTAGTGTGAACAGCGTAGGCCATGCAAGCCCCAGTCCCAGCCTCCAGGCTCCAGGCATGAACGCTGACCCCAGGCTCCAGGCTCCAGGCTCCAGGCTCCAGGCACAAGAACTAGCTCCAGGCTCCAGGTTCCAGGCTCCAGGTGCAGACACTGGCTCCAGGTACAGACACTGGCTCCAGGCTCCACTGGCTTCAGGCTCCACCGGCTCCAGGTACAAACACTGGCTCCAGGCTCCAGGCTCCAGGCTCCAGGCTCCAGGCTCCAGGCTCCAGGCTCCAGGCTCCAGGCTCCAGGCTCCAGGCTCCAGGCGTGAGCGCTGGTCCCGGGCTCCGGGCTCCAAACATGAGTGCCAACACCGACAAGGCTGCCAGGACCGCAGGGCCATGCCCCCAGCCGTCGCATCAAGCGGCATCCACCGGGAAAGAAGAAAACCCCGGGCTGGCGTCGCTGTCCCCACTGCACAAGCCGACAACGTTTGAGTCAGGGCCCAGGGGAAACACCCTAGGTTGGGCAGCAAACCTCAAGTGCAGCCTGCGCAGCCCATACAGGCCCCAAGCACGAGCAGTGCAAACAGCGTGGGGTGAACAAGGCCGCCAAAGCCGCTGGGGCCGCACCCTCAGCCATCGCGCTGCACAGCATCAGCCGGTAGGTAAAAAGCCCCCCCGACCAGCGTCACCGGCATCACCGCCGACATCTGACCCAGGGAAAGACACCCTGGGTCGAACCGCTGTTAGGGCCATCTCTATGGAGCTAGCAAGCCCCCCGAATGACCGAACCTGGGGGTCTCTCCGCAGATCCACTAGCGCTTATCTCCTCCGAGACGCCATAACCCTGCACATGCGCACAACCACAACCAATATGGGATCATAAGGACAGAGTAGAAGTCAGTAGCTGCTGTTTGCCTGGCATACCTTTGAAATTGTAAAGTTGTGGTAGTCATTCAAAATGGCAGTGGATAGAATGTGCTTCTCAGGTCTGTTGCCTGTAAATACCCTCTATGAATTGGCATTCAAGCCGATACTGTAAGGAGTGCTACTGTCAGTGCTTTGGAGATTGAGTTATGGAACATTATTCCTTGCCAGTGGTGTGCAGAATTTCCTGAGGCTGAAGACAGACATAAAATAAAAAGACCAGGTGTTCACAGCATGTTCACACCTGCCTCCAGAGCCTAACCTCACAACAAAATTGTCAAATGAGCCTGTCAATCTAATTTTCACCTGCCTATTCACTCCTTCTCGTTCCTGCTGCTTCCTCATCCTCTGCTACATGGGGAAATCTGACAAAGCATCCCATCACTGATTTCCAAATATGGGAAGAAGATTTGTTGCTTCCCCACCTGCGTGATATTTCATTCATCCTTGCCAGTGGAGGAAAAGTACTGATTGAATAAGACTTTGGCTGACAAGCTTTTTATTTTGGTTCAGTAGTGACACCAGACTGAAAAATTTGCAGTGAACCTTCTTATACTACATCAATCTTCAACCCTTACATGTTTCTGAAGTGAGCCAGCTGCCCATATAGGATGCAATTTTGCAATATCTCATGATAGTCATTGCAATCTATGCAGCACCTAAAAACTTCCCCATTAGATTTGAATCCATCATTCCCTTTCTGTTAAAAATAATAACAGCCCCCAAACACCCTTTCTTGATTTCTTCCTAGCCTATGAGAAAAATAATTTGATTCAGAATCTTGATTGTTATGAGAGTATGCAATGCACAATTTGTCCTATAAAATTCAGCATCTCTCCTGGCTCCAGTCACAAAATTAAGCTAGCAGAGACAATTGAATTGTGAAGAATATGAGGCATTTCACAATGATTTAATGTCAAGAAGTTGATATCAAGTGGTAATATTTTTTCACAAAATATATGAAGTGTAAGAAAATCACAACTTAATATATACATATAAGATAATATTATATAAAAAAATTATAAAGTACTATTGGAATGTAAATTGGAAGAAGAAAAGGTGAAAGAAACGATGCTGGCCTGGATGAAAGATTTTGGATATGGTATAAATTTGGAAGATTGGCAAATGTTATAGGATAGGAATAAGAAAATTACTCTGGCAGCATCATATAAAGAAAATTTACTAAAAATGGTTTATCAATGACACATCTCCCCATCAAAATTAGCAAAAATGTATCTGAAAGTATCTCCTAAATTTTGGAAATGCAATAAAGAAATTGGAACATATTACCATCTATGGTGGAAATGTGAAAAAAGCCCAAATATATTGGTTGGAAATCAGAAATGGGTTAGAAGAGATGTGTAAAATTAAAATGGAGTTCAGACCCGGAATTTTCTTATTAGGAATCAATGTGGGGAAATACAATAAAGAGGTAATGTATTAATAATCCATGTCACCACTGCCGCAAGACCAGCCTTTGCCCAGAGATGGAAAGGAAATAGTATGCCAGAAGAGATGGAAATAATTAGAAAACTTTGGTTGTGCGCTGAAATAGATAGAATAACCCAAGAATTAAAAGACAAGACTGAATCTGATTATTATAGAATTTGGGAGAAGTTTTACCATTGGCTTAAAAAAAAAGAATGGAGTAACTTTAGCTAAGATGATTAATATTTATGTACATATGTAAATTTGTATTTTTCGTTAAGTATGCATCACATTCATTGTTTTTAATGTTTTTTTCTGTTTGTTGTTCATTAATAAAACTTTTTTTTAAAAAAAATTATATATACTGGTTCCAGTAAATGGGAAGAATGTAAATTACTGTTTGTAGTAAAAGAACAAAAACAAATGAAAGTTACTGCAATTACAGGAATTCTGAAAGTTAACATTGACAACAAGTAGAAAGTGAGATTACTTTCTTCCTAAATTCTTAATTACACTATTCTCTAGTCAGGTTCAATTCTAAGAAGAAATATGGTCTTTCTTCTTCATCATTAATAGTTGTCTTTGTTAACAAACCATCCTTATAGACTACATTTTTCCCCATTACTATCACATCAGCAAGAAAAGCAAGATAGGTTGATTTATTCAGTCCCCTCCATTGAATTCTTCAATACTGTCACATTCTTTAATGGGCTGGAAGATTCCATTATAAAATCCCATGCAAGATTTAGAACCCTGGAAGATTAAGCTTGTAAATTGTGTATAGCACTGTCTGTCAACCTCAATATTTGTGGAACAAAAGTATTTGAAGCATACCAATATTTGAGTGAATTTTTTAAAAATTGCATCAAACAATTTGATGCAAAAATTGACCCACAGTTATAAAGAGATATTTATGAAACTGAGATGGACCAAAAATAGAATTATTCATTTATTATCAGGGTCTAACATCAGTGTATAATCATCTTTAGAATATTATTAATGACAAAATGCATTATGTATGAGTCTTCCAGCATCTCTTCAGAAAGTTTCTGAATATTTTTAAATCTTGCATGTTTAGTAAGAATCAGAAGACAGGAGAGAGAGAGAGAAATACATGATATAAACTCCTTCTTTCTTGACAATGTTGGTAGAAACAATAATAAACATCACAAAATTTCTACACCTGCACATGCTAAATTATTGATCTCCTCTTGAAGATTTGACAAACACCATTTTGAAGGAACAACTTTGGTTTCTTGACAATTCTTTAGAATTATAACCCAATTTATGTTTTCTGTAATAATCAGCACAGCAGAGCAGTAAAACTGTCTTTGCTGAGTATAGCAGATTTAAATTATATCACTGCAATATAATCAATACAATAAGAAACTAATAACACACCTCCATGCCCCCATCTCAAGACATCTACTCAATGTATTTCTTGGGATCTGCAGCCCCTTATGCTGATTTTAAAAAAGGTTTATGTACATATTAGCCATTTTTATTACCACTCTATGATGCTGGCTTTCTACCTTCCATTACAGTTTGAAATATCAGCCACTATGCTGTACAGTAATCAAAAAATATTTTCCTTACTAGCACTTTTATAGCTAAGGGAAAAGGGATTTTAAGTAAATAAAGAAACCATTATTTTACCTGACTTCACAAAGGAATTGAGAAGTAAACATATGATTGTATATTATTCCAATTTACTTTCTTGAACATTAGATCAATAATAACTAATTCTGAAATGTGAAATGTGGCTTAAAGATAATGCCTCATTAGATAAGTTTCACAAAAAGGAGAAGTGGCAGGTGTTTTATTTAAAGTCTATTTCCTAGTTTCAATAACTGGATGAAAAAAAATTCATTTCGTTCAGGTATGTCTTGACACTAAAAGAATATTCTTCATACTAGGGGTACAGAACAATTACATAAGGAAAGGAAATGTTCTTCCTTAAATGGTTCTTGTTTTCTTCTAAAATGTAATGGAAGCCTGCTTTATTTTATTTTTTTATTTGAGGTTTGGGTGTTATTGATTTTTTTTTGTTCCCAGATAGGGAGCGCTCTTAGCTAATCTTGATTTATCACAGAAGCTCAGTCTCAGTTGGATTGATTCATATCTGAATTGAAAAATTCCGGATTGTAGATTAATTTAGAAAAAGAATCTTAGAAGATGTCAGTGGCTAACTACCTCCTTATTCATGCCAAGAATATTGCATCAATATATCCCTGATGTCACTACCATAGCAGTTGAACCAAACTTGAAGGAGTCTTGTTCCTGACCTAGAGCAGTATTGTCAAGTTTCAAAAGCCACTTTTTGCTGTTGTAACTATTATCGCTTCTCAGCTTGCCAATGAACAAGGGAAGTGGAAGTGGGAGATAGAGCTTAGTTTTCAGACATCAAGATATGGAGCATGAGAACCAAGGATGTTTCTGCAGGTGTTTATCAGAGCCAGAAAGATTTTTTTACAACAATACCAGGAGACTCAATTGGACAATGTGACTTGCTCTAATTGGAGGAAGGCAGAACCTAAACTTTGACTATGTGGGAAATAGCCAGATCTAGTTTTGCCATCATCGGTGCCAAAATGTTGTACTCAATAAAGTTTTGCATTAAGAGATTGGACCATCTTGGCCTTGCTTACTTTGGTTGGGTTCAACAGTCAGAACTTCAACAAGTATCTCTCAACCTCAACAATTGGCTGGGGAATTCTGGAAGTTGAACTCCACACAGCTTAAAGTAGCTGATATTGAGGAACCTTGGTCCACAGTGGGGAAGAATCCAGACTTCTTAGAGGTTATACATGTGTTAGGCCAAGTGACAGTTTACATCTCAAGCATTTAGGTGCCAAACTTTTTCAGCAAACAAATTGTCTAGAGGAAAAAATGGGGTACATGGGTCATCTTAAAATACATTTGAACCAACCTAGTCTCTTATATGGAGGCCATCTAATCAAATCCATCAACTAATATGGGTAGACCACCAAAGTCAACCACATTTTTTCCTCTTCTCCAAAAATTTTTAAAAACTGGTCTGGTTGATATTTTTGAGTCTACCTTATATAAAAGTGAGGTAGCTGGAAGTACAAATACTGTTTCTTTTATTCACGGATCTCTTTACAATTTCCCCCACTTCCTAATCTCACAAAAATTCAATGTGAGTACTTTTGTGATATTTTTTTCTTGAATTTAACTGAAATAAAGGGAGGGTAGAAGTCACAGATTTCCAGAGAGATAATTATAACATGAAAGACTGAAAATGGTCAGATGGTTGCTTGTATGTTAAAATTAATGAAAGAATCCTACCTCCACACCTAAGATAATTTCATCAGAAGTTTAATTCACTTCCTAATTAATTCATTTAAACTTTCTTACTATGTAGAAATAAAACATTCATGATTTAAAGGAGAACTGTGATAAAATTACATTTTGAAATAAAGGCTAGTATTGTGGTTCTGGAGTGGAGACAGATATGGAAACCGAACAACTGTCCCTCCTTCTACTGTAAACAGAATGACATGAAAGAGGCAAATGTGTGTATACAATAATCACTATAATTTACAGAACAGGATGGCATTACCTAGCAGGATAAATTCTTTTACTGTGAAGAATTGCACGGGGAACACAGTAAGGTTCCCCCACTCCAATCTCTTATCAACATCAGCATAAGGGTCATACTGTGATTTTAAAAAAATTCTTTATCTTTCCTACCTAGTGCAACAACAAAATGTATAACACCAGTAACCTTGCTTTGTTTGCAACTGTTCTGCAATTGCTTAGTGAGGAGCCCAGGGATCACTGTAGTTTCTGCATGCCAATAATATATACTTTCTCTAATTGCTTTGAATCCTTATTTAATTAGGCATTTTTCCCAACATTAAATAAATAGGTGCTGTTACCTTTCCCTGAAGTTAAATAAGAATGGTAAAATTCATGCAGAAAAGTGCAGAGGAACAATGAATAAATGTTTTACTCTGCATGATGGTGGCTATGATGCTTTATTGAAGGGATTGTTTCCAGGGTTTTTTTTTTACACTACTTGGAGTGTGATGATATGGCCAGCATACAAATATTGTAAGCAAACAAATAACTTCAATGATTTTTTTTTAAATGGGAAAAACTGCAGAGAAACCTATACACATGTACACACAACATACACTTAAAAGCAGGAAAATCTGACAACAACAAACATATGACATAAAGGAATTAGAAGTCCAGTTTATTAAAGATTGCATACAGCTGAAGTGATTTTAATGAAGAATTATAAGAATAATAAAATAAGGCTTTGTTATATATCTTCCAAACAAAAAGAAATAGTATATCAGAAGTGTTCCATGATGGTAATATGATTACAGGTAATGAAGAAACAGCAGAACTGCTTAACTTTTGTCCAATTAAGGAAGGTGTATATATTTCACAAATATCTTGTGAAAAACAATGTGCGTATTGGTTTCCTCTGTAGTCTTTCCCATTTTTGAAGGTGTGAGATTGAAGCTTGAGATAGATAGAAACATGGTCAGAGAATATGTATTTACTTGGAATGAGTTAAAATTTCCAGGATCAAAGAAATCACATCATAAGCAGGGGTGGGATCCAACTGGTGTAACTACCGGTTCAGCGATTTTACATTTTAAAAGAGTCTTAACTCATAATTTTAGTTCAAATAAAGTCCAGTTGCCTCTTGGAAAAAAACACCTTTGGGACAAGAGAGTGGGTGCTTGCCAGATCTCTTAACATTAACATCTCCCCATTAACATTTTTACTGAGTTAAAAAGTATTATAAAATACAAAATAAATAGAAAAGCAGTGGGGGGAGGGGAAAGAGAAGTGAGGAAAGATAAGAAAGAAAAAGAAACATTGATTTTCGACTCTCAGTAAAATAAGGCATTAACATCAAATCACAGCTTTTTGCTTTTTCATAATATGAACAAGCCAGTTCTATAATCCAGGTGTATCCCCAAGGGAGATACACCTGGTGGGACCCAGAAGAAGGGCCTTCTCCATGGTGGCTCCCTCTCTCTGCAACATCATTCCCCCAAGAGGTTAGAATGGCCCCCACTCTAATACCCTTCCAGAAGACACTGAAGACTTGGTTCTGCCAATGGGCCTGGGGAACCCAGAGTGGGATGAAGCCCATTAAATGGCTCATGTGATCTGCTGTTGCTGGGGCAGGAGGTGAGTGGTGGGTGGTGATTTTATTATATTAATTTATTTGATTTTTAATTACTTTTATTATTTAATATGTGGTTTTATATTTTGTAAGCTGCCTTCAGATGCCATGGGTAAATAGATGGCAATATAAATTCTAATAATAATAATAATCATCATCATCATCAGCAGCAGCAGCAGCAGCAGCAGCAAGAAAAAAATAACAAAGTACCAGGACTTACAAATTGAAGTTGAGCAACTTTGGAAAAAGAAATCATGTGTTATCCCAATTGAAATTGGAGCCCTTGGAGCAATACCTAAAGGGCTACCTCGCTATTTGGAAATTCTGAATTTATCAGACTTGAATATCCTGATTCTACAAAAAACCACCCTACTTGGAACAGCTTATATCCTCCAACGCTACCTTAACAGTCCCTAGGTCCTTGGTTAGGACTTGAGCTGTTGAGTTACCAACCAGCCAAAGGCTGTGAATCTCACCAAAGATTATTATTATTATTATTATTATTATTATTAATAATAATAATAATAATAATAATAATAATGGTGATGATGATGATCTATCAGCCTAATCAGTATAACCCAAAGTCAGATCTGCTTGCCAGATCTCAAAGGGAAATATGTTCCACAATGCTATGATAGTGGGTCCCACTAGGTAGTAAGATTTAAGGGAAGGGCCTGAAGCTTGTCCAGCTCTCTGATCTGGTGGAATGTGAAGATACTCTCAGGGAGACGTGGTTCCACAAATAACTCAGTGCCATGTAAGCCTTTAAAAAAAGGTGGTAACCAGCGTATTGTTAAAATGTGTATATTGCCTGAAACCTAGTGATTTCAGGCAATTCACAAACTATAGTAAAAGAAAAAAAAATAGCTACATAACAATTGACACAAAGGAGTGAAAAAAATAGCAAAACTGAGCAATAATAAAAACCTACACATACCATCAATAGGGGCTTTAAGTATCCTAATCAAAGGTTGAAACACTACCTTAGTTTTGCCAAACCATTTTCAGGCTGTGAAACTAGGTCTGAATTTTCAGTGACACTGTCTATAGAAAAAAAAATTACTGAAAAAATGTTGAAGGTATATCATAAAAGTGAAGGAATGGCTTGTAATCTTTTCCTTTGGTAACAAACTGGTCTAATGCTGCTTGTAGTAAGAGAGTTCAAATTGGAGGCCCGAGAACTATCATGTCTTTTTTAAATGCCCTAGAAATAATTTTTCATAGCTAACCAGGTGTATTTTTTTTCCCTGCAGCTGAAAATATTAAGGATTTTTTATGTCTTTCAAAATAACAATGGGCTAATGAGGCTAGCCTTGATTTTTCAATGTTACTTTCAATTGCACTCTTTAAGCTATTCAAGTAAAATAACCCCAACATTTCAGTTCTGTTAAGTTTGCATGAAGAGACAGATGCGGAGTGCTTCAAGCTCTTAGTTTATTAGTGACTACAGCTCAGAACGGACCCAATTTGGCTGGGCTGCAGCTGCTACCTATAGCCAGCAGCCGCAGTTGCCAGCCAATCAGAGTGCAGGGTTTTCCTGCACTTTTTAAACCAATCATTCCCAACATTTTACAAGAACAGTTCAAACTAAACCAATGATTTCAAACCTACATACATAACACCCCTCCCCACTAGGTTCAGTCCATACTCAAACCCCAACCTATCTAATGTATTCTTTTAAATAGGTGGGGCTCTTACGTGTACGTTGAGACCTACGTGGTTCAGATGTTTTAAGGTTCTCACCTTGTGAGAGAGGAAATGTGTCTTCTGACATTTCCTTACTTGGACTTGTAGTAATGGTAGAACCTGTTTGGTTACTACAACCTGGTCTCTCCTCCCAATCCATCTCCAACCCAATGTCAGCACCTAAATCAGGTAGGGATGTGCAATCTTCCATTTGTGAAAATGGTTGTTGGTATTGTGACAGGTTTTGGGATGGTTCCTGTCATGTTAGCTCGTTACACATGGGGTTGATTCTTACTTGCTGATTACTCTCATAATCCTCCCCTTCCCCCCTAGAAGGTATGGGAACCAGGGAGGAGCAAAAGCGATGCTCCTGAAGCAATCTGGATCTTAACTGATCAATGTGCCTGCTCCAGAGGACACCATCCTCCATTTGTACCCTGTAAGACCTGGGGCCTGTGATTTGGGTATCTCAGCAGGAATCCATATTGGTTCACCCATGAGGTTCTTAGCATAAACAGAATCACCCACAGTGAAAGTGCGAATTTTATTAGTGGAATCTAGTGGTGCGTTGGGTGCGTAAGTGGGATGGAGGCGGTCAAGGGGAGACCTGAGTTTCCTACCCATCAACAATTCAGCTGGGGTTAAATTAGTTGAGGGGTTGGGAGTGATATGCTGAACACTGAGAAGTTTTTCAACTCTCTCAGTGATATCCCCTGGACCCAATTGCTGAAGTTTTTCCTTGGTAAATCGTACCATATGTTCAGCCCGGCCGTTAGCCAAAGGATGCCCAGGGGCTGTCAGGGCATGTCTGATACCCTGTTGTGCTAGATATGATTCAAAAAGGTTAGATGTAAATTGAGGACCATTGTCAGAAACAAGCACATCAGGTAACCCGTGAGTTACAAAAAGCTTTTTAAGCTGTTTGATGACAGCTTCAGTTGTGGTGGATGCCATAGGGATAACCTCCAGCCATTTGGAATATGCATCAGCTATAATAAGGAAAGTGTGCCCTCTGATAGGGCCAGCAAAATCAATGTGAATCCTGGACCATGGGCCCCTAGGACATTCCCATTCCTGTGTGGGGGTGAGAGGTGCGGCAGGCCTGACTACCTGACAGTTGGGACAGGATGCAACCCAGTTTTCAACCATTTTGTCAATACCTGGCCACCATACATAACTCCTGGCCAATCCCTTCATTCTGACAATTCCTGGATGACCCTCATGTAACATTTCCAAAACCTCTTTTTGTAGTTTTGCAGGAATAACCACCCTGTTACCCCACAAAATACATCCTCTTAATACAGATAATTCAGTTTGCCTGGATTTAAAAGGTTGGGCGAGTTGAGGTAGATCTTGAAGTGGTCAACTTTTCTTAATCCAGCCTATGACAGGAGCCAATAAAGTGTCTTTGGCAGTCTCTCTGGCAATTTGAGCAGCATGTACTGGAAGTTTGGCAACAGTTTCTAGAAAAAAGGTGTGAGTCTCAGGAACAGGGCCCTCAATGTGTGAAGGAAGTGGGCAGCAACTCAAAGCATCTGCATGCCCAATGTCTTTACCAGGTCTGTGGATCAGTTTGTATGAATAAGCAGCAAGAAATTCAGTCCATCTCAGCATTCTTGGTGACAGGATCGTGGGCATTGGTTTGCCCCCTGCCACAATGCCTAAAAGAGGTTTGTGATCTGTGACAACAGTAAATGTTCTCCCATATAAATACTCATGGAATTTTTTGACAGCTGCTACAATCGCCAAGGCTTCCTTGTCCAGTTGGCTGTAATTTCTCTCTGCTTTAGTCAAAGTGCAAGAGTAAAATGCAATAGGGGCTTCCCTCCCGCTGGGAAGCATGTGGCTCAAAACCCCCCCCACTCCAAAAGGGGAGGCATCACAAGTCAGAACAACAGGAAAGTTCTCAGAGAACTGTATCAGCACAGCATCAGACATGATTAGTCTCTTGATATTGTTAAATGCAGCTTGTTCCTTCCTCCCCCAGACCCAAGCAGATTTTTTGTCCAGCAACCTATCTAGGGGTTCTGCAATGGTTGCCTTCTGAGGTAGAAACATATGATAGAAGTTAATGAGTCCCAAGAATGCTTGCAAATCTGTTTTGCATTTTGGCTTGGGGCTTCTTTGATTGCCTGAACCTTTGCCTCTGTGGGGTGGATGCCATGTTTATCCATCATGTAACCCAAGAATTCCACTTTATCTGTTCTAAGTGTGCATTTTTCTTCTTTGACTTTTAACCCTGCTTTTTTGAATCTAGTTAAGACTTCCCTGAGTCTCTCGTGTAATTGAGTGTCATTTTCAGCAGAAATTAAAACATCATCAAAATAGGGCACCACCCCTGGCAACCCTTGTAACATTCTTTCATAAGGTTTTGGAAGATGCCTGGTGCCACGCTTACTCCAAATTGCAATCTTTTGCATTTGAAGGCACCTCTATGGGTCACAATGGTTTGGGCTTCAGCAGTGGCATCATCAACTGTTAATTGTTGATATGTCTGTGCCAGGTCCAACTTGGCAAAAACTGTGCCCCCTCCAAGAGAGTGTAATAAAGGATGCACTACTGGAACTGGGTATGCGCTCTGTTGTAGCGCATGGTTCAATGTCCCCTTGTAGTCTTTGCATATTCTCACAGACCCATCAGCCTTGACTGGTGTGACTATGGGTGTCTCCCACCTGGAGTGGTCAGTGGGCTCTAAAACCCCTTGGGCTATTAGTTTATCTAATTGTGCATCATTTTTTTCCTTTAAGGCAAATGGGACCCTTCTGGGTTTTAAACGGATTGGTTGTACCTTGGGATCTAGGTTAAATGTGATGGGGTCCCAAGTACTTGCCTAATCCGTTGCTGAAGACCTCTGGAAACTCAGACTTCAAGGCCTCTTCCCACTCAGTGTTGCTCATGTGATTGATGCCAGTCACCTCGATGCCTAGTGGATTGAACCACTCAAGTCCCAGCAAGCTTGGGCGATCCTTGTCCACGATGGTCAGTGGTAGGCGTTTGGTGTGGCCCTTGAATTTCATGTTGAATTCTCTTGTTCCAACTACTGGAATCTTGTTCCCCTGGTAGTCTTTAAGAGTCAATGCTTGCTTCTTGAAGTGCTTCTTCTGGATGTTGGGAAGAAGTCTGTGAATAGTGTCCCATGACACCATAGAAAGGTATGAGCCTGAGTCCACTTCCATTTGGCAAGGCCTTCCTTCAATAAGTACCTTGACATACACCTTTCTGCTCTTTAATGGGGAAGAATGACCAATAGTTACTGTTTGATGAGTTTCATTCTTCCCATTTGCTTCTGTGCTGCGCCTCATTTTTTCACTGAGATTGTTGGGCCTGAATTCTTTGTCTTTGCTTGTAGCAAACTTTCTTCTGTTGGGTGGAGTTCTGAATGATTTGCAGACTCTTGCTAGGTGTCCTCTTTTATCACAACGGAGGCAAATGGTGTCTAAAACTTGCATTCAGTGCGGGGTGGCTTCCCCACAACCTCTGCAGTAGAAATCTTGCCTCTTTCTTCCCAGGTCTTTCTTTTTCCACTCCATTCTGAGACTGTAAATTCCTTCCTCCACCTCACTACAGTCTGACTCAGAATCTATTTGCTCACAATGAGTTGTTGTGGACTTTTCCACATCAGGATGGCTTGTGGCCTTGTTGATTTTCTTCATGGCTGCTGCTGAGGACTTGGTAGCTTCTGCTGAAGAGGCCTCTTCTATTGCTTCCTTCAGCGTGATCTTAGGTTTCAGTAATAACTTGCTCTGTAGCACCTTGTCTTTAAGGCCCAGAACAAATCGATTGCGCATGGCCTCTTCTAAATTGTTAAATTCACATGCACCCCCAATGTCTCTTAAACTTGCCATGAAGTCATTTAAGTTTTCGCTTTCCCCTTGATCACGACGGTAAAACTCGTGTCTCTTAATGAGGCACGATACTTGTGGGGCGTAATGGGCTCTTAACAACTTTTCTAAGTCAGGCCATTCCATTACCTTCACGTCTGCAGCTCCCGCCAATGCCTTCGCCATCTTGAAAACTGCCGGACGCAGTGCGTGAGAAAGACCGCCCTCTTCCGCTTCTCGGAAATGTCGGCAAGATCATTTCCCTCCAGATACATTTGGAAACGATCTGCATACGACTCCCAGTCTTCTGCCATCGGATCGAACGGGCTGGGGGTGTTCAGTGCAGCCATCTCGCTCTCCTTCTGTTCCGCATTGCCGTCTTCTTCAGGGGAATCCCACCCTCATCGCCAGTGTTAAGTTTGCATGAAGAGACAGACACGGAGTGCTTCAAGCTCTTAATTTATTAGTGACTACAGCTCAGAACGGACCCAATTTGGCTGGGCTGAGGCTGCTACTTATTGCCAGCAGCCGCAGTTGCCAGCCAATCAGAGTGTAGGGTTTTCCCGCACTTTTTAAACCAATCATTTCCAACATTTTACAAGAACAGTTCAAACTAAACCAATGACTTCAAACCTACATACATAACAATTTCAACATTAATTAAAACCTGAGACATATATAAATAGGCATGATACAATTCAGTCCACCAGCCAAGGGGAAAAGAGAGGCCATTTTTCTTAAATTCACAAAAGAGTAACATAGAAAGTAGATTTTAGCTTAGCTGCAGTGCCATGGCAACTGCCTGGAGGGGAGGGGTGCCAAGTGACAGTATACAAATCCTGACAAATGATATCATAATATTCATGGCAACATGATGGCTGGTATCAGATGCCTAGCACATCATATACTGTTACAAAGTGGAAGAAGCCAGTTTATTTAGATTTTTTTTTGGTTCACATCACCTTTGCATGCCTTTTCCCATAAGCCACTTCCATCTTAATTGTGGTGCTTACATTTAAATTCTTTGCTCTCAAATGCATGATTCTAAATACATTTTTCCTTTACATTTTATATCTTTGTGGCATGGGAATATTTGGGAAGTTGTAGCTGGGAATCTGGGGAGCAGTCGTACAACATTTCTGGATACCACTAGCTTAAGAATTTATCATTCATCTCCAAACTTGTATATCACTAAAGCTACTCTAAGTGAACTGCATATGATAACATTGGTAGTGAGAGGTAAAGTGCTGCAGTTGAAATACCCAGTAAGAAGGAAGGGGATAAGTTATAAAACATAGAGATTTTATGTTCAAGAAGCAAAAGGAAAAAAAAAACTATTTGATTACCTCTAACAGCCATTTCACTTTTCCTACAGCAAATTGTAGGTATTTTATTATTTCACCCTTGTGCCTGTATTCTTTTGCTCCTTCTTCATTGTAATGAACAACAAAGACAACTGATGAAATTGTGTTCATAGCTCACTGAAAAGTGAAAAGTGCAATATGCAGCAGTATCTCGGAGATAACTGTTCTGCCTCTGTTTCTTTTGCAGAGTAGACTCTCAGACTTCAGAGCATGTTGGGGAAGAAAGGTTGGCCCTGCTGTGCCATAAGATAAAATGATATGCTTCAGGCAATACAATAAGCAGGATAACGCATGAAAGTGAGATTTGGTAACTGAACAGTGGAGTACTTTCTAAAGATTGGTCTTACTAAAAAGACACAGGTGAGGCTTTTGGAGAGCACAATTTGTGTGTTATTGTGTTAGCATTAAAGGAGTCAATAGTCTATAAGTTGTTAGTATGGTAGTAAATATTATTATAATTACATAAAAAATCTAACAGGGACATCTATCACTTGACTTGCTAGCAAATAGCTAGGAAGAAACTATATTGAATATTGTTATAAGGAATTGTCTTTTTATTGTATTTTATGTGAAAGGGCAAAATTTCTGAGGGGGGGAATACCATCTTTCAAGTTCGTCTCAGCTTATATAAAAGAAAGCCACATTATTGCCAAGAGCCAGGGAAGAAAATGACCTGTTTTGACAATGGTTGTACCATTTAAACAATAGCAAAAAGACATAGCTAAATATATATGGCAAGAGGGAAAAAACACAAATGAAATATAAAGTGTTGCAAGATTGAAAGGAAAGAGGACTGGGTTTATTTATTTATTTATTTATTTATTTATTTATTTATTTATTTGATTAGTCAATTTCTTACAAGATAATAGGTATAAGTATAAACATAGTTATAAATACATGGATACATATAAGAAAATAAAAGAAACAATAGGACAGGGACGGTAGGCATGTTGGTGCACTTATGCACGCCCCCTACAGACCTCGTAGGAAAGGGGTGAAGACAATAGTAGACAGTCTAAGGTTAAAGTTTTGGGGGTTTGAGGAAGAAACCACAGAGTCAGGTAGAGTATTCCAGACATTTACCACTCTGTTGCTGAAGTAGTATTTCCTGCAATCAAGTTTGGTGTGGTTAACCATGAGTTTGTATCTATTGTGTGTTCTTGTATTGTTATGGCTGAAGCTGAAGTACTCATTGATAGGTAGAACATTGCAATGTATGTTTTTATATACTATACTTAGATCGGACCAAAGACGGCTTAGTTCTGGGTTTTCTAAGTCTAGAACCTCAAGTCTGGTGGCATAAGGTATTCTGCAATGAGTAGAGGAGTGGAGAACTCTTCTTGTGAAATATTTCTGGACTTTCTCAACTGTGTTAATATCAGATACGTAATGTGGGTTCCAGACTGGTGAGCTGTATTCAAGTATTGGTCTAGCAAATGTTTTGTATGCTCTAGTTAGTAGTGTGATATTACTGGAGAAAAAGCTACGTAGAATTAGGTTAACAACTCTTAATGCCTTTTTGGCTATGTAGTTACAGTGGGCTCTAGCACTTAGATCATTTGAGATGAGTACTCCAAGGTCCTTGACAGACTTTGGATCATCAACAAGGTCT
This sequence comes from Naja naja, assembly GCA_009733165.1. Classification (NCBI taxonomy): domain Eukaryota; kingdom Metazoa; phylum Chordata; class Lepidosauria; order Squamata; family Elapidae; genus Naja; species Naja naja. The sequence continues at coordinate 36,137,421 of CM019150.1, forward strand.
TGACTATTCAGCTTGTTGTACCATTTAAACAATAGCAAAAAGACATAGTTAAATATATATGGCAAGAGGGAAAAAACACAAAAATGAAATATAAAGTGTTGCAAGATTGAAAGGAAGGAGGACTGCATTTACTGGAGTTGAAATTTGGAACAAACAGAAGGTATGATAAAGTGGAGTAAATTTTTTATGGAATAGATATAGTTAAAAGAGTTGAAATTTGCATTGTATTGTGATCTCAATGAGAATTTTTGATGTTTTGGTACATGATGCCAGAGAAATTATCTAGTATGTATAAAGGAGTTCAATATATATTGGAAATGTGATTTTAAAAATCAATATTCAATTGAAGCTGGAACTTTTCTTTTAGAAAACAAGGTATGGAAGATTATTTCAATATATCATGATTGTGACATGATTAGTTATGCCCAGTGATGGAAAGATTCAACATTATCAAGTATGGAGGAATGGTTGGTATAGTTGATAGATTTGGCTGAACTGGATAAAATGTCTTTTTTGATTAGAGAAAAGTTGTTATCTACATTTTTTGATGCCTGGAAACCCCTTATGGACTTTTTGCATAAAAATGGGGAGGGGGACTTGTGATTTATAGTTTCATTGATTAGACAGGATAGTTTACAGAAATAATAGTAATATTATGTAACTTTAGAGAAAGGAGATAAAAAGACTTGTACTTGCAGTATAACTGCTGTAAAGAATATTAGAAACCACTTTTTTGTTCCTTACTTTATATTAGTTTGATTAATTTTTATTTTCTTGTTTAAACATTTTGATAAAAAATATTCAGGAAATATGGCCATATCAATAATGAGACATTTTACCTCTTTCAACCAGCCACAACATCTTTATCAAGACTGCTTATCTTTCTAAATGTTCAATAGCATTTTTGTACCGTTGTTCATTGTATCAATGTTGGATTTCTATGTATATTGGCATTTGAAACCCATGGAACCAAAATTCGTTCATTAAGTTTAGAAAGCACGGAATGCCAGAAGCACACAATTTCTTTTGCAATCCATACCTATGAATAACATGCTAGCAAAAGATACTAAGTCAATGCCTGGGAGAGTTTTGATTGATCTACTAAGTTCGCACATACACTCAAATTCATTGCAAATTCTGAAATGGAGATTTTATAGAGCTAAAAAGTATCAAAATGTCAGCTTCACATCTGGAATTGTTTGTTTCCAGTTTCACAGAATGTTGCCTAAATTTACACAATTTGTCAGGAAAAAAATGCTTTTAAATAAATCAAAAGGAGAAAAATGCAAAGATTTTATGCTTGGTTCATCTGCTTATCTTAATTAGGCTGCATGTGTGTTTCCTTATTTACAATATGCAATCATATCTCTGATAATCTTTAGACTCCCAGCTTTTCCAGATTGAATTAATATGCAAAAGATGATCTTATCATATAACTATTTGTCTGGGTCTTTTCCATGTCTGAAAACATTGACAACCAGAAAGGCTGAAGAATGGTGGGAAGATGTGTAAGAAAAAGGAAGAAATGGACCTCTTAAATACTTTCTAATAACGAAGTAAAGTTTTAAAAAATAACACAAGAAATGTGAAAGCTCCCTGCCATCTTCCATGATATTTTATTATTTCCTATCCTTGGGTTGAAGCAGAGTGATTGATACAAAGTCACTCTGTGGGCTTAAAGAAAGATTAGAACCCCAGAATGCCCACTCCCAATCTATCTTCTAAATAAATAAATAAATAAATAAATAAATAAATAAATAAATAAATAAATACTGTATACCATGCTGGCTCTCATTCATAAATAATCACATTAAATCAAGTTCTATTTTTTTCATCTCCAGAGAGTTGGTTGGTATAAATTTACCCATTTTTGCTCTAATCTGGCTTCACATAAGCTACATCAAGTTCTTTTACTTTGTGGGAAAGCAGTAAACTCTTCTCAGTAAATTAGCTGAACATGCTGTGTGGTATCAGAAAGAAAGATTATTCATCCCTGTTCTTGTTGGATTGGGATTATTCAGTATTTACACTTTAGACGTAACCACAGGTTTCTAAGCACTGAGCTGTTGTATGCAGTATTGCAGCTTAACTCACTGCTCACTGCCAGGAGTTTGATTTTCACCAACTCAAGCTTGACTCAGCATTCCATCCTTCCGAGGTCAATAAAATGAGGACCCAGACTGTAGGGGGCAATATGCTGACTCCATAAACTATTTAGGGATGTAAAGCAGTATGTAAGTCTAAGTGCTATTGCTATTGCTAAGCATCATAAGTCCTCCAATCTGAGCTTTAATTTCAAGTCTATTCATTTACACAATTCAGTTTTTGTTAATATTATAGACAGAGACATCTTTAGGTGGACAAGTGGGACAGTGTAACCATGCAAATTCCACCCATATGTACTTACTAGAGATATCTCAGTGGAAGTTTGAAAGAGTGGCACTTATAAAGTAATGTCACAATCCAACTTTTGTCATCTGGGGTGTAATCATGGCTAGGCATAGATGCCTATGTGTGTATGCATTATGTATGTATGTATTTATGTACATTCATATACATATACATATATACACTCACGCAGGAAAAGCCACATCCACTTCCAATAGCTAAATCACTTCTTGCAAGATCCACCAATCTGCTGAGGAAAATTCAGTAGAAAAAAATTAATTGAATATGATATAAATGAATTTAGGAGACCTGTTTTCCAAAAACCAGATAAGAAGATCCATTACTTTCAGAGAAACAAATAGCTGGTGGGGATTATTTAGCTAAATAATAAGGGAAGAAAAGCCATATACAGTATACAAATAGGAATACACACACCCCTGTTCCAAATTCACCACCATTTTTTTTTAATGGTGAACCTAAACCTGTGTAATAGTAAACTAGGGAATTTTCTAGAGAATTCTTTCAGGCATTTGTGTTAAATGAAAACAAGTCATTTGTGCCTGTTTTCTTAAATAAAGTGCTATTTAAACAAAAACAATGCAACTACTTCCTTAAAGGTCTGTAAACAAAAGGCTACTGTTAATCTAATAACCTGCTTCTCTCTCTCTTTTCCCCTCTCCTTGTACTAACAAATTGAACTGAGAAGGTTCCTAATTGCTAAGAGATAAGGTAATGGAATGGTCTCCAGGGTTCCATTCAGTGTAACAAACTTCAATATGGTTGACAAATGTCGATCCATACCACAGGATTAATATGGTTGTGCTTGGCTTCCTCTTTAGCTATCTATTTGCTCTTTGGGTCTAAGTAATGTTTTGATTACTTGGAAAGAACTGATGAAGTTTTGCAGTTAATGAGGCTGTCAGGTAATTTGTCAAATGGGCTTCTACATTTGAAAGGAGGAAAGAAAGAAGGTTATGTGCAAGTTAGCAAAGTCTAACTAACTGCTCTGAATTGGAAAAAAAGTGCACTTCTTGTATGACTTCTGTTTTAACATAGTAGCTGGTCCTGAGTTCGGATGCTTCATGTTAGGAAGCTCCTCAGTGAATCAAGGGGTAATACTGATTATCATTTTCATCATGTCTAAGCAATTGGCACCCACTGTACTATCTGCCAGATTGTTGGTAAACTTTCCAAATGATCATAGGGAACCAATAGCATCTCATGGGCTCCTGGGAAGGATCATTGTATAGTAGCCTCTTAAATAAATATAACACTGTAAGGTCCAAAAATGCACTTGATCACCAGAATGCCAAAATGAGTCTCAAGAAGAGGCTTGAAAAAGTAACAGCTTTTATTTGTACAAAGAAAGATGTGTGGACTTTTTTGCAACATGATGTAGACAACAACCATGCAAGGAAAAAGCCATACCTGAGAAGAATGTAGCTAGGATCTTATACACTCATTTAGCCAATCAGAGACAAAGGTTCATTACCCAACATGGGCAATGTATTGCCCATGTCCCCCTTATCCATGGAGCATTCTTCATCCATGCTCTGTCCATGCTTTTTGTTATCTTAAAGAGAATACCTTGTGTGTTCGTGCTCTTATCTATTTGATGGGCATTCCTGGGCAGCCTTGCTCTGCCCCCATTTATCTATGGAGCAGGATGTTCCTGGGTAACTCCCTGCTCTGTCTTTCTTATTTACTCTCTAAGGATGTGCGTAGCTTTGAAGCGAACAACAGAAGCGAGAAACCAGATAGCAAAGGATACAATTCTTAACAAATGATGTTTACAGAATTAATTCCTAACAAATAATTCCTAACTGTAGCAAAATAGCAGGAGCAACTCTTAACAGAAGCAAATAGCAAAGGTTAAGATTAATTAGTGTCACTATGTTCCTTCATTAGAAATCTTGGAGTGGATTTACATATGAAATATACTCTGAGATCAGATCTGCTATTGAAAATTTTTGAACTTCCACTTGGCATCAGGATGGTAAAATGGAAGATTCTTGTAAAATAAGCATTACTTCAGCCACAAACTTTGCTTCTGCTCAGCAATTGATCAGAGTGCTTAGCACTGTAAACATTCCCCTGTATTCATAAGGTTTTTAAGTTTGAATGAATCTGCCCTCTACAGCTGCATATTATAAAAGTTTAATTCTTTGCAGAACAAAATTAAATAGTGAGAACCACAGATGGTGGTTTCAAGGACAAATTGTTGTTATTGTTGGGTTTTGTTGTATTTTTCACATAAAAATACAAGTAAGGGATGTTTGTAAGCCTCTATGTACTTTGTATGTCTAATAATTTTATTAAACTTATCAAAATATAAAATACAAATGAAAATAGTGGCAAAATGATGAAAGGAAAAGTGAAGAGAGAGAAGTATTAGGTAAAGGGAAGAAAAGAAAGAAAGCAGAGTAGAATAAATAATAACATTTTATTTTTATATAAAATATTATTATTCAATCAATAATATCTTTTTTTTTACTTTTACATCTCAGGCACAACATTTAAAACCAGTTTCCAAATAGAAACATCATTGGATGTATTCTTTTTTGATTATTAGAGAAATTAATTTGAAAAAATGTGGATTGACAACTGTAAATTGATATTGTCAACAGCATTTAAAGAAAATCAATATAAAATGTTTTGTAGGTGGCACCTAGCCCCAGCAAGACTGGCCAAAATGTATCCAAACACAAAGGCAGAATGTTGGAAATGTAAACACAAAGAAGGAACATTCTTCCATATGTGCTGGCAGTGTCCAGAGGTTAAAAAATATTGGATGAGGGTACAAAGATGGTTATTAGAAATTACAGAGCACAAATTAGAACTTGAACTGGATTCTTATTAGGAATAATTAAGGAAAATTGAGCAGGGTCATCCGATACATCATTATACATATCATAACTGTGGTGAGAATAGCCTTCACACAGGGATAGAAGAAGGAAAAGATACCATCTGAAGAAGACTTGACACAAAAAATAATGGATTGTGCGGAGCTGGATAAATTCACAATGGAGTTAAGAGGCAAAGATGATTCGGACTATTATGCAGTTTGGGATAGATGGTACAAATGGGTGGAGGATAGAAATAAGAGCTGATATTTATGTATAAGAGGAGAGGTATGTATTAATAATGACATGAACACTGTTAATGTGAATAGAGATTTGTATTTTGTTTTTAAAAAATAAAAATATTGTGGGGAAAAAAGAGAAATTAATTTGGTTCCATCATTTTTCCAGCCATTCCTCCATTATGGAATTTAAAGCATCTTTGCATTTTTGAGTATAAAGCCTTCTTCCTGCTGTAAACATAAATAGATGTTGTTCAAGTTCTTTATCCATCAAACCTAAGGCAGAAGTCTCTTGTTTAATTTTTATATTCATTTTCAGAATAACTTATGTATGAAAATATGAATCTTATTCCATTATTTCTTTGCTTTATAACAAGTCCTCCAAACACTCCCTGCATTTTATCAAAGGGCCACATGTCTTCCTGGAGTGTTGAATTACACATGACACATCTGACTGATGGTCAAAGATAGCCATAAATCTCTACTTTAGGTTGAGGATTAGAAAATTGCTAGTTTTATTCATTTCAGTTTAAACTACTCATCCAACTACAGGCCCAGAAATACAGCTTCCTCCCTTGAAACAGATTTATGAATTCTATAAAATAAAGAAAGAAATCTCTAATCTCACTAAAAGATGGGGAGGGGTAGAAGTATAGAATGGGGTGAAGCCCTCTATGCAAAAACTCATATTAATCATAGGAAAGAGATGATCGGTCAGACAGAACTTTATTTCAGTCATTGACCAATAATGATAGGTCATTCCTCAGTTTTCAAATAAAACTGTCAAATGTCTTGCACTTTTCATTTAGAAGTTCTAATAGCTTATCATGTGGCCACCTGTGATCAACAAATCCAAAAATAGAAACTGGAACATAATAGTATATGTGCTGAAATTATATCATTTAACAGGCCAAGATTAAATAGATGTGTAATTATGTTTCTTACTAGACTGTACTTACAGATATATGAAGCAGCTAAATATGAATATATTGGTTCACAACCTTTATGACAGACTATAGTTTTCAATCAAAAAATGTTGCATAGGGTGAATTCCATCATGATTACTTTCCTTTGGGAGTTAACTGATACAGTGGCAACTAAGAATGCTGCAGTTCACAGAAGAGGAACATCAGACAGAAATATATCAGACTCATTTATAGATCATTTTTAGGTAGTGATTCCATCAAATTCTGCTTTTGTCTAAATTTTAAGTTTACAGCTCAGAGAAATTGGCCACACCAAGATGGATGCAGACAATTTAATTTCTGAAATGGAAAAAAGTCCTTTTCTTTCTTTTTTTCTGGTAAAGGAAAGACTAATAGCTAAAATCATTCAGTTTAAGGTCCTTGTATTCCAGCATCCATTATAAATTAAATACTCAAATTTACTTTTACCAGCATTCTTGGATAAAATGTTTTACTTGATACTGTTAAGATGTTACTGTTGGGTCAGACCACCCTTAGCCTTTCTAAATCCTCTTTCACTTGAGGAGGCATAAAAAATGGATGACCTAAAATTTCTTCAGGGAAAATAAAAATTTGTTCTACAGTTTCTCAGTTAACATAGTTCACCCTTAGTGCTGATAGTAGAACAAGTACTAGGAAAGCCTCATATGGTGTTTTCTTAAAATGACTTCTGTCAGGATTGAATTAAACCAAAGAAAGTCAAGAAGACTGCAAACTTCTGAGATTATGATTATTATAGAAAAATACAAATGGCATAAATGGAATCAAATAATTTTTATATCTGTTTCCTGTAATCAAGTGGTCATTCAGGTTTTTGTAGCTCAGATATAATAGGCCTAGATTATTGTATAATCCAGAGATGGAGAAGATATTCATACACATGTCTTGGCCACCTCATGCTCTGCCCATGAGAATTTAACAGAACTCATGTTCTTTGAAAGAAAAATTGAAAATAAATTATCTTGTATCAAACACAATGAGAACTAATATGGAGGAGGGGAGAGATATGTTTTTAAACCTGACACTAATATCCCATCTCATGATCACTTCATTAAAAAATAAGATAAGCTCAAAAATTTTCACTCCAGAGTTAAGGGCAGGGACCCCAGAAACCTCTTAACAACCCAGCTTTTATCCCAGGTCTGTAGTTAATGTGTTGTTGCATTTTTGGCAGCTTTGGTTGGTTTGATTTATATCACTTTTAAATCATTTCTGTCTTGGCTATCTGTGTCATTTTAAGGTTTATCGAGGGGTGGGATTCAAATTTTTAACAACCAGTTCTGTGGATGTGGCTTAGGTGGTGGGCATGGCTTAGTGGTCATGTGACTGGGTCAACATGACTTGGGGGTCATATTATTGGCTGGGTGTGGCCAACTCAATATCACTCACAAAGAGGCATGCATCTCCTCCCCTGGCCTCTCACAACTGTGGGGATGCTGCAACAGTTGTAAGTGTGAAAAATGGTCACAAGTCACTTTTTTCAGTGCCATTGTAACTTTGAATGGTCACTCCACACAAGCAAAGTATCATCAAAGGAGGGGGAAAAAACTCCAGAGACGTTCCTGAGACAGGAAGTCTAGTCCTGCCAAGAATGTAATAAGGGTTAATGGAGAGGCAGTTTCTGTAAGCAACACCAGAATGTTTCCTTCCTGCCTTCCTTATGGGATTAGGCCAGTAATTTCTTCTAACAACCAGTTCTCCGAACTGCTTAGAATGTTAACAACCCGTTCTAGCAAATTAGTGTGAACTGGTAGAATCCCACCCCTGGTTTTATCTGTTTTTATGGATTCTTTGTATAACTAAAGTCAATAGCAATTGGGAGGTTAAATAAATTTTAATCATCATCTTCCTCATCAGGAATTAACTGATCTGGAATTCTGAGAATTGCAGTTCTGACTACATATGGAGGCCCTGGATGGGAATGCTGGCCTATTTTATCACACAGAATTATTGTGAAAATAAAACTGAGGGGAGCAAGACCATTTATAGGAATGTTAGGACATAATGCAATTAATAATGAATGACATATTTTCCTCCCTAATTCATTTGGCAGTAAAACAATTGCAGCTGCAGCTGCAGATATTTGTAATATATCTTCCTTATCTGCTGTTATTGATTGTAGAAGCCACCATTTAGATTCAACTTAACATTATCTAACTGGCTAAGACAAATGTAGGATTACTGACTTTGTGACTAATTGTAGTGTAATTTTATTTGTTTGCAATTATGCTTGGAACCACCAATAATATGTGTAATGTGTTTCTCCATGACTGGGTGTTTATGATGCAATTATTCTATATTGCCAATTAAGTGAGCAATAAACATGAAATTTAGTTTGGTATGTTATATAGTACTCTCTTCATTACACCTGCTATCATGTTACAAAAAGTCCATTGTTTCCAATAGATAATCCAGCCTTGAACCTAATATAGATTCCATTGGATTTCTTTATATAAGTATGAATAACATGTGTGTATAGAACACAATTGTAGTTCACAAAATATTATCAGATTCATTTTTGGTAAGACATCAAAGAAAAAGTCTGAGAGAAGCAGTCTGGTAGCCTGCAAATGAATAGCATCCACAGGATAAAAACAAAATATCAAAATGGCAATCACGACTGCACAGTTGAAACTGAACTCTCTTGTATGTGTGTTAATTTCACACATAGGTACAATAGGAGTGTGGCTTCAATTGCAGTCATGGCTGTCGTCTTGAATTTTGTTTTTTTTTTTTTAACTCTTCACCCTGCCACTATGGATTGTCCATTATCATACTAAACAAATCAGTGTTATAAAAATCAACTTTTTTCTGTTCTTAGAGATAGCAGCTCAAATTGGCACCCAGTGAAGAGTTCACATTCTAGTTCAGCATTATTAGAACTAGGCAGCAATTCTTGAGAAAGTCACCATATTCAGTAAAGCATTGCTCCCAATGAACGGCCTTTAGATTGCTGCTGCCCAGATATGCTAACACTGATTTATTTACTGCAGTCATTCCTCATATGCAAAGAAGCAAATCATACACACAGATACACAGAAGCCATAATGAAGCTATTATCCCATAAACCTTAAAGTTGTCAGAATCCAACACTATTTAGTTAAAGCTTGATTTATCAGATTTTTGATCTATGTCTCCTACTGGGAGTTATTTATATACAGTTTTATAGATATAGTGGCCGTACAGAATTTGGTCAGCCTATGTAATCAGAAAATGTATCCATCAGTGTCAGTATAACCCATTCTGCATAATGGCTATGATTTTTAAAAGGAAGGGATTCTATCCTAAAAGGGTTGATACAGAGGCATTTTGCACTGTCATAGTCTCTCTGTTAACACAAGAGCCAACACACCACTCATTTTCAAAAATTTCAAGTGTTTTCTTGGTAACGCTTCCAACAGCAAGTCATTAAATCTTGCATTATTGTATTATTTCATCTATATTAAATTAATTAATTAATTATTACATTAATAGGCAACTGAGATAAAACTGAGGAAAGAAGGAATTTCAGACAATTATTCCAACTTCTCTGAAAATTAAGATCCCACATTTGTTCTGGTATGAACTCTGGAATTCTGTACGGCTTCTAACTGATTTCTCATTCTGTTACTTACTATATTCAAAAGCAAACAAAAAAGGGGGGGTTGGAAAGGCTGAAGAAAGTGTATTGTGGACAAAACAATGCCTACTTGAAGTAGACTCAAATGAAGTGCAAATCTCATGATAACCATAAACCTACACAAAGATTTCATATCTGTGTTGGAAAGTAAAAAAAGAAAAAAGAAACTAGTACACAGAAGCACACAAATCCTTAAAAATATCCCAGTACTCATCAATAAAACATCCCAAGATTGCCTTTGCTAGAACACCTAAATGGAATTGTACCTCACAGAAATCTCTGTTCAAACCTATGGACTGGGTAATATATTATTGTAACTTTCTTTATCACCATGATAAAACTCTGCACCATACTTTTTCTGAATGAGAAACAGATGAGCACTAACAGCAACCTCTTTTGTCCTCTTTTCCTTCATTATTATTCTCTCCTTTTTCATTAGAGATAAAGTTCCCAAGCAGATAAAGAACACAATATAACTCCAGTGATTGAAACTGATTTCAACCACCAATGTTTTTTTAATAAATATGCATCGTAAATGCAGTTTCCTTTTCCCCTCCCCCATAGGGAGAGCTTTTAACTTTGCTATTATTTGGATTCATATTTCTGAAGTTTCCATCTACAATCATAAACCTGGAATGAAAAGAAACAGAGATGAATATTGCATATTTCCAATTCACATCATGGTTCTCCGGCAGGAAAAACTTCCCCTTTTCTGAATTCATTCTGAAATTATTAAATGTTTGTTAAATTATGGGCAAAGTTTTGAAGTTGTTGACATGGGAGCTGATACCTCTTTAAAATGCTGTTAGCTAGGCATAGTCTGTAAAGTAAAATTGAAACCTATGGGCAGTAAGTGTGAAAATTTTCTGTAAATACATTTGGAAAAGTGGTGACAGGAAAGGCAGGGAAGCAGAAGAAAAAGTAGGATTAGAACTTCTATAGAAATCCTATTAATTTTTAAATATATTTTTGTTAAGGGTTTTAATTATAATAAAAATATCTAACACAAACTAATTTAAAGAAAAGAGTAGGAGTAAAGTCTTTATTCTAGAATAAAAAGTAGAAGGAAAAAGGTGTCTATGGATATACACAGTCATACAGGTCATAGTTGTTTCAAATGTTTTTTTTCTTCAAAAGGCACCTGGACTGGTTTTCCTTGAGGAAGAAGAAGAAAAACATTTCTCTTCTCATTTCTTTCTTTATGTATTTTATTTTGTCAAGCGATTATAAAATAACAGGTATAAGTATAAACATAGTTATGAATCCATGAAATGGATACATATAAGAAAAAAACAGTAGGACAGGGATGGTGGGCACGTTGGTGCACTTATGCACGCCCCCCACAGACCTCTTAGGAAAGGGGTGAGGTCAATAGTAGACAGTCTAAGGTTAAAGTTTTTAGGGTTTGGGGAAGAAACCACAGAGTCAGGTAGAGTATTCCAGACATTGACCACTCTGTTGCTGAAGTTGTATTTCCTGCAATCAAGTTTGGTGTGGTTTACCTTAAGTGTGTATCTATTGTGTGCTCTTATATTGTTATGGTTGAAACTGAAGTATTCATTGACAGGTAGGACATTGCAATATATAATTTTATGTATTATACTTAGATCGGACCGAAGGCAGCGTAGTTCTAGGTTTTCTAGGTCTAGAAATTCAAATCTAGATTTGAATTTCTAGACCTAGAATTTTTCTAGGTCTAGAAATTCAAATCTAGAATTTCAAATTCTAGGTCTAGAATTTCAAATTCAAATAGAATTTTTTATCTGGTGGCATAAGGTATTCTACAATGAGTAGAGGAGTGGAGAACTCTTGTGAAATATTTCTGGACGTTTTCAACTGTATTAATATCAGATACATAATGCAGGTTCCAGACTGATGAGCTGTATTCAAGTATTGATCTAATAAATGTTTTGTATGCCCTAGTTAGTAGTGTGATATTACCAGAGAAAAAAATGCTATGCAGGATTAGGTTAACAACTCTTAATGCCTTTTAGGCTATGTAGTTACAGTGGGCTCTAGCACTTAGATCATTTGAGATGAGTATTCCAAGGTCCTTGACAGAGTTTGGATCATCAACCAGGTCTTGACTATTCAGCTTGTATTTTATTTTCTGATTTTTTTTGCCAATATGTAAGACAGAGCATTTATTTGTTGAGATTTGAAGTTGCCATTTGTTTGGCCACACTGATACATAGTCGAGGTCTTTTTGAAGGGTAGCAGAATTATCTGTGGTGTTGAATAGCTTTACATCATCAGCGAAAAGAACGCAGTTGCTCTTAATATGATCACAGAGGTCATTTATGTAGAGTATGAAGACAGTTAGTCCTACAACACTGCCTTGGGGGACACCACTGTTGACAGGTACGGAATTTGTTAGGAAGCTCCCATTTTGACCATTTGTTGTCTGTTTGACTCAAATGCTTCTATCCAGCATCCAACAGGCTTCAATATTCATCCAACAATATTCATCCAACAGGCTTCAGTAATTCTGATGATATGGTGGATGGGGGAGGGAAAAAATAGTGGAAGACTATATACTAAAGAAAGGAAAAAAATATAAAGAAGGGACTGCCAACTTTCGCCACAACAAATATAAACAAAATTAGTGATTCTTTAGCCTCTGCAAGGTTAGGGTTAGGATTACTTTGAAAACTTGCAGATTTGCACACAAACCACAAGCCACCACGCAGAGCAGAAAGCAGGTTTCAAGGGTTTTTAATGTCAAACAACAAATTTTTCATCCGACAAGAACGTATCCCATATCGAGAGATGGGCGGAGCTGGAGTCGCTGTGAGACGGAGGTGATCTTGACTCCTGAGATCACCCCCGATACTGCCGCTTTGAGACGGTCCCCCGGGATCTAAACTGACTCGTAGGGTTGGTGAAAGTTGGGGGCGCCTTCTGTTGATCCCAGGGACGTCGCAAAGTCCCTGGTTGATCCAGGACAGCTCCTTTACCCGAAATGTGCTGAGGCAGCCATCGGGCTGAAGAAGCTGTGACAGCTCCGGAGGAATGAGATTGGAAGAAGTGTGTCGGTCGGTGAGATCATTTGGTTGTTAACCCTTTGGGAACACCCTAGTGATTCTAATGGTGTGAAATTGAATGTGAGATGGACTAGGCGGCAGAAGAGATTGGGCTTGAAAGTAAAGAACTTTGTTTCTTCTTTCTTTTCATGGCTTTAAAGACTTTTCCTCCACTTTTTCTTCTTGGAGTTTTGAATGCCTTTTATATTTTTTGAACTTTGTCTCCTTTTTCCTTTTCTCTTTTTGGCACTGGGTGCTCCAATGTAATTTGGCTATTTGGACTTGGTTACTTTTCATTTTTTCATACAAGAAATGGCTGCTGAGGCTTTTTTCTGTCCTTCTTGTTTTGAATGAGACAGGAAGTGATATATTTTGGGAGCCATCCAGCAAGGAAGTGAAAGTTGCTGAGAGATATAATATTGCTACCTAGAGGCGCTATCTTATACAAACATATACATTTGCAAGGATTGTATCCAAGGCTCTGTTGATTAGAAAGTGCTGGACAGGCTTTTGGAATATCTTTGAGCCTGCAGTTTGGAATTGAAGAGTAAAGCGACCTTGGAGAGTTTTAAAATAAAGGAACTGGAATTCTTTGAGAGGCAAAAACAGAAGAGCTGGAATTTCTCCTCTTTCAATTGTTAAGCTCTGGACTTTGCATAGTGGCAGTGGAATAAAGAGTGATATTGCTTCCTGCCAAGGTCTCCTATTGTTTGTAATTTAATTTTTATAATTGGAGCCCCTAAAATATATTTTGTTATTCTTAAAGGATACTTTACTATTTTATTATTTTTTCAACTTTTTATTGATATCTTCCTATTTTTCAATTTTTAGCCTTTTCTCTTTTGAGAGGTGGCTTTTCATTTTGTACATTGGAAACAAGACAGTCAACTATTGGATCTTTTCTTTTCCTTTCCTTCTCTTTTAAAAAAACTCAAGTTTTTTATTTATACATTCTTTTCTTAGTTTTAAATTTTATCTTTTCTTCAAATCATTGATATATCATTGACACGTTATGGAATTCCTCTTTTTCTTCTTTTTACTATTTTTCTCTTTTTCTTTTTGAGTAGGATTGTTCCTCTCCTTCTTATATTACTAATTTTTACTTTTTATTATTGGCTTCCATTCCCTTTTTCTTTCCCTTTTTGAATTGGTGTTGACAATCTCTGCAAGAATGAGTAGAAGGTCTTCAGTTCCACAAGTTACAACTCCCGCATCAACAATATCACAACAAGAAAGGGAAAAGAGAAAGAAGATAAAATACAGATGATATTACAAGCGGTGAGCGAGATTGGAAAAAAGTAGAGAAAATTGAGATAATTGAACAGAAGCTGGACAAGACAGATGAAAATATAAAAGCTCTATGGCAAACAATGGAGAAATATGGTGAGAGGATTAAGAAAGTTGAGGAGCAGCAAGAACAAAGAGATGAAGAAATGAAGAGTTTCAACATCAGATTAAGTGAAGTTGAGAGTGACCATAATGAATCACTGTGAAGTGAAGTGGATAGATCGAATTTTATTTGAGATTCCAAAATGTCGAGGAAGAGAAGGGTGAAAACTTGTTGGAGAAAATGACACAGATTTTGGCAGAATTGTTAGAAACAACTGAAGAGAAGATGAGGGATGGAATAGATGAAATATTTCGAGTCTATACAAGGTATGCAACGAGGAATAGACTTCCAAGAGAAATCCATATTAGGTTCACTAAGAAGAGCATTAAATCACAAATACTGCAAGCAACTAGAGACAAGACATTGAAGCACAATAACAAAGACATTATGGTATTGAAACAGGTACCAAGAAGAATAAGAGAGAGGAGAAGAGAATATGCATTCTTATCCAAAGAACTGTTGAAGAGAGGTGTAAATTACAGATGGTTAATACCAGAAGGCCTTCTGTTCGTGTGGCGGGAACAAAGACATAGAATTGACACAGTGGAGAGAGCGCAATTCTTTTACGATGAATATTTTAGAGGAAAGGATGGAAATGGAAGACAAGAGGAGCTGATTGTGGAACTTCCAAAGGAAGGTGTAGCAACAAGTGAAGAAGAGGAACAACTTGGAGCGGTAGGTGGTCTACCTAGAGAATGAAGAGAAGTTAGAATGACTAGAGCAACAAAACCTATATACAAGACCTAAAATGGAAGGGAAAAACTGATTTCGATGAATATAAATGGACTTAATTGATTGCTAAAAGAAGGAAAATATTTCACAAATTAGAGAAACTAAAACTTGATATAATTTGTCTACAAGAAGTCCACATTAAAAACAACATGAATATGTATTGAGACAAAAAAGTTAGGAAAGTTATTTACATCATTGGCACAATGTAAAAGAGAGGAGTGGTCTTGTACATTAAAGATATAATTACTGCAGAATTGATTTATACAGATGAAGATGGGAGGATTTTAATGGTGGAGATAATAGACAACAACACTAAAATGCTCTTGATAGCAATATATGCACCAAGTGAGAATCAAGAAGAATTTTATAAGAAATTATACCAAAAAGTGATTGAATTAGACTATGCAAATATTTTTTTGATGGGAGATTTTAATGGGATAATTAATGATCAGCTTGACTATAAATCTGAGAGAACTAAAAAGAAAACTAGAAGAAAGCTGCCCAAGTCCTTTTTCAAATGATAGAAGAAATGAATATTAAAGATATATGGAGAGAGAAATACTGGAAATAAAGAATTTACTTTTTATTCAAACAGACATGAATCATGGTCAAGAATAGATATGGTATGGGCATCTGCAGATATGCTCTCGATATAGAAAATTCAAATTGAAATTGGGACCTGGGCAGATCACAATCCACTGATAGTTGCTTGGAAAGGACAGAGGAGAAGATCTAGATGGACATTAAATAATATGATTTTGAAAGAAGAAGAATTTAAAAAGAGAATTGAAACAGAACTTACTTTTTTCTTCAAGGAAAATAGAAAAGAAGATACATCATTACAAACCCGTTGGGACGATGAAGGCCTGTACAAGAGGATTGATAATTGATTACACAAGGAAAAGAAATACTAAACGGAAAAGACATTTAAAATATTGGAAGATGATTTCATGAAATTGGAAAAAGAATTACAAGAATCACAAGGAAAGATATTAAAAGGAAAATGGACATGATTAAACATAAAATGGCTTTAATGGATAAAGAAGATGTTGCTCAAAAGATTAAAGGTGCTAAACAAAATTATTTTGAAAATGCTAATAAACCAGGAAGATGGTTAGCTTATAAAATTAGAAAGGAAAGAGAAACAAAGAAAATTAGCCAATTAATAGATGGAAAAGGGAATATACAATATGGGAATGATGAAAAGAAAAAATTATTGAGACTATTATGAAAAACTGTACTCTCAAGAAGATATCCCAGAAGAAAAAATTATACAGTATCTACAAAAGACAAGACTGCCACAGATACCTAAAGATATTGAAATAATGCTAGAAGGGAATATAACCATGATGGAATTGACAGAAGCTTTGAAGAAACAAAATACAGGGAAAGCACCAGGTCCAGACGGCTTACGTGAATTTTATAAGACCTTCCAGGAAGTGTTAAGCACTCCCCTTCTAGAAGTGATGAATGAAGTGTTACTAAAAAGAGAATACCTGAAACCTGGTTGGAAGCCTATATCACCCTTATACCTAAAGAAGAAATGGACCTACAAGTTAAAAATTATAGACCTATCTCACTGCTGAACTCAGATTATAAAATTTTTGCTTCAATATTGGCAGAAAGAATGAAAAGGTATTTAAATGAATTTATCCACACAGATCAAAATGGATTCTTGCCAAAATGACAAATTAAGCAAAATGTGAGAATAATTTTAGATACTTTGGAGTACTATGAAGCACACCCTGAAAAACAGATGGCATTGATGTTCTTAGATGCTCAAAAAGCATTCGATAATGTGAATTGGCGATTTATGATATTGCAAATGATGCAAATGGGCTTTGGAAAAAACTTTATACAGGCTATTGAGACAATATATAACAACCAAACAGCGAAGATATTGGTAAATGGAGAATTGACAGAATTTATAGAGATAAGAAAAGGAACTAGACAAGGTTGTCCTCTGTCACCACTGCTGTTTGTCTTAACATTAGAAGTGCTGAATAGAGCCATTAGAGAAGATGAAGAAATAAAAGGAATGAAAATTAAAAAGAAGAATATAAACTTCAGGCGTTTGCAGACGATTTGGTATTCATATTAGAGGATCCACTTAAATCAGCACCTAAGTTGATAGAGCAAATAGAAAATATGGAATGGTGGCAGGCTTAAAATTAATAAAGACAAAACAAAGATTCTAACAAAGAATATGTTAGCAAAACGTAAGAAAGACCTAGAAGATTTACTAGAGATACAGATTGCAAATAAAGTTAAATATTTGGGAATATATATAACATCAAGATGCAGTACATTGAAAGAAGATAATTATATAAAACTCAAACAGCAGATAGCGACAGATCTTGAAAGATGGGAAAATATGCAATTATCTCTTATTGGCAGAATATCGACAGTCAAGATGAATGTTCTACCCAGAATCTTATATTTATTTCAGACAATCCCAATTAGACTTGGGAAAGAGTACTTTGAAGATTTAAATAAAATCACATCAAAATTTATATGGCAGGGCAAAAACCAAGAATTAAATTTAAGCTATTACAAGATGCAAGGTCTAGAGGGGATTTGCACTACCTAATTGGGAATTGTATTATCAAGCTGCAAGTTTGATGTGGGTGAAAGAATGGATAACGTTGAGAAATAGTAGATTATTAATCTTAGAAGGTCATGATTTGCTATTAGGATGGCATGCTTTCTTATGGTATAAGGGAACAAAAAAACAAGGATATTTTAGAAGACACTATGTTAGAAGCTTTATTTTTAAATTGGGAAAAAACTAGAAAACAACATTATATACAAATTCCATTATGGGTATCTACTATTGAAGCTTTTTCATATCAATAATATATAAGAAGGAACAAACAATTAGATATGGAGAGATTTTAAATGAAAAGGGTGAACTCAAATCGATGCAAACATTACAAGAACAAGGAATAAAATGAATTGGTTTTCATATTTGCAAATACAATCCAGATATGATGAGGATGTTAGGACTGAAGGTATTTATAAAAAGCAAACTGAACTAGATAAAATTTTGATGGGTACGAATGAAAAAGTGATTAAAAACTCTATGGTCATTTATTAGAAGTTAGAATGGAAGAGGAACAGGTTAAGGAAACAATGATTGCTTGGGGAAAATTTTGGTTATGGCATAGATTTAGAGAGATGGCAAACACTGTGGGATCAGAATTATAAAATGACAATGTCAACTGCATATAAAGAAAATTTGTATAAGATGTTTTACAGGTGGCACCTATCCCGAGAAGGATCGCAAGGATGTTTAAGGACAAATCGGATAAGTGTTGGAAATGTCATCAGATACTCCTACTACCACATGTGGTGGACTTGCGCTGATGCTAAAAGATACTGGACTAAAATCCACATGTGGTTGGAAAAATGACACAACAACATATAGACCTGAAACCTGAGATATTCCTATTGGGAATTGTACCAGAGACATTTAACAAAGAACTGAAATACTTGATTGTTAATGTACTGACAGCTGCTAGAATTGTATTTGCTAAAAATTGGAGAAATGACAAGATACCTATGCAGGAGGAAGTGATTAAGAAGATTTTGGACTGTGCGAAATGAGTAGACTAACATTTGAAATTAGGGATCAAGAAGAAAAGCAGTTTTATAAGATATGGAACATGTTTTATCAATGGTTAGATAAAAAGTTTGGTAATATATGGGATATATATGGAATATAAAGATAGAGAACTGTTGAAACAATCTAGAGATTATAATATGGTAGAGGATTAATAATAATGATAATGGTTTTTCCTTTA